>JARCFY010000017.1:55970000-56390000 GCA_029233225.1 Lepidodactylus listeri
TACCTATTTATCTACTTGCAGTTTCTTGCTTTCAAACTGGCAGGCGCTGCGGCCAGAGACGGGAGCTCACGCTGTCACGCAGCACTCGGGTCTGCATGTCAGCACCTCTCAGCCACCACAACCCTATTTAGGCAGGTAGGCCAGGGAAAAATTTTGGCCTAGTAAGTTGATTGGGTTTATTTGGAAGACTGGACATGCCTAGGCATCATTTCAAGCTATCAACAGGACGGAGGGAAGGAGGACGATGAGGTTAGAGGCAGAAAGATACAGCTTACAATTCAGTCTTGAGTCAGCGAAGGAAGCAGCACAGTGATGGATTTATAGCATTAATGAAAAGGAGCCTATGAAACAATAACAGCAATGTGGCAAATTAAGACAGGTCCGTTCCATTCTTCTTTGAGATTTCTTCCCCCCCTCGCAAGTTGGGTTTAATAGAATTCCTCGACTGACATGATTCTTTTGTTATACCAGGTAATATTTTTGAAAAACAGCATTACCAAAGGTTAAACATAGAACAGATGTAAGTTGTAAAATACAAGCTGATCAAAGCTCAGATCCTGAGACAGAAACGTTAGCAAATGATGATAAATCAATCCCAGTAGAATTGTAAGAAGCAGGGAAATGTAACTATGGAAGAGTGAAAGTCAAAGGGGTTGGATGCAGGGGAGGGGGCAGCGGGAGAAGAGTAGAAACAAATGTTGGGAGCTAATTCTAGACATCCTAGCTGGGATATCAAGGGGAGACAGAGCACCAAAACAACAGAGTGAGCCTGGCAATCCATGACCAATGTAGCCTTCAAAGAGTATCCACAGATAAATGAAACGAATCATATGTGCAGCTGCCATAGGGGTACTGTTTGCATTAACGTAGCTTCTGTGGCACCTTTTGCTTGCCAGGTGGAGCCAATCTGCGCTGCAATCTTTCGTTCAGTTGCAAGCCCATTCCCAGGAATGAATTTTGGAATCTGGGGCACGTATTTCCAAGAACTTTAATGTTGCGTGGAAAGCACCCTTGCTGTTCCGCCCACGGGGTTCTTATCTCTGAATCAGGGAGACCTCAGTGTACACCATGGAGATGTCCCATATGTGTACAAAACATTTTGTGACTGCCTGGAAAAAGTGTGTGTCATCCTGCAGACACCACAGTCTCCAAGAACGTTGGCTCACGTTCAGGGGGGGTAAAAGGTGATTTATGCAGTGCAACAACCTGGGACTACGTTTTGTTTCAACGCTGCACGGAAGAGGCTAAAAAAAAGATATATTTTCTAAAATAGATATCCTATTTTTTTTTTAAATCTATATTTTCTAACACAGAGAGATATGACACTACTCAAGGCTTACCACAGAATCACAGAGTTGGAAGGGGCCACGCAGGCCATCTAGTCCAACCCCCTGCTCAATGCAGGATCAGCCTAGGGCATCCCTGACAAGTTTTTGTGTGTCAGAAATGCTCGTAGGTCGCCATGGGCAAGTCTCACAGAGTTGTAGGAAGGCTTTCGATGGCACTATTCTGCATTTGCCTTGACCTGTCTAGGCTAGTCTTATCAGATCTTGGAATCTAAGTAGTGTCGGCCCTGAGTAGTATTTGGATGGAAGACCTCCAAGGAATACCGGAGGTGTGATGTGGAGTCAGGCAATGACAAACCACCTCTGGATGTCTCTTGCCTTGAAAACCCAATGTGGTCGGCATAAGTCAGTTGCAACGTGACAGCGTTTCCCACCACCATCCTGCATTCAGTGATAGTGACTGAAGCATTTAATGTTTGGGAATCCAACCAGAGCCCCAGCAAGATGGGGGAAAGTTGGTCCTGAAGATGACCAGAATTGCAGCCGTAAGGGTGGACGACTAATAATGTAAGCCTTAGACATTCTTATTCTTCTGCAATAAAAAGCACCCAAATTTTGCAATCTTCTGCTAGCTTTTTTTTTTGCCTTCAGCAAAAAAAATTTTAAAGAAAAAAAACACCAAACAGCTGCAGCACAACTAGGATAAAAAAATAATCTCAGAAGTAATACAAAACTGGGGGGGGGGTGTTTGATAGAATCATCGCAGCTTTTCTTTTAACATTTTTGTATTGCATTTGCTTGCAGGGAATGAGAAACATCTTCGAAACGGATTCTTGTCTGGATCAAAGCCCCGCCAGCTTCTTTGGGGCCAAATCGGTTTATTTTGGGCCGCCAGGGAGAGGGGAGAACTCACTCACCAACCTGAGTTCCTTTAAAAATAATCAGAAAGCAATGAGAAGACATATATATATATATATATATATATATATACAGCTACCTAAGTGAAATCGAAAACATTTTTAAAGACTGGGGGGGGGGGGGGCGGAGGGAGGTAATTGTTCGGACTGTCAGCAGGGGACTTCTGCGATAATTTGATCTGAATGCTGCTAACAAATCACTGGGCGATTTCTTTTTTTTCTTTAGTATCTGTTTATGCTTCTACAAATTGAAACCCCACTGGCTATTCGTTGCAGAACACCGCTCCACACAATAACACATCAGCCCGTCAATTAGTTCAAGGTGGGGAAGGATTAGTTGACCATCCCCAAACCGCAGCCTGACTCGATATTTTGTCTTTCCCTGCTGAGGTAAAAGGGTGCAGACATATGTAAGTAATAAACTAACAGGCTCCCTTCCACTTTAGGCTGAGTGGAAGGAATGCAGAACCAAGCTATAAAATAATAATAGTCAAAAGGGGCAGCGAAGAGAGGGAGACGAACTCAATACCCCCATCTGCTAACCGAGGAGCGCCAGGATGCCCGTTAAGTTTTTAAAGATGTAACGATGGCTTTGTGTTTCTTTCCCCTTTTTTTTGTGATCTCTCGGCAAAACTGTTATGGTTTTGGCGTGCCAACATTGAGGGTTGACGGGAGATCAAAGAGCAGATAAATGAGAGGAAAGGGGATGGTTGACCTCCTGGACTATATTCGACAAGAATTTGGGCCTTTTTAAAGCAATAAGAAAAGCCATAAATAACCGCCCTTGGAATATATTGTGGCACTTTTTTTCCAGGGAAACATGAACAATAGGTAGATAACATTTGTATAGAGATATGTACATGTGGTGGCACTTATATATATTTAAGCAGAAAGAAATACTCTTCCTTAGAAAAGGCCTTTGAACTGTTCTTTCCCCCGCCCCTTCTTTTTTCTTTTTTAAAGCAACAGCAGTTCCATTGACCAGAGCTGAAAGAATAAATGTGATTTATAGCATGGGGGTACTGGGCAAACGTATTCCGAAAAGAGTCAAAAAATTCGTACCAAGGTAATGAGGAGCTCGAAGAATAAGAAACACCAGAAAATTAAGCAGGAAATTCAATGAACAAGGTTGACCTTTCATACATCCTATCTGTCCTACAGCTGACACGTCAAGATGATTAGCTCTGATCTCACGGAGCCGGTGGGACCCTCATGTTGGCCACAGGAAAGGATCAGAACATGTTAGAAATGTGCAGAGGCTAGCAAGTAGATGCCATGTATATTACACAGTGCATTAATCCACTGACACTTCATTTGAGAAGATCCCTGGTCCTTTGTGGTCAAGGATCGATCGATTGTGTGAGCCACCATGCCGAAGGAGGGGTAGGTTGTATGTGGTAAATGTTTTAGATGGTCCAGGAAAGGGGTAGCGTAGAGGTCTCAGAGCTTACACAGCCCTCTGCTCAAGTCTCTTGAACCAGGAACATGTAGTCTGAAAAACTGCCATCCTCACAGAACTGCCAACATGAACATCTTCTACTGGCATACTCTCCCATCTCAAAGTTGCATATCCATATTATTCAGGCACAGAAGGGAACAGAGGTGTGCAAAGTCAATGTCAGTGATTGGTTGTCATTGGCTGGATGGGCTAAGCCAGGGGTGGGCAAACTGTGGCTCGGGAGCCGCATGCGGCTCTTTCACATATATTATGTGGCTCCCGGCAGGGCGGCTGGGGAAGCGAAATATCATTAGCAAACAAATATCATTGAACAAATTAATATCATTATCAATATCTGCTTTTACCCCTTTTGTTATTATTTTTGGCAGTCTCATTTAATGTTAATAAAAAGCAAATTTGCTTATTTTCCAATAAAAGCAGGTAATATTTGTTCATGTCTTGTGGTTCTCAAACATCTGATGTTTATTCTATGCGGCTCTTACGTTAAGCAAGTTCGGCCATCCCTATTCTAGGAGGCTCTTACGCTGAGCAAGTTTGCCTACCCCTGGGCTAAGCTGTCTATAAATGCCTTGGCTGGTGGCCAGCCTGGTACCTTCTTCCTGATATGGTTGGAACTTCAGCAGAACATACTGAATCAAACCCTTGGTCCATTGAAGACAGTATTGTCTACTCAGACTGGAAGCAGCTCTCCAGGATACCTGAAAATCTCAGTGTGTGCATAACCTCCTGTTGGTGTGTTTGGGCCTCCTGCCAGTAAGGAGGTCATCCTTCCTACATTTCTGACTCTATCTCTAGACAGCCCAAGGGGTGGTGCTCCTCCACAAACTCTTTGGGTTTTGCATTTACAATATATCACAATTAGGACAAGCTGTGAACAAACCACTTACCAAACCCCTCCTTTGAAATTCCGCTTTAGTGTCAGCTAATAAACCTCAGTTCTTTGGAAGCTCTGCCATTCAGCATCAGCTAATCTGGGCTGGATCACTGTCCGTTATGATGTCTACATACAGACACAGTGAACCTCCTTAACCTAGAAGGGAAAAGCTTGGAAGGATTATTCAAAGGGATGGTTTTCTCACAGAGCTTCTGGATCCAGGCCACAGTGATGTTGAGACTAGACTACTGTAATGTGCTAGACATTGGTCTCCCCTCCAAATGAGTCCGGAAGCTCCAGCTGGTGCAGAATGCCATAGCTTGGCTATTATCAGGAGCTCGACAGAGCACACACGTTACTCCCATTCAATGCTCAAGCTGTGGAGTTTTGTGAGCAAAAAAATCTACTTTGTGAGCTATTGGCATTAAAGCTGTGAGTGAGCGATTTGGCTGCTGAATAAATTAGCTTGCGCTGGAGCAATCCTTCCTGAGCTAAGACAGAAATCTGTGAGCCCGAGGCTAAAGAACTGTGAGCTAGCTCACACTAACTCAGCTTAGAGGGAACACTCCCATTCTAGTTACTTCAGTGGCTGAATTTTTGGGGGTCAGTTCAGATGTTCGTCACTGCATTTGTGGCTGTTCGGTAGGTTACTTCACTGCATTCCTTCTTAACCATGTGTCATAGTGCAGTCTGGGACCAGCGTATCTTCAGGACCACCTCTCCCAATATACCCCCCGAAAGGCCTTACACTCTGGAGATAAGAACCTCCTGGCAATGCCTGGCCCAAAGGGTATCTGTCTGTCCTCAGTCAGAACCAGGGTCTTTTCAGCCCTGGCACCAGCCTGGTGAAACTCTCTGCCTAATGACATCCAGGCCCTGTGGGATCTACTGAAGTTCTGCAGGGCCTATAAGACAGAGATGTTCCTCCAGGACTATGGTGAAGGACAGCAATTTGCCATCAGCCTGCCCCCCCCCCATCTGATATGAAATATGTATTGCCATCTGATTAGTGTTTGATTATTGTTGTTTTTATTGTTTTTTTTAAATTTTTATTTGTTGAGAGAGAGAGAGAGACTGATTGATTGTATTTATAACTTACTAGCAGGGCTCATTTCGTAGCAGGAGCTCCTCTACATATTAGGCCACACACCCCTGATGTAGCCAGTCCTCCTAGAGCTTACAGTAGCCCCTGTAAGAAGAGCTCTGTAAGCTCTTGGAGGATTGGCTACATTAGGGGTGTGTGGCCTAATATGCAAAGGAGCTCCTGCTATGAAATGAGCCCTGCTTACTAGGAATAAGGCCCACTGTGGAAATAAATACAACGGGCTCTAGAAAGAGGCTCTGGGAGATTGCCAAGGCCTTGGGCACTCAGCGTCAAATTTGCTGTGGCAACCTCAGCAGGGTATAATGACACAGAATCCACCACTGTCTCCAGGGGGACTGATCTCTGCTACCTGAGGAGCAGTTGTAATTCTGAGTGATCTCCAGCCTCCACCTGGAGATTGGCAACAGTGGTTCCCCAAGAGGGAACAGCTGGTTTGGAGGGCAGAGTCCATGGCATTCTACATGTCTGAGGCCCCACCCCTCCTCAAACCTCACCCTCGCCAGGCTCCATCCCTCAAATGTCCAGGAATTCCCCACCTGGAGTTGGCGACCCTATCTCCTTCCCAGCCAAGCATCAACCTACCTTTATTTCCCCCTCACTCTTCAGCTTTCCATTCCCCCCCCCCACCTGCAGCCTCTTCCATGCTCTGAAGCCCTGACTGCCACGTCACATTGGCTGTCATTGGGAGGGGGGGCATTTCAGCAGGGTATAAGGACAAAGAGTCCACCATTTTCTCCAAGAGAACTGATCAATGCCATCTGGAGAGCAGTTGTAATTTTGACTGCTCTCCAGCTCTCATCTGGAGATTGGCAACAGTGGTTCCCCAGAGGGAATAGCTGGTTTGGAGGGCAGAATCTATGGCATTGTACCTGTCTGAGGTCCCACCCCTCCTCTGAAGCCCTGACTGCCACGTCACCCTCTTTTTCTGCACTTTTTGGCCTTGAGGCAGCTGGGAACTGTGGGCCAGCAGATGAGGAAGCCCCATTCAACCCAGTGAGTGACACCCCTACAGGTCCCTCTCTGAAACTACAGCTCAATTGAACCTTATGGGGGAACATTTTAAACAAACAACCACAGATAGCAGCCATCTTTCAAACACAGGTAACTGCCATTGAGGCACTGAGGGAACAGTTGGTCCCACACAGGAGGCAAGCAGGAGAACTGTCTTCATCAAGAGAGAAAGCCATCTGACAGGGCACAGAGGCTGAAGGAGTGGGAGGTGAAGAGGAGCAGACCCAGCACCCAGCCAATGTGCAAAAGAGTACTCACAGCCAGTGGATAGGGACAGCTTCTGAGTGACACATCAGGGAGCAAACTGATTTTGGAACATGTGGAATGTTCTGGAGAGTGCCACTGCAAAATCAGATTATATCGAGAGATCAGGGGTCATTTCGAGTGGGAACACGCAGGAACACCATTCTGGGAGTAACAAGCCCAGGAGCTGGCACATATAGTGATTTGCTGTGGAAAAAGCAAAAGCATACTCACTCAATCTGTATTTTCATGCTTGTTGTAGGGTAGCTTCCCTTCAAGAGCAAAGGAAACCTAGAGTGTCTTTAGTCAAAGTGTAAAGCTGGCTCACCAGCTGTGATTTGGGAAATACGTGGAGATTTTGGGGGTGGAGCCTGAGCGGTGGGTGTTGCCTTCTGACACACTCCTGGTAATGTCAGGGGGTGTGGCATATGCAAATAAGTTTTGCTAATGAGTTATGCTAATGAGCTCCTGTGCCTCTTTTTTTATGAAATGACCCTTGTAAGCTTATTATAATTGCATTTATAACTTCTTGTTGGCAGGTGGCTATGGCTTTTCAGTATAACCCAAACCGGTGATCTGCTCACATTTGACCAACAACTTTTAACAAGGTAAATGTTGACTGTCAAACATGTTTACGGCAAAATCTGCAGCATTCCTAATTAGCATGGCTACTCCTGGGAAGGACTGTCTGCCTTAGAGGTAGGCTTGTCAGCTCTGGGTTGGGAAATTCCTGGAGATTTGGGGGTGGAGCCGGGGGAAAGACTTCATTGGGGTATAATGCCATAGAGTCTACCCTCCAAAGCTGCCATTTTCTCCTGAGTGACTTATCTCTGTTGTCTAGAAGTCAGTTGTAATTCCTGGCAATCTACAGGCCCCACCTGGAGGTTAGCAGCCGTAGGAGTGAAATGGGAGTGATTTGCGTGTTGTTTTGTGAAATATTAATTTGGGGGGTTGCAGTTTATTGTAATCACACACATACACACACACACACACACACCGCACCACCACCACCACCACCAGAGTTTCCTGAGCTAGAAGGCCTAAAAAAGACACCCAAAGAAATCAAAATAAATATGCCAAAACTCCAAAAGCCCACCCCTGCCTTTTCTGCTGTGATATTTTTCCCAATAAGAGCCTCCGAAACCACAATGGAGAAGCCAACTGTGAGTTTCAGTCGCCTGTTGGAATTGTTGACTTTGTTTTAGACCCATTAGAAGGAGCAGAAAATTAACTCTGACAACACATTGCTTAGTAAACAAACACGGCTTGATTGATGAAGACAAACTGCAGAAAAGCCCGCCAATGTTATTCCTCTGTCAAAAGGGAGAGCGAGTCTTTTTGCTGAATCTTTTTATACCACTTAACTGCAGCTTCCGTCGAGACGAAAGCAGCCAAGCAATTTAATAAATGTCTTTTAACGTAATCTTAAATGACTTGCCTGCACAGAAATCCATTTATCATATAACAGAAATTTTCTGTATTCCAAGGGAATACAGTACAGATTTTAATTGATGCGGAAACATACAGATTTTGTTTAATATCCTCATAATCCTGCCCATTTTACTAATGAGATTATGGATTTTTTCCCACTACATTAAAAAAAAGAAAAGCAAACCAATAAATTATGCAGTGTGCGCTAAACATTCTGACAGAGGCAGTGCGTTTAATACTTTCCGATGGTCCCAGCCTAGACAGTTACTGACTCCAGAATTCTAAAAGAAATATGCAAAAATCGAAGGCAAACTACATTTTACAGCGGTGGCAGCATCCTAAACAGAATTAGCCCTTCTGAGTCCATTGACCAATGGATTTAGAAGGATGTGACCCTGCTTAGAAGGACATTGGAAGTTGGATCATTGCTAAAAATGGTGACCGCTCTCTGTTTTATCTCCCTTGCTTGAATTAACACCTAGCAGAATTTACCTGTGACCTGTTGGCATCAAAGTACCCAGGCTATCCTTAGACTACAGCTCCCCATTTCTATCACACATCATTGGCTGCGACTGGCAGGGGAATAGGGAACCTTCCTGACTAGACTGCAGCAATGTGCTGAATGTGGGGCTTCCCTTGAAGACTGCCTGGAAGATGCAAATGGTGCTGCTCATCTGTTGACTGGAACCCTGGGGTATGTTTATGTTACATTAATTTTTAGACACTTCCATCAGTTACCTATATGTGCCTGGTTCCAATTCAACATGCTTGTTATCACAGGCATGCCCCCCTGATCGGTCTTCCCTTCCACAGCCAGTGTTCCCCTCCCTGGGCAGGTTTGAGGTGTGCGGGCGGGCGGGGGGGGGGGGGGAGCAGAGCAGGAAAGCAACTTTAACTTTAAGTGCATTCTCAAAGACCCCATCCCCCCTCCGGCCCGCTTGGAGAAGGAAAATAAATATCATTATCAATAACTGTTTTTACCCCTTTTGTTTTTATTTTTGGCAGTCTCGTTTAATGTTGATAAATGGCAAATCTGCATATTTTTCAATTACAAAAAAACACGTGGGTAATATTTGTTCATGTCTTGTGGCTCTCAAACATCTGATGTTTATTCTATGCAGCTCTTATGCTAAGCAAGTTTGGCCATCCTGGGGCTATACTATCCCATTCCACATCCCATAATCAGGCAACAGGTGATGCGAAAGACCTCTGCCTAAGATCCCAGAGAGCCACAGCTGGGATGAACAGACAATATTGGACCTGATAGACCAATGCTCTGTTTCAGTAGAAGACACCTCAATGTGTTCATCTCAAAACAGGGGTAGGGTAAAACAACAACATGAATTTTTAAAAATAAATGAATGAATGAATGCAAAACAGTTTGACATATTGTTTTCAACTCCCTGATCTCTGGTTGCACATCTCCATCTGTGGCAATTTTGTTGTTAATGTTTCATCTCCCGGCAAAGTGGAGGAAGCAGTCACAGCTAAGCCGATTGCAGCTGTGAGCTCCTGCCTTACTTCCACCGAGAGAATCTTCATTGTCAGTTTCTCTTGGCTCAGCCCCAACCAACGCATTGTACTTATGCTTTTCCAAGCGCATTGGGCTCCCACTGACTGTTCCTAATTGCTGTACATTTCCTGTTCTTACCATCTGCACCTGAGTTTCCAGTCATGGCCTGATAAAAAGGACAAAGAGAGAGAGGAAATCTTCCTTCCAGCTGCTGTCCCAACAAGCATCCGTGCCTCAGCAGAGATAGGGGGAACCCCATCGAACAACGCAAGTGGTCTTTAGGAAACTGATTTGCCATCACGTATTTCCCCACCCTGTTCGTCATGGGAATGGAAGAAGAAAACCGTGGAAAGGACGTGAACAAAGAAATTAAAAATATCAAAGCAAGTGGAAAAGGACATTTCCAAAGCATAATTTTTGGCCATGCTTTGGAGGAAATGTTTGAATCGCTTCCGCTTTGTTCCAGTTCTTTCCATCATACGTTTTTTTAATGAGGACATACCTTTACACTGATTTAGTTGGTGGAACTCATTGACACAGGACAAGGGGTCCCTAAGCTTTATAAGCCTGTGGGCACCTTTGGAATTCTGACGTGAGGTGGTTGGCCCAACTACAACAAAATGGCTGCCTCAGAAGGCAGATCCAATCACAAAATGGCTGCCACAGGAGGCAGATCCAAGCATAAAATGTCAGGGAGCAAGGTTAGGCATAACGTTTACAGTAACTCTTCAACATTTAAGGCCGAACCTCTGTTTAACAGGGTGCTATTTAATCTGGACTGTCAAACTTATCTCCAGTGGCCAATGGGAAGCCCTGCTGGGTTCAAGCCCCCTTAAAAATTTAAATGTCCCCGAACAGAAAAAAAATCGTTGAGAACCTGAAGAGCTGCTGCCAGTCAGAGTAGACAATTGTGACCTCGATGGACCAAGGATCTAATTCCATACAAGTCAGCTTCATGTGTTCAAGGGAGAACCCCGTATACCACACTGAGCTTCTTCAAAGAAGGGCTGGCAAAAAAGAAGAAGAAGAACTAGATAGATAAACTGTCTCTCAGTGAATGTAATTAATGGGTAGAAATCCACTCGGTAGCAGTAATGCAAATGCACAATTCACAGAACTGAATGGAAACTTTAATTCTCTTTTTTTTTTCATTGTCATCCTGCCCTAGAAAAACAACAACAGCAGCGTTCCTCAGGAGACAGCCGCATTCTCCTTTGCCTAAAAGCCTGTTCTTTAAATAAAAACGGTGTTTGGAAGAGAATCTATTCGTTTTCTCCTTGTAGACTAAAATGTCTCTCCTCTCGTGGGAAATAAATTTTAATTTACTGTAATTTTTCTTATGGCTTTTCACTTAGCATGTCAACGAACAACAACAACAAAAAGCCGGAACACAAGCTTCTTGTAAGCAGAATAAAAGTGAAACCAAATTAAATTTGTTTTGTTTTTTAAAGGGGGGAAAATATCAATAAAGTAATTATCGGGCTACATTCTGAAAGAAAGCAAAGGCAGGGAGATGTACCTATACTCCTGAAAAGAGTAGCTGACTCTAGCAAAAATGTAGTTTGTTTCCATGCCATCCACACTACCAGGTTATTTCTTACTAAAATGAGCACACATGGACACTCATAAGAACATAAGAGAAGCCAATGATGAATCAGGCCAATGGCCCATCCAGTCCAACATTCTGTGTCACACAGTGGCCAAAAACACCAGGTGCCCTCAGGAGGTCCACCAGTGGGGCCAGGACACTAGAAGCCCTTCCACTGTTGCCCCCCCCCCATCAAGCACCAAGAATACAGAGCATCACTTGCCCCAGACTGACAGTTCCTATCTCTACCTTGTGGCCAATAGCCACTGATGGACCTGTCATGATGCTGCCTTATACTGAATCAGACCCTTGGTCCATCAAGGTCAGTATTGCCTACTCAGGCTGGCAGCAGCTCTCCATGGTCTCAGGCTGAGGTCTTTCACATCACCTCCTGCCTGGTCCTCTGTAAGTGGAAATGCCAGGGATTGAAACTGGGACCTTCTGCATGCCAAGCAGAGGCTCCTCCATTGAGCCACAGCCCTTCACGTCTTCAAGTAGCAATGTGGGGAGTCCATATCACAGATGGGTGAGCCCATGGGAGTACCAGGACTGCTGGGAACCACCCCAGAAAAAGGTTCCCTCTGGGCCCCTCTTCACACTGCCCAGTCCCACTGCAAACATAACAGGAAAACAAATCACACAGTTAGCACAAACCAGCTGAATAAGGCTAGGGCAGCAGGCTCTAATCTCCATCCTTCTGTGACACTCACTGGATGATCTGAAGCCAGTCACTCTCTCTCCGCCTAACCCACCTCACAAGGAGCTTCTTATGCCATGATAGTGGGAGAATTGTGTCTGCTTCGCTGAGATACTTGGTAGAAGGATAAAAGATGCATCAATGGAGGATCCTCAGATTTTCAGCTATCTACCGAATGCTCATGTGATGAGAAGTGATGTGTGGGCATATAACAACGGAACTCCCAAGCATGATTTCTTTGGTAGGTTGACTATTTGCCTGCTGGTAGTGGGCAGTCCCCTGACCTCCAATGCCCTGGGCTTGATAATGGGAGGAGTGGGAGGGGGGGAAGTGGGGTGGCATTGATGGTGACACTCTAGGGATTTCCCCTAGTCTCTGTGGTGTTTACCAGAGAGATTAGGAGGGATTCCTATAGGTTCACCTGGAAGTGATATCAGATCTTCCTCAAACCCAGGGGTCCGTTGGAGCGGGAGCGCACAGGAGCGCAGCTCTGGGGGTGAGGAGCCCAGGAGGCGGGCACATGACCAAGCCCTGCCCCCTCCTCGGCTTTCCCGAGCAGTGCAGAGGCGCAGCGCCCCGGGGAAAAGCCCTACTAGGGTCTTTATTGTTTTTAATGTTTTCTTTTAATATCGATAATTTTATCATTGTTCCTTTTATGACTGTGTGCTGCTTTTCCAGAGACTTGCTCAAGGTGGCATATAAATTTTCTAAGTATACCATTTTTTATCTGGGCACGTGGCACATAAGTACTGGAGAAATTTCACCAACCCTTCAGCAGCTTCCACCCCATCAGTTTGTTGTACTGGTCAGGAGTTGGACTCTAATCTGGGAGAACCGGGTTTGGTTCCCCACTCCTCCACATGTAGCTGCTGGTGTGACCTTGGGCCAGTCACAAGCTCTCTCAGAGCTGTTCTCTCATGAGCAGTTCTCAAAAAGACCTCTCTCAGCCCCACCTATCTCACAGGGTGTCTTGTTGTGGGGAAGGGAAGGGAAAGGGATGGGTGGTGCACATGTCTTGGGTATCTCTAGTCTACTTGAAACCTGGTGGTTTCAAGGGAGCAGGAAGAGAATGAGGGTGTGTTCTTTACACTTATTTTCATTGCACAAAGTATTGGATGGGGAAGGGAATGGAGGAAGAGCAGGTCAGTTTCACTCACCTGTAGAGTGGAGCCTGAGGGGTGGGTGTTGCCTTCTGACACACTTCCGGTATGTTAGGGGGTGTGGTATATGCAAATGAGTTATGCTAATGAGCTCCTGCACCTCTTTTTCTACGAAATGACCCCTGCTCAAACCCTCCTCCTTGGACACCAGCCCCCATATCCCTCAGCCTGTACCAGAGAAGGGCTGGGAACCTTATTCCTTGGGCCCAATGGAAACACACGTGCCCCCCTCCCCTCATTCTTATCCCATATATACCATCTCATGAATGAGAAAAGAAAGTTTTGAAGTGATATAGGTTAGCCACATTATGGCTGAGGACAGACTGGCAGTATAAAGCGTAAGGGAGGTGGGGCAAAAAGACCCGGGCCAAGTTGTGGCAGAGATTCCCAGTTGCACTGCACCGACTGATGCGGCAGCATGCTGGGGAGGAGGCGGAATGGAGTGGTCACACTGCAGGGCCACCCCTGGCGGCACTGCAGCTGCACACAGCTTTGGTCTGCTCCGCCGACCTGCGCATAGGCGCATGGGCACATAGGTGCAGCAGCATTGGGTGGTTGAGCATGCACGGGCGGTTATGCACATTCCTGCCGGATCACTGGGTTCACATTACCAGCACTGCCTGATTGCGGCTTTTTTACATCCACACTTCCAGGAAGCAGGATCAACGGCTTGCCTCAGCTTTCACCTGGTACTTTTTAAAACCGGGTGAGTACAGGAGGGGAACTCCAGACAGCTATGGCTGTGTGAACCGGCCCACTTAATCCGCTTGAGAAAGGTGCCTATATCGGGCCAAACTGCCAGTCTGAAGTTGGCCTATGACAGTTATTGCTTTCTGATCCCTTGATCCCGGGTAAAGGGTACTCCTCTCCATCCCAATGCTTGGTTGGTGCATGAACCTCACCACAAGATATTCTTAAATCAGGCCTTAAGTAATTTCTTTGCCAATATTTTCCCTTACCAACAATCCCAATATTTCTAAAAAGGTCTAGGGAGAACAGAGGGACCGGACTCTAATTTTGCATTTCTTCTAGCATTTTGCAGTATGGGTTCCATCCAGGGGTCCATAGGAGCGGGAGCACACAGGAGCGCAGCTCCGGGAGTGAGGAGCCCAGAGGGCGGGCACATGACCAAGCCCCGCCCCCTCCTCAGCTTCCCCGAGCAGTGCAGAGGCGCAGCACCCCGGGGAAAGCCCTGCTAGGGTCTTTATTGATTTTAATGTTTTGTTTTAATATTGATAATTTTATCATTGTTCCTTTTATGACTGTGTGCTGCTTTTCCAGGGACTTGCTCAAGGTGGCATATAAATGTTCTAAGTATACCATTTTTTATCTGGGCTCATGGCACATCAGTACTGGAGAAATTTCACCAACCCTTCAGCAGCTTCCACCCCATCAGTTTGGTGTAGTGGTCAGGAGTTGGACTCTAATCTGGGAGAACTGGGTTTGATGCCCCACTCCTCCACATGCAGCTGCTGGTGTGACCTTGGGCCAGTCACAAGTTCTCTCAGAGCTATTCTCTCATGAGCAGTTCTCAAAAGACCTCTCTCAGCCCCACCTGCCTCACAGGGTGTCTTTTTGTGGGGAGGGGAAGGGAAAGGGATGGGTGGTGCACACGTCCTGGGTATCTCAAGTCTACTTGAAACCTGGTGGTTTCAAGGGAGCAGGAAGAGAAAGTGGGTGTGTTCTTTACGCTTATTTTTATTGCACAAAGTATTGTATTGGGTGGGGAAGGGAATGGAGGAAGAGCAGGTCAGTTTCACTCACCTGTGGAGTGGAGCCTGAGGGGTGGGTGTTGCCTTCTGACACACTTCCGGTATGTTAGGGGGTGTGGCATATGCAAATGAGTTATGCAAATGAGCTCCTGCACCTCTTTTTCTACGAAATGACCCCTGGTTCCATCCATCCGGCTTTCTTCCTCAATCTTGCCCAGCACCCCTTCTTTATTAAAGCCCTTTCCCCACATCCATGCAGATCTCACGAGCCCCAGCATAGCCCTTTTTGGTGGTCAAAGGGGACCCTCACCTCCCTTTTCATCAGTGGAAAAGCTGGTGGGGCCCAACCCAGTGATTTCAATTTGGTTCTGTGGTTATTTAAAAAAATATCGTCCATAGACGAATTAAGGTCCATCATCTGCCCCTTGACAAAGTAGATGTTTTGTGTGTGAGTGTGTCTGTATGTGTGTTTGTAAGCCAGTAATCTTTTAACAGTGTACTTCTGTTAGACTGTGCTGTTCCTGCTGTGTTTTATTAGACACGTATAAAATTAACAACAGAGCTATAATGATTACCTAAACCAGCCCCAGTGCAAATTTCCAATTTGAGGTCAGATACTTGGACTAATAAAATTTTACTGCTCTAGTCGAATGGTGGTAGTTAGCCTTCCCTCGAAACATAGGGCTTAAGTCCCCAGAATTAGCCATCACATAAAATGGAAATAAGCACATGGTTAGCTTCATTTGTGTGGCCTTAATGGAAGCCCAGTGGTCCCCATGTGTTATTTAAACTATGGTTTCTCCAAACTGGTCATACTGATTTTCCCCTCTAAGGGCCAAACTACCAAAGGTGCTGAGTTAGGATCCAAATTTTTCCTTCCTTTTTCAGAAAGACTGCTGGAAGAAGTTCTCTGGCTCATGACAGGGTTTCTTTCAGGAAACCTTTGGATCCAGCCCCACAGTATACATCTAACCCAACTGTTGTGATGTTTGCCTCTGTTTGGTTCATGTCTCCCCTGTCTGGATGCTGAAGACATCTTTTGTCCATGTCTTTTGCATCTAAGCAAGGTAGGAGGGGCTGTGGCTCGTTGGTAGAACATCTGCTTTTGCATACCAAAAGTCCCAGGTTCAGTCTCTGCCATCTCCAGGAAAAAACAAAAACCAGTAGGTGATGTGAAAGACCTTCACGAGTCGTAACAGACAATGGAATAGATGGAAAGTGCCATCAAGTCTCAACCAACTTATGGTGACTCCATATTGGGGGGGGGGGGGGGGGGTAAAAGAGGTGGTTTGCTATTGCCTGTCCCTGCATAGTGACCCTGGATTCTATTGGTTTTCTCCCACCCAAGTACTAATCAGGCCCTGTGTAACATCCAAGATGAGATCAGGTTGGACAGATAATATGGGCCTTGGTAGTCCATGTCTGAGTCTGGATAAGCTTCAGCTTCAGGAGGACCCCACACATTGTTGGCTAGGGCACTACCTACAAATCTATCATAGAAACATGCCTTATTTAGAGCCAGTTTGGGGGAGCGGTTAGGAGCACAGACTCTAATCTGGGAGAGCCGGGTTTGATTCCCCACTCCTCCACATGCAGGTGCTGGGTGACCTTGGGCAAGCCATGGTTCTCTCAGAGCAGTTCTGGAAAGAGCCCCATCTACCTCACTGGGTGTCTGTTGTGGGGAGGAGAAGGGAAAGGAGATTGTAAGCCGCTCTTCATAGTGAAGAGTGGGGTATAAATCCAATCTCCTCCTCCTCCTCTTCTTCTTCATTTTCTTCATCATCATCATCATCTTCTTCTTCTTCCTCCTCCTCCTCCTCCTCCTCCAACAATGCTAAGCACCAGTTCAGAGCCATGTGCATGGCACTCCCCTCCTCCATGTTATCCTCGCTGCAGCTGTGGGATTAGTTAGGCTGAGAGACACTGTGGTTGGTCCCAGACCACTCAATTAGCTTCACAGCTGGCTCCCAAGTCTCTTCAGTCCTCAATTGCCACTCTCACCATGACACCACGCTGGCTGTGCTACAAGAGAGCTCACTGTAGCATAACTATTAACTTGCAGTGCTGTTACTCAAAACTGGCCACTGCCAATTAATTTATGGTTTTGTTATGAAATTCATGGAAGAAGGGAGGAGGAGATTGGATTTATACCCCGCCCTTCACTCAGAGTCTCAGAGCAGCTTACAATCTCCTTCCCTTCCTCTCCCCACAACAGACACCCTGTAAGGTATGTGGGGCTGAGAGAGCTCTGAGAGAACTGCCCTTGAGAGAACAGCTCTGAAAGAACTTGTAACTGATCCAAGGTCACACCAGCAGCTGCATGTGGAGGAGTGGGGACTCAAACCTGGTTCTCCCAAATTAGAGTGTGCCCCCCTCACCACTACACCAAAGTGGATTTTGTCAAGGTGTGTAGCCTGAGTGATGTCACTCATACTAAGGATTGTAACTGGCCCAAATTTACCAAGGCTGTGGAGGAATTTGAACCTGGTTGTCCCTTGGCTGAGATTCAAGTTCTACCTGCTGCACTGCAGCTCAAGAATGTATGACTGCTAAGTGCTTGGAGCAAGAAAAAGCAGAAGAAGAGGAGGAGGAGGAGGAGGAGGAGACTGGATTTATACCCTGCCCTCACTTGGAGTCTCACAGTGGCTTACAAACTCCTTTCCCTTCCCCTCCCCACAACAGACACCCTGTGAGGTAGGCAGGGCTGAGAGAGCTCTGACAGAAACCGCTCTTTTTCAGGTGTGCCAGAACTACGGCTTGCCCAAGGTCATCCAGCAGGTACAAGCGGAGGAGTGGGGAATCAAACCCGGTTCTCCCAGATTAGAGTCTGTGCACTTAACCACTACACCAAACTGGTGAAGAAGAAGGAGGAGGAGACCTGTTCCTTTAACAGAGACTTCACTGGACATGATTTACCTCCAAGCTACAAGAACCTTGAGCTGCCCATTTCCACACCTTAAGCTTCTAGTAAAGAGACAGGGCATTTCCCCTCCAGGCCTGTTGGCAACCCTTTTAAAATACTCAGAGAATGGGTACCGATTTGGGAGAAACATCTGTAACTCATCATCGCCGCTATCTGCAGCCCTGGCTTTTGCCAGGGGCGATCCCCAGCCGGCCTTGCCCTGAACAAAAACAAGGGAATCCTCTGAGATCAGATCAAGAGATTAGTTTCTAGTATTAGAGATTAGCTTCTTTCCCTTGACATAAGAGACTCTTTGGGGTTTTTGTCCCTCCGGCCTGGGGCTAATGCCATTAGAACTGTTTAACAGGCAGCAGGGGCCTCTCAATGAGGGGTGGTTTTAAACACCATCCTGCCGAGCCGGTGTCAAAGTTCTCGGGCTGTTTACAGGTAACATCACAGGAGAAGGGTCTTTCTGAGAAGCCAAGGAGCTTCCCTTCGCATTTCAGAAGCCGAGTGGGGAACCCGCAAGCAATAGAAGGGGATTCGCAGCTCCCCATTGACGCCTGTTACAGGGGAGCGGCCAAAATCTGAGGAGAGGGCGAGAAACAAACCAACCAGAAAGGCCAGGAGAAACCAGCTGAAGTGTTAAGGAGCAGCTGAACTAGAAAAGGAGGTGGCGTATGTGTGGTGGTGCTGTGTGTGTAAAGATCGCCAACCTCTAGGTCACACCTCGAGATCTCCCGCTATGGCAACTTGCAACTCATGTGTGTGTGTGTGTGTGTTGCTTGGCAGTGGTCTATTGGTAGTGACCAGCATATTCCAAATTCCTGGAGCAACCGCAGACAAGACCCTGCTATCAGTGCAGGCTAGGGTTGGTCCTTGGGTGAAGAAGGACTTCCTTTCATCCGTTCTAACCCAACTGCTCAGCAATTTCATGGAGTGCCCCCGAGTTCTTGTAACTTTCACCTTTCATGATGACATCACTTCCAGTTTCACATTGGAAGTGATGCAGAAGCATTAGCTCAACACCAATGGTCAAGAGTCCAGTCGCCAAGAAGGATATAGACAAGCTGGAACATGTCCAGAGGAGGGCAACGGAGATGGTGAGGGGTCTGGAGGCCAAGTCCTATGAGGAAAGGTTGAAGGAGCTGGGTATGTTTAGCCTGGAGAGGAGATGACTGAGAGGGGATATGATCACCATCTTCAAGTACTTGAAGGGCTGTCCTATAGAGGATGGGGTGGAGTTGTTTTCTGTTGCCCCAGAAGGACGGACCAGAAAATTAAATCAGAAGAGTTTTCGGCTAAACACCAGGAAGAAGTTTCTGACAGTTAGAGCAGTTCCCCAGTGGAACAGGCTTCCTCGGGAGGTGGTGGGCTCTCCTTCTTTGGAGGTTTTCAAACAGAGGCTAGATGGCCATCTGACAGCAATGCGGATTCTGTGAACTTAGGCAGATCGTGAGAGAGTGGGTGGGAAGGGTTGCCTCAGTGCTTAGTTCTCGTGGCCCTTTCTTACACGCCCAGGGAAATGCTGATCGCCACTTTGGGGTCAGGAAGCAATTCTTCTCCAGGTCAGACTGGCTGGGGATCCTGGAGGGTTCCCCTGCCTCTTCCGGGCATGGAGCAGGGGTTACTGGGTGTGTGGGCGGGAGGTATTTGTGAATGTCCTGCATTGTGCAGCGGGTTGGACTAGATGACCCTGGAGGTCCCTTCCAGTTCTATGATTCTAAGTCTCCTGGCCTGACAACCCTAATCCAAGCTGTTTCAGACCCGAACAGCCTGGATCTAGTTGGTGCTTCCCTCCCCCCCCCCCCCCCACAGTGGTTACTGAAGCTGAGCTCGCACCTTAGCACAAATGCACATTTTGTGTACAAATTATAGCTGCAGAGTGTTAATTATACAATATGTCATTTATTCCTGGGTGAATTCAAGTATGCCCAGATGTGCCTTATGCAGATCACTTATGATTGTATTTATTCTGTTGTTCAGAACTTTTTTAAAAAAAATGTTTCATCCATGCCTTCCCAAGCAGAATAATTAATACAATTCTTTCTTGGTGGTGGAAAAACAGCAGCTATAATTAGCATATGTACTTATACATAAACTGATACCTGATGTTCCTTAACCTGGCTACTTTACTCTGACGAAAACAAAACTATTGTATCTTGGGATATATGCGCACTCCAAGCCAAATTCCAATGTTTCTTGGGGTAGAAAATGACACACAGAAGGGGGGGGGGGAATGTTTGTTGCTGCAGAAGGTATAAGGTGAAAAAGGCAAACTCAGTGTTAGAGAATATCAGGAAAGGGATTGAAAATAAAATGGCCACTGTTACAAGGCCCCTTGTATAGATCTATGGTGCTGCCTCATTCGGAATACTGTGTGGAATTCTGTTTGCCCTCTCTCTCTCTTTCTTATAATAAGGTTTTTTTAAATTTTCAAACACACACAAAACGCAAACAAATGCATATAAAACACATAAACAAATATGCATAAAATAAGCAGAGGGTGGCATAATCTGCATTATCTCCAAACTTATTTCTTATATTATCAAGTTGAGAGTTTCTGTATTAAGTAAATAGAGTGACATAATAAGGTAAATTATCCATGTAATCTGCAGTTCTTTCAAAGTAATTGAGTGACTTAAAATTGTATCTAGGTATATAGTTCAGCTCATATAGTCTTCTAGCCATGTATAGAATCTAGACCATGTGTTGTAAAATTTCTCTTCCTGTAATCCTCTTAGACATAAAGTCAGTTTGTCCATTCAAGCAGTTTTCTAGTGTTTTATTTATAATTTCTTCTTTTGGGGGTACTTCATCTTTTCTCCATTGTTTTGCATATAGTATTCTGGCAGAGGTTAATACATGAATAATCAAATAAAAATCTTAATTTCTACAGTTTTCTGGTCTTATATTCAATAAAAATAACTCAGGAGTAAAAGGTATATCAACTTCCAACATTTTTTTTTTTGCAAAATTTCATGTATCCAGGCCCATTTTTTTTTAACTCTATCACATATCTACCACATATGGTAGAAGGACCCAGGATCCTTTTTACATTTCCACTGTTCACCATATCTCAAAAAGGACACAGCAGAGTTAGAAGATGTTGTGTTTCACAATACCCAATACCCAGGGCCTAAAAACACCCTTTCACAGGAGGCAGAAAACCACTAAACTGCTAACAATATTAATGCCATCCCTAGTGCTTCATACAATACAAATGCAAGTGAAGGAGGAAAAGAATAACCACCATCTTACCCTCCCTCTTAGAAGCAGCCCCTGTGTTTCCACAAAACTTTTCTCTGGCCCTTGCCTTTGGGGGGGGGGACTGTATCCCATAGCTCCCCCCCCCCCGTCCTTCCCCAAGTTTTATTCAAAGTAAAAACATCTCTCCGGGCTGCACATTGTATTGAAGTAACAGATTTGTGTTGGTTCCTGAAGTGAAGTGTAATGAAAAATATTGATGCTTCGGACAGCCCGGCCTCTTGAAAGAGCAAAGTCCTATGAGAGGCTGAGCAGGGTCTCCCACAGAGGTCCTTTGTGCTTGAATGCAAATGAATGCCAGCAAAACAGACGGGGGGACAATAACTCGGGGGAAGTCGGATCGGAGCAACCCATCTGTAACTATTTTGTTAACTCAATGTTCCTCGCTTTCTCCCTGTCGCAACAAAACACTCCTGTCTTGACAGCTCTGATTTCTTTAGAACAACTTTCCAAGGTATGTTTCCCTCACTTTCAAGATCTGGATGGTATCCCCAGAAATATCAGGAAGGGAGGACCAAGCAGTTCCTTAGTTTACGGATTTCCAGAACTCAGAATGATAATGGTTTGCCAAAATCCAAATGTCAGGGTTTAATGCACCAACCAGTTGGATGTATATCCAAAGTCCCAGAAAACACAGACGTTCCATTTGCACTTGAGTCTCAATTCTTGTGCAAAAAAATATATTGAAATTTACTCTCATTTAAAAGATTAACCCCCCAAAAAATCACTGTAAGATGTCATTTAGATAAGTCCATATTAAAAATCAAATCAGTACTAAAGAAATGACGGACGGGGACATTATGTGCTTTCAAGCTTCCAGAATTTCTCTCTTTACCCCCTTTAACTAGCAGAATTTCTAAAACTAATTCAAGGAGCACGCAAATGCTATGCCATTTCAGACCCTTCTGTTCCTTTGCATTTTTTTCTCTACTTCACCATTGCTACTAAACACATGCTCGCGGGAGAAAAAGAAACAAAACAAAACACCAGCTTTGATATGATCAAGAGCACATGAGAATGTTTGTCTGCGCCAAAGGTTGTTTTCTGTGTGGTGGTGTGTTGATGGCAGAGATGCTTCTGTGTAGTGATAAACCGCGCCACACACAAGGAATCTTGACACAACTGTACAAACACTGAGCCCCAAGATCGCTTATTTTTCCCATGTTTTTTTTTTTTAACCAATGCACATGTGGAACTGAAGTGTGTGGCAAACTTTGCATGCATTGTGGTCTAACTGACGCACTAATTGATGTTTCCCATTGTCTCAAAAAATGTTGCTCTGGGAGCAGCGGCTGCCACGGCGCAAAGAATCTTCACTGAGTGGCTGAAGGTAAGCGATGTGTATATGCAAGGACATCTTTTAAAGCAGTATATTCGTTTTAAAAGGCCGTTCTGTTTGGCAGAACTGCTGCCTGAAATACTGAAGAGTTACTGTTAGAGCTACGCATAACCTCACGCCCTGACATTCTGTGGCGGCCATTTTGTGGTCGCACCCACCAACTTGTGCTAGAATTCCGAAGAGCCAAAAGGCTCTAAAAAGTTGGGGGACCCCTACATTATACTAATCATTATACTACTAATGTAGTATACTAATTAGTATACTACATTATACTAATCATTACTATAGCATTTACTGTGGAAAGATAGAAAAGAGGATATGAGATAATTCCACGGTAGGCCTTTGATTGCTCTGAAGGGCTACTTATCAAGCCCAAGTTGAAAGATTGTCCTTCAGATCACCACGAATGCTGGCTCCGGCCAACTGGTGCAGA
Organism: Lepidodactylus listeri; assembly: GCA_029233225.1. Classification (NCBI taxonomy): domain Eukaryota; kingdom Metazoa; phylum Chordata; class Lepidosauria; order Squamata; family Gekkonidae; genus Lepidodactylus; species Lepidodactylus listeri. The sequence goes on from JARCFY010000017.1 coordinate 55,992,938, forward strand.
AGGCTCAATTCTCTCTCACACATGCAAGAAGAGCCCTTAATACAGATTTACATGATAGGTTTACACAGGGCTATTATGATCTATCATGTAACGGAGTGCTTAACGACTGTTTAATACAAGGATTATTGACATAGAAGATGTAACAGCTGCTTGCGAGTTACCCTCACAGTCAAAGCCTTAGTCCTTCCCCTTTACAGCTCTGTCAGTTTTATTATTTATTTTCTTAACTATCCAAAGGCACTCATTCATATTACCAGGATGAAAGCTCAGAGAGGCCGAGGGAGGGAGGGAGGGGGGGAAGCTGAACTAAATTAAGCACTTTTGGATGGGAAGGCGTAAAATAATAATAATAAAACCCCAAAGCTTCTAAAATGACACCCTCTCCTGGGTGTGTTTATTTAGCTTTACAAATGGCTTTAAAACAGCTTAATTAGTAAATGGGGAGGGGGGAGAGGAGGAAAAGTGATTTTTTTTTTTTTTAGTTTTCGAGAGACCTTAGACGGAGAATTAATTTTCAGAGATGCCTCCTTGGTCTCCATGTCCAAAAGGAACTCGGCTGGACATCGGATGGGAGAGACCGAAAATGGAAGATGTTGTAGAAAAGGGAGAATCCTTGAAAGTGTAAAAAAAATAAAATACCCCCCCCCCAAAAAAAAACCCAAAAAGAATGTTGTGTTCTGTCCTCTCTGCTCTTTGTTGAGACATTTCCCCTCCCTTCCATCCTTTAGCAAGGAATCTTTTTCGCTAGCCCTCTCTCTCTGCGGCCGGCTCAGTTTCCTTTCATGTAATTGATGTCAACTTTCTTCAGCACCGGGGTCCAGATGAGTCCTCCAAACGCGAAGCAGGAAACCGGACCGTCAAAGGGGAAAAGCAAGCATTCCCTCCACACGGTCTAGGTCAGGCCCTCGAAGCCCCTAAAAAAAATGTTATTAAGGACTCAATTTATACTGCGGCTTGCCGAGAGGCCTCGCACATTCGTGCACCCCCCCGTTGTTAAGATAAAGGATGTTTCCTACTGACTCCGAAAGCTGCCCTCATTTAAAACCCCGGCTATGTTCTGACAAACCTTACTGCTGTCACCCCAAATTGAGCAAATGAGTCTACACTCTACAGTATAAAGGCCAAAAAGAGTTATTGAATATCACCCAGGGAGCAGAGACTGAACAGGCTCCCATTTCTGGCTGACCTTCATGGGCATTCTCCGCCCCCCCCCCTTGCCTGAAAATTGGCCTAGCCATTCAACCCTAATTTCTCATGCCATCTGTGGGAGACAGGAAGGACAGCTAGAACTTTTCAACCCCAGACAGATTGAGTGTTGTTCACGCATAACTTTTGCTCTGCGCTTTCGGACCCAAAGGGCCAGAGTCGACTCGTAAAGATAACGGGAATGGGGGGTTTTGACTGAAAACAGTCTGGCAAGCTGGTGGTGTGATACACGGAAGGCAATTATTGACATACGGCTGGGCTAACAATAGGTGGTGGTAGTGGACTGAAAGAGGGAGAAATCAGGCTAGGTTGCCAGATGGGTGAAAATCGTTAAGAACCTGAGAGCAGGCATGCTGGATCAGATCAATGGTCCATCTACTCCACTATCCTGTATGGACCGTTGGCCTACCAGAAGTGTCCGGAATGCCGACAAGCAGGGCCTGCCGATCTCCCCCACCAAGGGGCACTGGTGGTGAGGCCTCAGCAGTTCCCAGCCACCAGCCCACCACAGTTCCCAGAGCATTCTCTGCGCATGCGCAGGGAATGCTCTTTTACTTTTTTTTGGGGGGGGGGAGAGATTTAAATATCCCCCGTATCATTTTTTAAAGTTTTCAGATTTTTCTGCACACCTGAGAATTCCTGATGTGTGCAGGAAAATCTCCCTGCCCCCCAAGTGTCCCCTCCATGCGGATTTAGATATCCGCATGCACAGAGGGCACTTGGCTATTAGTATATATACAAGAAGCGGGGACCCGCGGTACTTGCGGGTGGGGGGAGAAGGAGCTCCACCTCGAGGAGGAGGAAGCACATGCAGGTGAGCCTTCTCCCCCACCCCCCAGCAAGGCCCAGGCCTGCCAGTCCTTCTCCCCCCCCACACACACACACACGGGCACAGGCGACAAGGTCTAAGTCACTCTCAGCTCCACAGCCCACCAATCTCCCCCCCTTGGTGAGGCCTCAGCAGCTCCCATCCACCGGCCTGCCACAGTTCCCAGAGCATTCTCTGTGCATGCATAGGGAACACTTTTACTTTTGAGGGGATTTAAATATCCCCCGTATAGTTTTTTAAAAAGGTTTCAGATTTTTCTGCACACCTGGGGATTGCTCCAAATATGCAGGAAAATCTCTGCCCCCCAAGTGCCCCTGGTGTGCGGATTTAGATATCCGCACACACAGGGGGCACTTGGCTATTAGTATATAGATATTTGAAGCACAATCCTAAATAGAGTTGCAACACGTTGACTTCAAGGGAATTAGATGAGTGTAGGATTGCACTGCTGGTCTCCTCCAAGCTCCCTCAGTGTACGTATTTCCCCTACAGCTCTTCGGTCTTCCCAGCATTTCCTTGCACACATTCATGGCCAAGATCCTTATCTAGATCTGTTAATCTATTATGCTTTAGTGATGGATCAACCTCAACCAGATGCCCTCCAAGCTCTTCGCCACAAGATTGTTTAAAAGCTCTTCCGTCAGCATTTTGATGTCAAAAAGGTGGGATCAGGGCAATCAGATGCTGAGTCTTATTGCCATGTGTCTGCCCTGTGCCTTACTGTAGCATTTTCCAGCAGGGTGGTTTAGGGCAGTTTTGTAGCAGTGCATGTCCACAAGAGGCACATCTGCTTTCAGTCAGTACTCAGCTGCTGTTTCATTTCAAGGTTACAGGAGGAGCTAGGCTCCAAATGAAAGCCAGATAATATTCTGCAACAAGTGAAGACAAGTACATTTCATTGTGCTTTAGCGTTTAATGCGCTGAGTCCCCAACGTGGAGCCTATGGGCAGCATGGTACCCACCAACACAGTTCCTGAAGCCCACCAAGTGTTTTTATAAAGTAGCTGCAGCCAGGTGGGGCTTTTGCTCAGCAAGGTTTCTATTTGGCCACTAGAGATTTGATTGGCTGTGCGGTGTTGTTTTGAAATGCTGCTGTGGCAGCAGCTGCCGTCATAGCACAAGGATGACTGTGTGACAGAAGAGAAGCATCGGCAGCCATTTTGTGACTTTCTGCCTCCTGAAGCAGTCATTTTGTCGCAGCCATTTTGTGGGCGTGCCTTCCCTCTCAAACACACTGTCAAAATTTGAAATGTACCTGCCAGCTCAAAAAGGTTGGCAATCTTTGTTTTTAACAGTTGCATTTTCTACCATTCTCTTGCTGGGTGTTTTGTTTTGTTTTTGTTTTCCTTTTAATGTCTATTCTTTGATGTTTCTGTGTCCTTGGCTTTCCAGAACAAAGTTCAAGTCCGGCGGCACCTTTAAGACCAGCAAAGTTGTATTCAAGGCATAAGCTTTCATGTGCATGCACACTTCTTCAGATAACAGTGAAATGGATGTGACCAGTCCATACATAGAGGGTGAGCAGCAAATTAGTGTACAGCATAATACAGGTGTTTAACAGATGCAAGGACCATAAAAACCATGGATCTGAAGAAGTGTGCATGCGCATGAAAGCTTATACTCTGAATAATTTACTGGACTTGAACTTTGTTCTGCTGCTTCAGACCAACACAGCTATCCAACTGAATCTATCTTGTTTTTCTACAACATCTTCAGGAGGAGGAGGAGGATTTATACCTCACCCTTCACTACCCCAAGGAGTCTCAGAGTGGCTTACAATCTCCTTTCCTTTCCTCTCCCTACAACAGACACCCTGTGAGGTAGGTGGGGCTGAGAGAGCTCTCTCAAGTACTGCCCTTGAGAGAACAGCTCTGTGAGAACTCATTACTGACCCAAGGTTACACCAGCAGCTGCACATGGAGGACTGGGGAATCAAATCCAGTTCTCCCAGAGTAGAGTCCATGCTCCTAACCACTACACCAAACTGGCAATTAAATAGCGCATACATGCAGCAATAGTGACTTCATTCATAATTTCCCCATCTCTGGAGTTCCTTCAGCAGTGAGGTTGCTTTTAACCTTGCTAGGCCCGCAGTGTGAGACTTGTGAACAGTTTCCGCCTCCTCCAGAACCCACCGGAAAAAATAACAATTTTGTTAGCACACAAAAACAACTTCGAACACAAATGGTCACCCGGCATGCCTATGGTGCCAGGGCAGTGAAGGGTAGAGCAAAGACTGCTGGCACAGAATGGGATTCCGACTGCTATTAACTCTTCGCGTAAGAGTGATATGGAACCACTCAAGCAGAAGTCCTGATCTCTGACAGCTCACTCAAAAGAAGATAAGCGAATGTTACCATATTGCAGAGGCTTCTGGAAGGGAATCACCTTCCATTCATTCCTCCCTCCCCCGGGGGGATAAAGCAGTACAAAGTACACAGAGATTCGGGGGGAAGGTATAATAGTCTTTTTTTAAGGCTGCCTTTTGGAACAGTGGTGGCACCAGGTTTCAGAGCAACAGGCCATCCTGCATGATGATAGGGGATGTCCGTAATGTCCGGGTGTTTGATCGAGAGGCGCCGATTCAAGGGTGGCTTACGTGGTCGGATTCCTACAAGTCATCCGGTAGAACCAAACTGCACTACCCATGACCCATCAAGCCATATATTCCAGCTTGCCAAATGTATGGTATTTCCCTGCTTGGCAGATAGTCAAAAACAAGAGGCCCTTTGTGGCGGGTGAGCTAGGTTGTTGTGGACAAAGGAAGGGGCCGTGGCTTAGTAGAAATGCCTCTGCTTTTCCTGAAGAAGGTCCTCAGTTCAATCCCCCAGCGTCTCCAGTTACGGATGAGGTTAGGGTTGCCAGCCTCCAGGTGGGGCTGGGAGAGCTCCTGCTTTTACAGCTGGTCTCCACCTGACAGAGATCATCTCCCCTGCAGAAAATGGCTGTTTTGAAGGTGGACTCTGTGACACTGTACCATGCTGAGGACCCTCCCCTCCCCAAACTCCACCCGCTCCCAAATCCACCCCCAAAGTCTCCAGGTATTTTCCAACCCAGACCTGGCAACCCCTGCTGCCAGTCTGAGTAGACAATATTGACCTCAATGGACCAATGCTCCGATTCAATATAAGGCAGCTTCATGGGTGTTCAAATAAGGCATGGGTGTTCAAACATGTAACGCATCAGCCGCCATATTGTTGACTGTGGCTTCTGGGAAAAGAATAGCCACAGTCACAAAATGGCTATTGGTTATTCACACAATCTTATTCATACTAAACTTTCTTTCTTTCTTTCTTTCTTTCTTTCTTTCTTTCTTTCTTTCTTTCTTTCTTTCTTTCTTTCTTTCTTTCTTTCTTCACAAAATGGAGAAGCAGGCTGCATAAACAACAAGGGAGAGGTAATGGTTCCATGGCAGAGCATGTGCTTTGCAGGGCTCATTTCGTAGCAGGAGCTCCTTTGCATATTAGGCCACACACCCCTGATGTAGCCAATCCTCCAAGAGCTTACAGTAGCCCCTATAAGTAGAGCCCTGTAAGCTCTTGAAGGATTGGCTACATTAGGGGTGTGTGGCCTAATATGCAAAGGAGCTCCTGCTACGAAATGAGCCCTGGTGCTTTGTATACAGAAGGAAGGTGCCCTATTCAAGGCATGGCAGGATCTCAGTGCCATCTTTCCAACCTGAGGCAGACTGAGCTGTTTGGGTGTTCCCAGGAATACCTATGGCTTTCTCCAGCAGGCCCACTGGTGCTCCTTGGATTGTTTCAGGCTGGGGAAATGATCCAGGAAGGAAGGCTGAAGTCCCAAGGAAAGGTTGTGGCTCAGTGGAAGAGCCTCTGCTTGGAGTCCAGAAGGACCAGGTTCCATCCCCAGCATCTCCAGTTAAAAGGACCAGGTCGTAGGTGATGTGAAAGACTTCTGTCTGAGACTTTGGAGAGCCGCTGTCATTCTGAGTACTCAGTACTGATGGTGATCGACCAAGGGCCTGATTCAGCATAAGACCACTTCATGTAGTTTATCTCCATGTACTGCTGTCCTGATTCTAATTGGGTACAACACAATCAGGAACTGAGGAGAGTGCACAAGTCATGTCTGGTTGTCTTACACTTAGGGTTGTCAGCAGGGCTTTTTTTTTTTTTGTAGAAAAAGCCCAGCAGGAACTCTTTAGCATAATAGGCCACATCCAACAGCAGAAAGGCATTAGCATATTAGGCCACACCCCTGACAGTGCAGCTCCCTCCCAGGATTGGCTTCCCCAGGTGCCCCGCGGCTTGTGAGGCACCTGGGGAACCTGGGGGGGGGGATGCTGTAGGTGTGGCCAACTCAGAAGCCATCCGGAACTCCATTCCTGTGTGTTCCTGCCCCAAAATAGCCCTGGTTGTCAGTTCTGGGTTGCAAAATATCTGGAGATTTAGGGGGTGGAGCCTCAGGAGGGCAGGGTTTGAGGAGGGGAGGAACCTCAGCAGGGTACAATGCCATAGAGTCCACCCTCCAAAGCAGCCATTTTCTCCAAGGGAACTGATCTCTGTTGCCTGGAAATCAGTTGTTGTAATAGCTCTCCAGACCTCACTTGGATGTTGGGAACCCTACAGTGGGTTAGGGTTGGCAACATCAGGTTGGAGAACTGGAGATGTGGTGGCAGAGCCTGGGGAAGACAGGGACCTCAATGGGGTAGCAGTGCCCTACAGTTCACCCTCCAAAGCATCCATTTTTCTCCTGGGGGGCTGACCTCCATAGTCTGGAGATGAGCTATAGTTCTGGGGAGATCCCCAGAACCTACCTGGAGCCTGGCTGTCAGAGTCCCACAGCTGCAGTCCCAACTACAGTACTTAACTAGAAGTAGTTTACGGAGAAAGGAATAGGTCACCTGTACACGCTATGTGTTTGTAATGGCAAGGGGCACCAAGAGAGGGACAGTTATACAGAATCCAATGCAAAAACCCACCAACCAAACCCAATCATATTAAACTAGCAAAGCGTCTAAATTAACAGCTACAGGTTCCCAAGGGGAAAAGTGGCACCAGACACCAACGTCAGAGCAAGGCGTAGCGTTGCCAGCCTCCAGGTGGAGCCTGGGGATCTCCTGCTTTTTCAGCCGATCTTCAGCTGACAGAGATCAGCTCCCAGGGAGAAAATGGCTGCTTTGAAGGGTAGACTCTATGGCATTGCACCATGCAGAGGCCCAGGGGTCATTTCGTAGAAAAAGAGGTGCAGGAGCTCATTAGCATAATTCATTTGCATAACTCATTTGCATATGACACACCCCCTAACATACCGGAAGTGTGTCAGAAGGCAACACCCACCCCTCAGGCTCCACTCCACAGGGGAGTGAAACTGACCTGCTCTTCCTCCCTTCCCTTCCCCATCCAATACTTTGTGCAATAAAAATAAGCGTAAAGAACACACCCTCATTCTCTTCCTGCTCCCTTGAAACCACCAGGTTTCAAGTAGACTTGAGATACCCAGGACATGTGCACCACCCATCCCTTCCCCTTCCCCTCCCCACAACAAGACAGCCTGTGAGGTAGGTGGGGCTGAGAGAGGTCTTTTGAGAACTGCTCATGACAGAACAGCTCTGAAAGAACTTGTGACTGGCCCAAGGTCACACCAGCAGCTGCATGTGGAGGAGTGGGGAATCAAACCCAGTTCTCCCAGATTAGAGTCCAACTCCTGACCACTGCACCAAACTGATGGGGTGGAAGCTGCTGAAGGGTTGGTGAAATTTCTCCAGTACCTATGTGCCATGTGCCCAGATAAAAAATGTTATACTTAGAAAATTTATATGCCACCTTGAGCAAGTCTCTGGAAAAGCAGCACACAGTCAAACAAGGAACAATGATAAAATTATCAATATTAAAACAAAACATTAAAATCAATAAAGACCCTAGCAGGGCTTTCCCCGGGGCGCTGCGCCTCTGCACTGCTCGGGGAAGCCGAGGAGGGGGCGGGGTTTGGTCATGTGCCCGTCCCCTGGGCTTCTCACTCCCGGAGCTGCACTCCTGTGCTCTCCCGCTCCAACGGACCCCTGCAGAGGCCCTTCCCCTCCCCAAACCCCTCCCTCCACAGGCTCTGCCCTCCAAAGTCTCCAGGTATTTTCCAATCCAGACCTGGTAACCCTAGCCAAGGTGGCAAGCAATAAGACAGCTGGACAAGAAACCAAACTCAACATTCCACCCAGTCTACGTAGCAGGAAGATGGATGAGAACTCCCGCCCGGGAAGGCTGGCAGCATTAGCAGACACTGGCATCCCTACCCTAGGTGGAGAACCCAAGGCCAACTAGCATACTCCAAAATGTGTGAAGAGGCCACCGGGGAGATCTGTGACAAAGGTTTTCATCTTGGCACTTGAATGCTGAATGGTGACTCATTTTTCGTCCTGTCAAACCAACCCCTCTGCATCAAACATTCAAACATCGACTATTCTGATTATAATATACTACATAATACATAATGCAAATGGAATGCCCTGGTAAGCCTTGCCGACTTCCCCTCGATTTTGTCTCCCATTCAGCTTTACTTTTATAGAAAAGAAATGCCGTTGAGCAATAGGAACTCCACTCCTCCCCCCCCCCCAAAAAAAATTATGCCTGAAGCAACCCTAAAGCTCAGAGAGCAGAAAGAAATACATTCTTCTAATACTCGAGGCTCCTTTTTTTGCACAAAATATTTGTTTTATGGAAAGGTCAAGGTAGACATTTTTTAAAAAAAATAAAATCTGCAAAGTGATTTCCATTTTAGCTTATTATTCTACAGCAGAAGGTGCAATGATGTCAGATTTCAGGGTCGTTAAAAACGAGCTTGTTCAAGTAGCAGCTGGGTGGAGTGGAAGAGTGACAAATCTCACCTGGGCACATTTATGTTTGCCAAACGTATTTAAAGTGAGGAAGGTGCAGAGGTGTAAGGTATTTGGCTCAAAGAACTATCGTGTGATAGAAGTTGGGACAGCATGGGAGAAAGTATGAACTAAGTCACATGCTTGAAGATCAAGGTGTAGACACTAAGGCCTGATTCAAGCACACAAGAGAAGGAGGTAGAAGTAAGGTTGCATTCCTCCAGGTGTGGCCAGGAGATCTCTTGGAATTAAAACTAATCTCCAGATGACAGGTATCACTTCCTCTGGAGAAAGTGGCTCCTCTGGAGGGTGGACTCTATGGCATTCTACCCCACTGAGATCCCTTCCCTCACCAAAACCCACCCTCCCAAGACTCAACCCCCAAATTTGCAGGAATTCCCCAACTCAGAGCTGACAACTCTAGGTGGAATAAGGTGGCGGAGCCCTGAAGGAGTATGGACTATACCTCTTTAAACTGCAGGTGGTGTTGATGAGGAGTCGGAAAGTTCAGTTGATGCAAAATGTAGTGGCTCAAATCTTGATTAGGACACAATTCACTGCGACAATCATATTGAGGCAGCGTTATGCCAAGTACAATGACCTTCCAGTTTGTTTCCTGGAGGAGGAGGAGGAGGAGGAGAAGAAGAAGAAGAAGAAGAAGAAGAAGAAGGCGTTGTCAAGTCACAACCAACTCATGGTGACCCCCAAACATGTCAAGAGATGAGCAGAGGTGGCTTGCCATTGTTTTCCTCCATGTAGCAACCCCAGTCCACTCAAAATGATCTTTAAAACCCTAAATAGTATCTGAATAGCCACCTCCACTTAAATAGGGTTGCCAGCACTGGGTTGGGGAATACCTGGAGATTTGGAGGGTGGAGCCTGGGGAGAGCAAAGTTTGGGGAAGGGAGGGACCCCGGCAGGGTATAATGCCATAAAGTCCACCCTCCAAAGCAGCCATTTTCTCCAGGGGAAATAAATTCGGTTGCCTTAAAGATCAATTGCAATAGCAGAAGATCTCCAGGTGTCACCTGGAGGTTGGCAACTCATACATCAACTGGCCTAGATCCACGTGTTGCAGATTTTAATTTTAAACTACTGTTTAGGTCTCAGTAGGCCTGAGAGTTTGGTTTTAGGTTTTTGGGTAATTCTGCAAACATGCAGTTTTTCCCTCCCACTGTTCTAACGAACTTACAGTTTTCAGCCTTGGGGAAATCGACATATGAATCAATGGCATTATGCACTGGATCACTCCTAGAACAAATGGAACAGGGTGTGCAACAATTATTCTTTGAAATGCTCTGTGGTGTCTAACATCACACCTCCGGGAAAAAAAAAACGAATTAGATGGTTTAATAAAGTTATGTGAGGCTCATGTAATTATGCTCAAAGAAGATAGCGACACACCCTAACCCCCCCCCCCCCGAATCTCTAAAACAGGGGTGGCCAACCTGTGGCTCGGGAGCCACATGCGGCTCTTTCACACATATTGTGCGGCTCCTGGCAGGGCGGCTGGGGAAGCAAAGGGGAGGCATGCTTTTTCTCTCTTCCTTCCTTCCTTCCTTCCTTCCTTCCTTCCTTCCTTCCTTCCTTCCCTCCCTCCTCCCTCCCATCTATTTGCTTTCCTAGTTTCTCTCTCTCTCCTTCTTATAACTGGTTTTCCTCGTTTGTTTTTATTTTTGGCAGTCCCATTTAACGTTAATAAAAAGCAAATTTGCATATTTTTAAAAATAAAAACGTGTGTGTGATATTTGTTCCTCTCTTGCGGCTCTCAGACATCTCTATGTGGCTCTTACGTTTATTCTATGTGGCTCTTACGTTAAGCAAGGTTGGCCACCCCTGCTCTAAAATCTGGGTCATGTTGAGGCTAATTTCTCTTTGGTGAGACTGTCTTAAGGTTTCAGTGAGAATGTTAGAACTCACATTTCATTTTTAAAGGCAGGCTGGGTAGAAGAAGTAACATGTGTGCTCATTTACATAGTCCAGGGTCTTCTGTATAATTGTAATTCATGTGCATTTAATCCAGAGGTACCCAATACAGAGCTTCTGGATTCCCTGGCAATGCTCCCTCTAAGCTGTGGGGTCTTGTGAGCAAAAATTCTACTTTGTGAGCTACTGGCATTAAAGTAGTGAGCAAGCCATTTGGCTGCTGCAGAAATTAGTTTGCTCTGGAGCCACATCCTTCCTGAGCTAAGACAACAATGTGTGAGCTGGAAGCTAAAAAAAACCTGTGAACTCGCTCTCACATATCAGCTTAGGGGAAACACTGCTCCCTGCCATTTTTCTTGGCATCCACCCAATGTTTTTAGAAAGCAGGTGTAGCCAGGTGGGGCTGTTGCCCAGCAAGGCTTCTGATTGGTCGCTGGAGTTCTGATTGGCTGCACAGATTTAAATAAGGCGGTTTCAGTTGCCAGGGCCACCACAGTGCTAGTTTTATCCCTCTTCTCCCCCACACTTGGGCTTCCTCCACATGCATGGCTCTCCCTGCAGTGGCAGCCATTTTGTAGTTGGGCCCACCACCTTGTGTGAGAATCGCAAAGGGGGCCGCAGGCTCAAAAGGCTTGGGGACCCCAGACTGAATCTGTTCAAGGGTAACAAGAGTGATTTTAAATAAAGTTCTGGAAAGAAAAGATTGAGTGATCGTTGGCTGGGATACAAGGTTTTCACCAAGAGCTGGGATAAAGAAACGTCTGACTTCTCTTCGGTCAAAAGACTGGTATCTGTACAGACTGACGACCGAGAGAAGACGGATCATTCTTCACACAGCCTTATGGTTTAATGGTTCATGCATTGCTTTAAAACAGTCAAAGAGACTTTTGTTATCCATGTAACTATTTTAAGGAATGCCCTCCACAGGTGGGAATAACTCTGTAACACATGAAAGGTGCCTTCCTCCAAGAAGCAGGTGGTAATCTCCCCCAACACAGCCACCAACTATGGGTAGGAAAACTAAATTCAGGTCAAGAAAGTGGTTGGACTAGCAATAAAGACATCCTTATGGGAGGGGCTTTGGTTAGTGGTAGAGCAATCTGCTTGGCATACAGAAGGTCCCAGGTTCAATCCCTGGCATCGCCAGTTGAACAGTGATGTAAGTGATGTGAAAGACCTTTGCCTGTGACCCTGGAGAGCTGCCAGTCTGAGTAGACAATATTGACCTTGATGGACCAAAGGGTCTGATTTAGTAGAAGGCAGCTTCATGCATTCATGTGTTTGGTGTAGCCAGTTTGGTGTAGTGGTTAAGTGTGCAGACTCCTATCTGGGAGAACCGGGTTTGATTCCCCACTCCTCCACTCACAGCTGCTGGATGACCTTGGGCAAGCCATAGTTCTGTCAGAGGTATTCTTGAAAAAGAACAGTTTCTGTCAAAGCTCTCTCAACCCCACCTGCCTCCCAGGGTGTCTGTTGTGAGGAGGTGAAGGGAAAGGAGACTGTAAACCACTCTGAGACTCCGAGTGAAGGGCGGAGTATAAATCCAATCTCCTCCAGTTCTTCTTATGTATACGTGGTATAATCACTTTCAGGAATTTCAAAAACCAAAAGAGTTTTTTAGAAATCTGTCTCCAACAGTGCGGTCTTTTTTTGTTAGATAGCCTGCTGGACACACTGGCATTTGATCACAACAAGTCAGGAATACGTTAAAAAATATATGCAAAGATGGACTTAATTTTGAAACACGAAGCCTTTTCCTATAGGCATACAGAACAAAAATCCCTGGAATCCAGTAATATCGTCTCTCACACACTCCCAGCCCGGAGAGATGTCTCAAGAGCGAAGTGATGACCTTAGACAAAATTCGAAGGTGAGACGAGGATATTGTTTTCCACAGTTAAAGGTCACCTTGACTTTTAATCTGGCCTGTCATCCTTTTTTCTTCTCATTAAAATATTTGATAAGAATTCTGTGCATGACCAAAGCAGCGGGAACAACTTAAAAATGACACCGTCCGTACTCTGAGGATCTTACGGTGTCAGAGCAAATAATTGTTCCGCTGGCTGAAAAAGAAAAAAAAGAACAAGAAAATCATTATCGGTGTCACGCACAGGTAACAAATAAAACAGTGTGTTTACACAATGTTAATCTACTCGTTTAGACCACAACATATTTCATGGTCGAATTTCTCCCGATAGTCTTTGATGACCTTCTCATCGATTCCCCCAACCCGTCTCTTTTTTGCTGGTTTTGTTTTGTTTATTATAAGCAATCTGCATAATCCGGCAATCCTAAAAGTGCTTACCTGGGACTGAGCCCTGTTGAATCAAGTGGGGCTTACTTCTAAGGAAATTTGCCTAGGATTGCGCTGGAAGCCTTGTTGAAAACAGGACTCGACTCGTTTCCAAAAAAAAAATGTGCACGGGAAGTTTCATTGAAATGAATGGAACTGGAGCAGCTTGATTTCAAGCATATTTCTTGGGAAGCAAAGCTCACTGTGTTTAGTGGAGGTTACCACCGGGTAATGTAGATCTGCCTGGCACACAGTAGAATCTGTCTAGTGCAGCCTTCTTCCAAGGAGCTTGAACTGATGTACGTGGTTATCTCTTCCCCATTATATCCTTTCAGATACACTGGTGAGTCTGGACCATCAAAGGTCCATCAGTGGCTATTAGCCACAAGGTATAGATAGGAACTCTCAGTCTGGGGCAAGTGATGCACTGTATTCTTGGTGCTTGGGGGGCAACAGTGGGAGGGCTTTTAGTGTCCTGGCCCCACTGGCGGACCTCCTGAGGGCACCTGGTGTTTTTGGCCACTGTGTGACAGAGTGTTGGACTGGATGGGCCATTGGCCTGATCCAACATTGGCTTCTCTTATGTTCTTATGACCAGTATCACCCAGCAAGCTTCCTGGCAGAATGGGAATTTGAACTCAGTGGTCCATTCTGCATCTGGCATTTGCTCTACATTTTATCAGCATGCGACCCGGTTTCCCCTTGCCTCGGAATATCTGTTTTCATTGCATTGCCTCGGATCCTGGTTTCTACCCTAGCTAGTGTCAGATTGTCATCTATTTTGTTTTTGGCGCTTGCTCCTGCATTGGTATGCAGATTTCCCTGTGTCAGTACTTGCCTCAGTGGTCATTACCCTCCTGAGCCAAGTAATTCATGGCAAGGTGATAAATACAGATGGGGGAAATAAGGGTAGGGGAACTGACAGAGATCAATGAAGCTGAGTCAAGTTGTCTGCCTATTGTTCCCTCAAATCAGAAGCAGAGGCAGGAAGAGGTGCCACTCAAAACCACATTCAGATATCCCGGGGCAATGCTGTACTGACTGCAAAGTCACCCCTGCATAAATCTATGCAGAAGATACCATAAAACCCGATGAACAAAGAAAGTGAAAGCGGCATGCAGTGTAGAGGGAGATTAACCTCCTGACATGGCTGTGGAAAAACCGCAAGGAAACAGATGGCTGCAGAATCAGCCTGTGTCTCTCACATCCTACTCTAACCATGAAACCACACTGGTCAAAGCGGTGGTCAAGTGGGCTGGAGCATCATTATGGGGAGGGGATTTTCTTTTTCTGGTATTCACTTTGATTCTGCTTAGTCTCTCTCTCTTTTTCTTTTTTAAAAGAGGAATTTCTCTTTCGTTTCTCTTTGAAGAGAAACCAGTCCACCCTTTTGCAATTTTAGCCCATGCAGTTGCTTTAAATTCTGCATTCCTGGGTGGCGCTCTAGCAGGAGGACAGGAAGGTATTGGAAGACATGACCTGCCCCTGAACATTTACAGAGTAAAATCCTGAATTTTTTCAGAACTCCCCCCTCCCCCGGTCAAATGTCTCCCTGATCAAAATGGAAATGATTAGAAACTGACTCCAAATTCCTAAAAAAAGATGGACTGTTGGATTCCAAGGAGAAACTGGGTAAAGAGGAATTAAGAGGATTTCTCTTGCCAGCGTAAGTGGATTGTGCTACCGTATTTTATTATTTTTAGGTCGCAATCACATGCACAATTCGCCCCGACAGAGGCACGAATGCCAGTCGGATTATAGGAGTGCGATCAGATGCCAACATCTGGGAAGCATGCGGCAGCCATCGGCAACCTGTTTTGCTTTGCCATACAAGTGGATTAAAAAAAAACCCACCTGGGAAAGTCCTGTAGCAAATGGGCTGCAACAGGCCACAGACAGACTTTCCTGTGTTTGATCACCCCAGCCTGCTCCCATGGCATCAGGATAGTCTGATCAGGCTGTCCCAACTCTGTGCTGGGTTTGTTTGTTTTTTTACCCCATTGCAGCATGCACATCAGTGCACACTGCCACACATTCCACAGGGAGACCTCGAGGCGGAGGTGCGCTTCATCGATTCCTCACGTAAGTGCATCAGGAACAAATGGTTAAAAAACCCCAACTCACCCACGGTTGCATCTGATCACGCAGTGGCGGGCTGTGCCCACATCTACAAAACTCCATGTGATCGCGCAACTGTGGGTCAACTTATGTCGGAGGAAATAGCCTCGCTCCCCCCCCCCTTGCTTGTGCGTGTGACTGCCACCTTAGTTCGCTTTACTGAAAGTGTCCAGCAATGGATTAAAAGAAGAAGAAGTAAAGCACAGCAATATAAGTAGAAAAAATAAAATTAAAAAGCTAGACAAGCCAAGAAAACCTGGTGTCTGAAAATGGGAAAGGATGGAGGACAGTTATTGAATGATCAAACGCTCTAACATCCCTGCACAATTTCCTACAATATATGAACGTGGCAATAGTTAGGTAGGTAGGTAAGGGAGAGAGAGAGACATACAGAGGGAAAGAGATTCACATCTCGTTTTAATCTCTACCTTCAAGACAAGAAAGAAAAATAGTTACATATTTATTTAGTGCCTTTTGAATCTTACCTTTCCTCCAAAGCGTTCAGGGTTATCTCCTCTTACCCTTTATCACCACAACAGCCCTATGAGGTAGGATGAAAGAGAATGACTGGCTCAGGGTCACCGAGCTGAACTTCACGGCTAAGTGGGGATTTTGATCCCAGCCTCCCCAGGCCTGGTCCCGCGCTCTGATCTCTCATGTGACGGATGGACGCCTTCAGTGCTGGCGATGCAGAAAAATTCCCTAAACATGTTTATTAAATCTAAGCCTGGTTCCTCTCATCCTCATATTTTGGAGAGGAGCCCCAAATGAGCGAAACAGAACTGCCTGCATAGCCACTGCCTCCTTTGCCTCTTTTATTACAAATCCATATTCAGATATGTTAATATATAAAGATGTACAATATTACATAAAGAGCACAAAAAAACTGACATGGTGACACTGGCGGCTGAATGGCTTAGTTATTGCAGTATCTCTTATTCAGCTATTTTGCGGCCTCTCGCCCGCCTTTTGTGCGAAAGCCTTTGGTGAGAGTCAAGCCTTCCCCGATAAGGCCTCGGAGACATAATCGCCAGGCTCCTTTCTCCATTGACAGTACCAAGCGGCCCATTCGCAAACATTTTCATATTAATATTAAGCAATTTCCCTACGTTCTAATCCATCAAAGTAGGCTATTAATCCTTCCCCGTACCGTCCGCTATTCAAATGCTAACCATTTTCTCCTCACAAGCTGAAACATTTGTCCTACAGGCCTCACACAAAGGCTGCGTATTGTCAACCTTGTGATTGATCCAAGTATTAATATGAGGGATGCGGCGTAAATCATATCAATGAAATCGTACGTAGGCCGCCAGCTTGGGGGGGGGGTTGGGGGGCACAAAGAAATCTAAGGGACAAAATTGAATGCTACAGATAATAAAGACATTGGTCACAATAGCCCTCTTTTTAAAGACAAGGCACTTGTGGTATTTTCAGAGTTAGTAGCTTGTTTTCGGGGCACAGTTGATAGCAAACGCAGATATGGTGGTGAAACGAAATCCTGCTTTTAAGTATTTACTGTGGAAGAAGAAGAAGAAGAGGAGGAGGAGGAGGAGATTGGATTTACACTCTGCCCTTCACTCGGAGTCTCAGAACGGCTTACAAACTCCTTTCCCTCCCCCTCCCCAAAACAGACACCCTGGGAGGTAGGTAGGGCTGAGAGAGCTCTCTCGAGAACTGCTCTTGAGAGAGCAGCTCTGACAGAACTATGGCTTGCCCAAGGTCTTCCAGCAGCTGCATGTGGAGGAGTGGGGAATCAAACCTGGTTCTCCCAGATTAGAGGCCGCACACTTAACCACTACACCAAACTGGCTCTCCACCAAACTGCCATCGTTCTAACCTGGATGGCCAAGATCTGATTTAATCAGATCTTGGAAGTCAAGCAGCATCAGCTTTGGTTAGTAGTTGGGTGGGAGACCACCAAGGAAGTCCAGGGTTGCTGTGCAGAGGCAGGCAATGGTAAAGCACCTCTGAATGTTTCTGGCCTTATAAACTCTACAGGGTTGCCATATGCCAGCTGTGACTTGATGGCACTTTCCACCACCAAGGTGCCACTGATGAGGGTAGTGGAGGGCAGTCAAGAAACAGTGGAGGGCAGGCAGTTTCAGCTGAGATCCTTCATCTCCAGACTCCAATTGCTAGTGATGAGGCCATCAGAAGGAAAGCAGGAAGCAACCAGCCATCCCTTCTGAAGTCTTGTTCACACGTTCACCATGGAGGCACAAGTCTATCAGTGGCTACTAGCCATGGTGACTAAAGAGAATCCCCACATTCAGAATCAGTAAACTTCTGAATACCAAGTGCCAGGAGGCAATATCAGGGGAAGGCCTCAGCCTCTGTGCCCTGTTGTTGGCCCTCCAGAGGAACTGGTTGGCCACTGTGTGAGACAGGAGGCTGGACTAGGTGGACCACTGGTCTGATCCAACAGGGCTCTTCTGATCTTCTTATGAAGGCCTCGGCCTCTATACCCTGTTGCTGGCCCTCCAGAGGAACTGGTTGGCCACTGTGTGAGACAGGATGCTGGACTGGATGGACCACTGGTCTGATCCAGCAGGGCTCTTCTTCTGTTCCTGTGAACGAGCGTATATGAAGGATGTACATGTGCACATATGTCTGTGTGTAAGAAACAGCCAATGTGCATTAACTTTACAATTGAAACCAGGGACTGGTATCTGGATAAACGCACAGTTTGAATCTCACTTTCAGCACTGAATATAATGGGAGTTGCTTCAAAATATGTATAAAGAAGAACGAACTGAGCACTGTCCACAGATTGCACATGTGTTCACTTGACTTAGGGTTGCCAGACTCCCACCAGGGGCAGAGGATCTCCCACTCTGGAGCCCCTCCACTGGTGTTGATCAGCTGGTCAGCGGGGGGCTTACAGGTGGGGAAACTAGACCTGATGTTGGAATGCAGTGGGTGCTGGAAGTGATGTCATCACATTGTTGGTGACGCAGGACCACTCTGGTATTTAGGCAAGAACTCTCTGCTAAAAGTGACTTCTACCATAGAGGTTCTGCCCAAATACCAGAGCACCCCCTGTATTGCTGGCAATGAGATGATGTCACTTCCTATGTGCATCAGAAGTAATGTGAGCACTTCGCCAGCTGACACAAGTATAGGCCTAGCCTTCCTCCAGTTGACTTGGCAACCCTAACTGGACTTGCGAACAGCCCTTTCCCTACACAGCTTCAGCTGAGACCCACCACTTCCAGATCACAGGGGCAATCAGTGGGGCCAAGAGAAAGGGGACAGGAAGCAGCCAGGTGCCCCTCCATCTTGCATGGATCCTTCTCCAGTTGAGAATTCTTCTTTAAATGTACTTAATTTTAATGTCACTTGCATTAGTGAGGTTTTTTTTTTAAAAAAACCTGTGAACCAATTAGGGAGGCAGTATTGTTTGGGGGAAAATGAGATAAAAATATAACAGCCGTCTACACCCAGCTCCTACCGTGCCACTTGCTTCCTTGGGACCTTCCAGGCTGTAGAGCTCTCCTCAGGCCTCCGATGGGCTGGGTGCTAGTGGAAAGGAGGGGAAGTCACCCTCAGCCTTCTCCACTCAGGGAACTGCTCCCCCCTCTCTCTGAACCAGCCCTGCTCCAGCTTTGCTCTCCTCCTTGGCTGACCTTGGAGAGCTCTCTTTATTTCCCTCTTTAGCCCCGCCCTCCCCCTCCCGTACCCTCCAGGCGTGCCACTCCCTTCACGCTGCAGGTGTGAGCCATTGCCAGGAAGACCAGGGGCAGCTGAGCCCTGGTTTCCCTCAGGTTCTGTCTCACCCTTCCTGGTCCCTTCTCCATCTGGGCCTGTCCCCAGGCCACTTGAGCTCCCAGCTGGAGCTGCGTCTGCTGAGCCTGACCTTGGCAGGGGTGGGGCACAGTGGAGGGCTGTTGTTGACCATTTCCGGGTTTCCGTGGCTCCCTCTCCACATCCCTCATCATGTTCCCCATTGCCTGTCATGTCAAACGCGGCTTTCTTGCCCTTGGAGCTTCTCAGTTTTGCCTGGGTAAGTATCCGGGGTTACGGGGTTCTATTGTGGGTGGGAGCAAGGGTCTCTTCCTGGGTATGGAGTTGTCTTCTGTTGCCCCAGAAGACCAGACCAGAGCGAATGGGTTGAACTTAAATCAGAGCGGTTCCTCAGTGGGACAGGCTTCCTCGGGAGGTAGTGGGCTCTCCTTCTTTGGAGGTTTTCAAAACAGAGGCTCCATGGCCCTCTGACAGCCATGCTGATTCTGTGAACTCAGGCAGATCATGAGAGGGAGGGCAGGAAGGGCTGCCTCAGGGCTTAGTTCTCGTGGCCCTTTCTGACACGCCCAGGGAAATGCTGATCGCCACTTTGGGGTCAGGAAGCCATTTTCCTCCAGGCCAGTTTGGCTGGAGATCCTGGAGGGTTATTGTCATTTTCTGGGAGATCACTGGGGATGTGGAGGGGGAGGTCTTTGCAGATTTCCTGCCTTGTGCAGGGGGTTGGACTAGATGACCCTGGAGACCCCCTTCCAACTCTATGATTCTATGAGTGACAGAAGCATAGGGCTGCCAAGCAAACTACAAGCACAAGGACTGCAAAGACAACTGTTTACCAATTTCTAGCTGTTGCTTAAGCATCCCTTCTAAGTTCCACCCTCAGGTTTCAGATTCCAGGTTGGGAAATTCCTGGAGATCTGGGTGTGGAACCTGGGGGAGACAGGGTAAGGGAAAGGGGGGGGTACCTCAGTGTGGTAATTCTGACACAGTGTGGTGAGCGCAAAGACAAAATGGCTGCCACAGCTTCACTTCAGTCACACAGTGAAGATCCTTGTGCTGCAATGGCAGCTGTTGCCAAAGCAACATTTAAAAAAAAATGGCACAGCCAACCCAACGTCCATTGGCCAAACTGGATAGGTGTTGGCATTCCCCATGGTGGCAAAGGGCACTAGGTTGGAGACACACACACCCCCCCCCCCGCTCTAACCACTACTCCACACTGCCTCCAGGGTAAATCATGTACAAATGACCTCTTTTAAAACCCGGAGATGGGGAAGTCAGAAGATACATTTGTCTCACAGGCATTTCAGCAGCAGAGCCGCAAAAAGGTCTGGCGATCGCAAAGGTGCCTCGGCTCAAAACGTCTTCCTTCCCCAAACAGCCGTTTAATTGAATCACGTGGGCCGCAGTCTGTTCCGATCCATATCTGCTTCCTTGCCTTTCTTCCTGCAGTCAATTTCTGTTTGGCCTGCGAGGCCTGGGTTGCGTGCCAACATCCCTGGGAGCTTTTGAGTGCTATTATCCAATTATAAGCAGAGCTGAGTCCCATTCGCTCAGTGGTTAGAAACCCACAATTAGCACCGAGAACACCATCGGTGATTCATCTGAATCGTGGCAAAAAAAATCCTGTCTCGCGGTTTGCCTCCTGTGAAGGGAATCAGCCTCTCCTTTGCCCTTTGGCATTCTCGGATCATAAATACACAGGTGCCCACCCATCCTGAAGATATTCTTAGCTCAGATGCCCTCATGCTGGAATGAACACCACTTGGATTCAGGGCTAGAAGTTTAAAGGCGGGACCTGGTGGTGGGCTCCATTCTTCTAAATTGGATTCATAGCGCAACTCACACAAAGCTCCCTTATACTAGATAACAGGGGCGTAGACTTTTTAAATCCCAGGGGGGGCGGGGGCTCTCTCGTGCGCATGCACGCGCGCTCGGGACCATGTCCCCGCTGCTCTCCCCCCCCCGCCCCAGGGAGCCGCCGCTTCCCTCCTCCGGGCCGTGCCCGCCTGGCAGCCGCGCTCCCCGCCCCCCTCCCTCCCTCTCCCTGCTCACCTCAGATTGCTGCTGCTGCTGCCTGCAGCCGGGGTCCGGCACATCGCCCTTGCGGGCCCCCAGCTCCCGCTCCGCCTCGCGCGCCGAAATTTCGGGGGGGGGCTCAGCCACCCCCGGCAAAATGGAGCGCCTGCCGGTGGCCAGTCAGCTGGCCGTTGCCGCCTCTCTCCCCCCCCCCCGCCCCAGGGAGGCAGGAGGGCAGGCCGGGGGTGGGGGGGAAGGAGAGGCAGCGACGGCCGGCGGCGGGCGCTCCATTTTGCCGGGGGTGGCTGAGCCCCCCCGGGAAATTTGGGGGGGGGCTTGAGCCCTCGAGCCCCCCCGTAGTTGACGCCCATGCTAGATAAGACCATCCATCAAGGTTATTAATGTCTACTCAGACTGACAGCGGCTTTCCAAGGCTTCAGTCAAGACACCGGGAAATGAAACTGGAACCTTTTGCATGCCTAGTAGATGCTCTACCACTGAGCCACACCTCAATGGTAGAGCTCAGTGGGTGTCACCAGCCTTTGTTTTTTTAATGAGAGCTACTTCTGCATAATCAAAAGTATCCTGAGCTACAAAAACAGGGTGGTGCTCCTCTCAGCATCTTGTCTTGCCTTCATCTGCCTGGCATGCATGCCGAAGATCCATAGCCCAGCATGCTATTACAACATTGTGCTGTCCTAGGGTTGCCCGTCTCCAGGTGGTAGATGGAGAACTCCCAGAATTACAACTGGCCTCCAGGTTACATAAATATGAGGTCCCCTGGAGAAATGGCTGCTTTGGAGGATGGCTTCTATGGCATTATACCCCCTGGGAGTCCCTCCCCTCCCCAAACCTTTATCCATTAGAACAGACAAAAGGCAGTTCTTCTTCACCCAGAGAGTGATTAACACATGGAATTCACTGCCACAGGAGGTGGCAGTGGCTAGAAGTGTGGAAGGCTTCAAGAGGGAATTGGATAAACATATGGAGCAGAGGTCCATCAGTGGCTATTAGCCACAAAGTATACATAGGAACTCTCTGTCTGGGGCAAGTGATACTCTGTATTCTTGGTGTTTAAGGGGGGGGGACAGTGGGAGGGCTTCTAGTGTCCTGGCCCCACTGGTGGACCTCCTGAGGGCACCTGGTCTTTTTGGCCACTGTGTGACACAGAGTGTTGGGCTGGATGGGCCTTTGGCCTGATCCAACATTGGCTTCTCTTATGTTCTTATGTTCTTTCCAAGCTCCGCCCTCCAAATATCCAGGTAACCCTATTCTGCAGGTAGGTGGGATTTTCCCCTTAGCATCCCCCTTTCAGGGAGACTGTAGGTATGTGTGCACAGGCAGTTCAGATCCTGCTTCCCATCGTGGACCAGCCAGATAGGGTTTCCAACTCTGGCTTGAGAAATCCCTGGAGGTTTGGGGGTGGAGCCTGAGATAGGTGGAGTCTGAGGAGGGGAGGGAGCTCGGTACGGATGTTGTGTCAGAGAGTCCACTCTCAGAAGCTGCCGTTTCCTCCAGGGGAACTGATCTCTGTAGTCTGCAAATCAGGTGTAATTCCAGGAGCACTCCAGACGCCAGGAAATGGCAGCACTGAAGGGGGGATTCTATTACATCACTTCCCTGCTTAGGTCTTTCCCCTTCCCAAACTCCGCCCTCCCCAGGCTCTACCCCCAAATATCCAGATTTTTTTTTAAAGCCGGGGTTGGCAATCCTAGGCCAAGGGCCTATTATGTTATTGTACTGCTGCTGCTACTACTATTGTACTTAGGGGTCCGTTGGAGCAGGAGCGCACAGGAGCGCAGCTCCGGGAGTGAGGAGCCCAGGGGGTGGACACATGACCAAGCCCCGCCCCCTCCTCGCAGAGGCGCAGCGCCCCGGGGAAAGCCCTGCTAGGGTCTTTATTGTTTTTAATGTTTTGTTTTAATATTGATAATTTTATCATTGTTCCTTTTATGACTGTGTGCTGTTTTTCCAGAGACTTGCTCAAGGTGGCATATAAATTTTCTAAGTGTACCATTTTTTATCTGGGCACATGGCACATAAGTACTGGAGAAATTTCACCAACCCTTCAGCAGCTTCCACCCCATCAGTTTGGTGTAGTGGTCAAGAGTTGGACTCTAATCTGGGAGAACTGGGTTTGATTCCCCACTCCTCCACATGCAGCTGCTGGTGTGACCTTGGGCCAGTCACAAGTTCTCTCAGAGCTGTTCTCTCATGAGCAGTTCTCAAAAGACCTCTCTCAGCCCCACCTACCTCACAGGGTGTCTTGTTGTGGGGAGGGGAAGGGGAAGGGATGGGTGGTGCACATGTCCTGGGTATCTCAAGTCTACTTGAAACCTGGTGGCTTCAAGGGAGCAGGAAGAGAATGAGGGTGTGTTCTTTACGCTTATTTTTATTGCACAAAGTATTGGATGGGGAAGGGAATGGAGGAAGAGCAGGTCAGTTTCACTCACCTGTGGAGTGGAGCCTGAGGGGTGGGTGTTGCCTTCTGACACACTTCCGGTATGTTAGGGGGTGTGGCATATGCAAATGAGTTATGCTAATGAGCTCCTGCACCTCTTTTTCTACGAGATGACCCCTGATTGTACTACTACTGCTGCTGCTGCTGCTAGTAGTAGTACCAGTAGCAGCAGCAGCAGAAGCAAAAATTATTAATGTAGCAAGTGGAATCGTAAGCTGTTATGAACAGGATAACCTGATTAAGGGCTTTTAAAATCAGTTAACAATCTTGCATTTTAACTGACTGCCATGCAATATTCATGGAAGAATCTCAACACAGCTGATATTTTCAAAGAGGTTTTTTTTTTTTTAAGACAATGATTTCTCCAGACGAAATAAGATATATTATTTAGTCATCGGGAAACGTTAGAGACACGGCCTGAACAGTGTTTAATCAATCATTATTAATAATAATTTATTAATAGGGTTTAATCAGACCCATGGCTTTTCCCAAGCCATGGGTCTGTTTAAAAATAAATAAATAAAACCATTTTTAAAAAAATCTACAAGGAATGCCTCCAGCTCTGCAGAAAACATGGAATCGTAACAGTTGTTCAAATCCTTATTTTTTTTTAATTGAAGAAAAATACATTTGTTTCCGCTAGTGCTTTTATAGGACCTGAGAGTAAATATTGCAGGGACTTGACATATCCTGTTAATAGATCCAAAATGATTACTCTTGGCATAAAAACGGCACAATGTGATACATCCCTTTGTTAGTAAGGGAGGGGGGGGGGAACATACTGTTATGTGTGAGTTAATATTATTCTGAGAAGACTGATTTTCACCAACAGTGATTCAACGCACTGGTAAATTACACTCTCTGAAGCCAGCGGTCCTGAATCTGGCTGTTAGGAAGGGTGAGTAAGGAGATGAATTTAAAACACTTAAATGACAAGGTTGAAACTTGACTGGGGGGCAGTCAAAAGCTGTTGATTGTTCAACCCTTTCCCCGCTGAACCGTTTTTGAAGTGGCTTCAGCTCAGCTGCCTCTGAAGTACTCTTGCCTTAGGAGGCAGATTTCTTCCTGCCTGTTAATGCCACGAAAGGATATGAGGCCAGTAACAGTGAGCAACCGTGTTTATTGGTTGGCTGAAAAGATTTCGGTCTCACACGCCCCACCCAATCTGGCACGATTTGCCCCACTAAAATGGTTCAAAGACTACCAGTAGGAAACACTAAATGCAAATGGTGTTTTGTGGGAAACGCTGAGTCAGGTTTAGGGTTGCTTCTGATTCTTGGGTGGTGGGTTAATTATGTTATACTCATTGCGTCTTGAATTGGTGTTTGTGTTCGCAGGCTTGTAAGTGGTCCTTGCATTTGCAGTGTGCAAACCTGCATCTGCATTCTAAAAAAATAAAAAAAAGCAAATTGGAAGGGGGTAGGCAAATGGTCGGAAATTTTGTCCAGATGAAGGGGGAAAGCATCAAAATGTGCAGTAGAAAAAAAATGTGAGTCAATCTGGAATGGAGAGCTCAAAAGAGTCAGACTAGGCAGAATTAACCCTTCTACGCCCATCAGCATCAATAGATTTAGAACAGTGCAACTCTGGTTAGGATGCTATTGTTAATTCCAGATTAACTGATGTGGAGAAGGCACCCCATAATCTCAGAACAATAATCTTGACACTGTCTGTAATACAGTCTCGATATTTTATATTGATATATTGCAATTCCATATATAGAGATAAAGGTTTCCCTTGCTTGAAAGCCAGTCAAATCCGACTCTAGGGGCCAGTGCGTGTCTCCGTTTCCAAGCTGAAGAGCCAGCACTGTCCAAAGACTTCTCCGTGGTCATGTGACTGGCATGACTAAACACCAAGGCGCACGGAATGCTGTTACCTCCCCACTGAAGCAGTACCTATTGATCTACTTGCAATTTCTTGCTTTCAAACTGCTAGGCTGGCAGGAGCTGGGGCCAGAGACGGGAGCTCACTCTGTCATGCGCTACTCGGGTCTCGAACTGCCTAGCTACCGACCTTCCAGTCTGCACCTCAGCATCTTAACCTCTGCACCACCGTGGCATTCCGTAATCTGAGAACAGTAATTTTGGTTATGACAGTAGACACTGTCTGTAATAGTCTCTATATTTTATATTGATATACTGCAATTCCACATATATACCTATATAATACAATCATATTTTGTACTGTGCTGTTATTCTACAGGAAAAGAATAAAGAGTCCTGTGGCCCTTTAAAGGGTCATGGTTATTGATTTACACTGTGTAATCTGCTTTCAGTCTCAGCGAGAAAGGCGGATGATAAATGCAGTACATAAACACAATTAATAGATAATAAATACACAATGCAGGATCGCTGTGTTGGTTGGCAGTAGAAGCGCCAGGTTCGAATCCAGTAGCACCTTAGAAACAAACAAGATCTTCAGGGTCTCGAACTGCCTAGCTACCGACCTTCCAGTCTGCAGCTCAGCATCTTAACCTCTGCAGCTCAGCATCTTAACCTCTGCACCACCGTGGCATTCCGTAATCTGAGAACAGTAATTTTGGTTATGACAGTAGACACTGTCTGTAATAGTCTCTATATTTTATATTGATATACTGCAATTCCACATATATACCTATATAATACAATCATATTTTGTACTGTGCTGTTATTCTACAGGAAAAGAATAAAGAGTCCTGTGGCCCTTTAAAGGGTCATGGTTATTGATTTACACTGTGTAATCTGCTTTCAGTCTCAGCGAGAAAGGCGGATGATAAATGCAGTACATAAACACAATTAATAGATAATAAATACACAATGCAGGATCGCTGTGTTGGTCGGCAGTAGAAGCGCCAGGTTCGAATCCAGTAGCACCTTAGAAACAAACAAGATCTTCAGGGTAGGAGCCTTTGAGAGTCAAAGCTGAGAGTCAAAGTTCTTTTTTTGTCAGAGGAGTTTTGACTTTTGAAAGCTCATATCCGGAAAATCTCTCTGGTCTCTAAGGCACTACTGGACTTGAATCTTGCTATTTTGTCATCAGCTTCCCTGAAGCTGGGCCCACTAGACCAGAAGAGATCCCACAATACCTCCCCCCCCCCCTTCCCCATCAAATTTTCCTTTCATCCTTCCTCCCAAGAGCAGAGGGTGGCATGAACGATTTCTCTCTTCGCCGTTTTATCCCAGGGAGAAGGGCATGCGGGTGCGCTGACATGTAAATCTTTCCGCGAGAAGACCCCCGAACACATGCAAATGACTGTAAAACAGTTGATAAGTGTCTGTCGGGGAGGGGGGGGTGCTATAGAAATGTGACCGGTTGTGGGCGGTATGTGGAACTCTTCGCCTATCATTACCACATGCCCTCTCCCACGTAGAGAGATTCTCCGGTCAAAAATAGAAAACCACATCCCTAATTGGAACAATTTCTACATTCTCGTAAGTGGGGAAACTGCAAACAAAACACACACCAAGGAGCTAATTATTCAAGGTTGAATCTTCCTAGTTTGATGCCAGAAATATATATGTATGTGTGTGTGTGTGTTTGTGTGTGTGTATATATATATATATACATTCACACGCACACACACACATATATACACATACATACACATATATACACATACATATATATATTGGGGGGGGGGGAAGAATGCACAATATGGGATGGAGAACCAATACTTCACAAACACTTGCTTAAGGATTTCCTAATTATTTTAAGTGGTTCCTTCAGTTCTGGCACTTAAAATGCAGCTGGGCTTGCATGATGTAATCCATTCTTACTATTATCTCTGCGGTACACTTCCAGTACCGGGGAAGGGGGAAAGAAGATCCAAATAATAATGTTTTTTTTAAAAAACCCAAGCCATTATTTCTATGGTTGTCACAAGAATTTCTCTTCTCTGATGATGAAGACAAACCAAACATAAAACAATTAGCTATCAGGCTGGATAGCAATGTTTTGCCCTCCTACGGTATTAATGGGGAGCGCTTTCCTACATAGTGTTCTTTATAATGGTCCAAATCAGAGCCATATGCTGAGAAAAAGAGAACCAGAAAAGCATATTTCCTGTTATCTTTTATTTTGAGAGAGCGAGAGAGTAGGAGGGAGGGAGGGAGAGCAGACCTGACAAGGTGATCAGCTATAATAAAATACAAACATAAGGGATTTTCTTTTCTTCTTTTTTTTTAAAAAAAGACCTCCGAAAGCAATCTGAGCAGGTAATAGATGCTCTACTTTATAACGGTCCATTAGTAGATCTTACAAGGCATAGCTTTGAAACATGTGAGGCAAATTAAGAAGCAAAGAAGAGGCTATGCAGAAAAGACATGGCTGCTTATTTAGGATTGCATCCAATATTTAGATTCGGGAGGCAAGTGAAAAGTTCGCGGTTTGGGGAAAGGATTTTTTAAAAAGAAGTAAACACCACTGGCTTGTTGATCCGATCCTATACTGGGCGTTTCGCTGCTGATATGAGTTTGATGTTATTCGGAAAGCAGATACTGAGGGAGGGGTCGTGTGGCTCAGTGGTACAGCACCTGTTTGTGGAAGTTGTGTGAGGAGAAGGAGTTGTGTGAGGAGTGGCCATGGCTCAATGGAAGAGCATCTCCTCGGCATGCAGGAGGCCCCAGGTTCAATCCCCGGTGTCTCCAGAGAAATTTATCAAGTAGTCGGTGGTGAGAAAGACCTCTGCTTGAGACTCTGGAGAGGCCAGCCCTGAAGCCAGAAAATTTTCGGCAGGGGTGCTTGTAGGCTGCCAAGTCAGCCCGGGGGGCGGGGGATCCCCCTCTATAGGGGTTCCCAATCCGCCGGCCGGCATTCGGCCAGCGGGGTGAACCCCGCCCCCGAAGTCGTCCAGCATGGACGACTTCCCCAGCGTAGTGACATCACCTGGAGGTGACATCACCACGTTGGATGCCCTGGCAACACCCCCAACGTGGTGACGTCACTTCTGGGTGATGTCACCGGGTGCGCGCGCTTTGTGCGCGCACCAGGAAGGCTCCCAGGTGGCTCCCAGGTGGCTCCCAGGTGGCTCAGGACCCCCCCCCTGCCAAATCGTAAGTTTGACTTGGCAGCCCTAGGTGCTTGCCCCTGACGTTATGACATCACTTGTGATGTCACCAGGAAGTGAAGTGATTGGCTGGCAGGCAGGCTCTCCTTCTCCCTCCCCATTCGCAGAGGCCCAGGAGCCTCCTGCATGCCAGGAATGGAGAGGAAGCAGGAGAGCCGAGGAGGGGGCAGGCAGGGCAGTGGGCGGCGAGCAGAAAGAGGTAACACAACACCTCTTTCTGCTCACTGCCCGCTGCCCTGACCACCTGCCTCCTCGGCTCTCCCTCAGCAGCAGTGTGGTGGTTGGACTAGCTGGCGCAGACACAGTGAGGCTGTGCTGGGTCCAGCCGGTCACCATGGACACCCTTCACTGGAAACTGGATACACTGTCCAAAAGCAAGCCAAGAAACAGAGCCAAAGGTCAGAAAGCTGGGAAATCAGTCAGAGGTTTCAAGAGCTAGGAGCGAGGAGCGGAGGCTGATGGCCAGGATCAGTTCCGAGCACACATGGTTGATTCTGTGCCAAGGCAGATGAGCGGAGGTGTTTAAGACCAGGTCCTCCCTTCCCTGGGAGGCGACCTGCAAAGACTCACGGCCCCTCATTTTGCCTTTGCAACAGCTGAAGTCTGGCACTCCTCCTTCTCTCTTGCATATTCAGATGCTGGCGTGCCCTGCATCTCGAATAATCAGGTGAGCTAGGTGGGAATTCTGGCCTTGGGGTGTCTCCAACTGGGGAGACTGGGCCAGGTTCTGGACCAGTCTCTCCCTCTGGCTGCACTTTAGTCTCTTCGCCTTGCTGCTCCTCCTGTGCCACTGCTGGAGCCTCTTCTCCCTCAGGTGCTGGTAGATGTTCCTGTACTGGGCTGACTCCAGAGGAGGCTGGGTTGCTCCATGCCTCTTCCTCATGTGAGGAACAGTCAGCCTCAGCAGAGCCAAGACCCATGACAGAGGCACCAGGGTGGGCCATTAGAGAATTGTCCACCCTGGTGCCTCACTGCGCTTGCACCATCCAGCCCCGCCACCACACTGCTGCTGAGGGAGAGGCGAGGAGGCAGGCAGGTGCGTATCTTTGCCAATACGGCTCCTGGGGGTCGAGGGAGGGAGGGTCTGGCATTATCCCAGGAAGGGCTGGGGGCACCCCTCAAAGCCCCCCATGGCTATAGGCTTGGGAGAGCCCCTGCCAGTCTGAGTAGACAGTACTGACCTCAATGGACCGAGGGTCTGATTCAGTACAAGCAGGGCTTTTTTTTTGTAGAAAAAGCCCAGCAGGAACTCATTAACATAATAGGCCACACCCAGCACCAGAAACTCATTAGCATATTAGGCCACACCCCTGACAACACAGCTCCCTCCCGGGATCGGCTTCCTCAGGTGCCCCGTGGCTTGCAGGGCACATGGGGAACCCGAGGGAAGGAAGGCAGTTTCTGGATTGGCTTCCCCAGGCGCCCCGCCTTCCCTCCCTGCCTTCCCTCCCTGGATTGGCTTGGCTTCCCCAGGTGCCCTGGGCCTTGCAAGGCCCCTGGGGAACCCCGGGAGGGGGAGGCCGTAGGTGTGGCCAACTCGGAAGCCAGCCGGAACTCCGTTCCTGTGCGTTCCTGCCCCAAAATAGCCCTGAGTACAAGGCAGCTTACTGTGTTCGACTGTGCTCAGCTTACAACTGAATCACTATTTCTGCGCAGTTTCCTGGAATGCTCAATAAAATGCTTACTTTTTAATGCAGTGTTCTAAATCAGATTACAAACACTTCACATGAGCATGTTTTTTGCCATGCCATTCTATTGCACATGCAGGATAACAATGCATCGCAACACTTCGCTTCCTGTTGAACATGCACCAGACGTGGCTACCACTGGCACCCGCCTAGAATGTGTCTGACTACGCAACCACGAAAGCAGGATGTGATCTCGAAATACAAGTGTGGATGAGAAGGTAAACCTAATTTTGGATTCTTCTGCTGTGGGCTGCGGGGGAGGCTCCTAGGGGTGCCAACTCCAGATTGGGATATTCCTGGAGATTTTTAGGGTGGGTTTTGGGGAGGGGAGTGACCTTAGCAGAGCATAATGCATCTGACATTCTCTCAGGACACCACATCCAGGAGCCTTTATTTATTTACTAAATTTATACACCCTTTCAAACTCCCCCCCCCCCTTGGGGACCCAAAGCAGCTCATGCCATTCTCCTCTCTCTGGTTTTATCCTCACAACAACCCTGTAACAGGGTTGGCCCAATGTCAGGGGCTGCGGCTCAGTGGTAGAGCATCTGCTTGGCATGCAGAAGGCCTCAGAAGGACCCGGTTTCAATCCCCGGCACCTCCAGTTAAAAAGGACCAAGCAGCAGGTGATGTGAAAGACCTCTACCTGAGACCTTGGAGAGCGGCTGCCAGTCTGAGTAGGCAATACTGACTTTGATGGATCGATGGTCTGGTTCAGTGTAAGGCAGCTTTGTGTGTGTTCATGTGTGCCCCAGCAAGCTTCCATGGCAGCATGGGGATCTGAACCTGAGGTCTCCGGTCTCCTAGATCCTTTGCTAAGACTGTAACCGCTATGCCACACTGTCTGTCTTTGGTGTAGCCAGTTTGGTGTAGTGGTCAAGTGCGTGGACTCTAATCTGGGAGAACCGGGTTTGATTCCCCACTCCTCCACTTGCACCTGCTATATGACCTTGGGCAAGCCATCGTTCTGGCACAGCTGTTCTTGAAAAAGAGCAGTTTCTGTCAGAGCTC
Organism: Lepidodactylus listeri; assembly: GCA_029233225.1. Taxonomy (NCBI): domain Eukaryota; kingdom Metazoa; phylum Chordata; class Lepidosauria; order Squamata; family Gekkonidae; genus Lepidodactylus; species Lepidodactylus listeri. The sequence continues at coordinate 56,024,106 of JARCFY010000017.1, forward strand.
TCTCAGCCCCACCTACCTCCCAGGGTGTCTGTTGTGGGGAGGGGAAGGGAAAGGAGATTGTAAGCTGCTCTGAGACTCCTTCGAGTAGTGAAGGGTGGGGCATAAATCCAATATCCTTCTCCTCCTCCTCCTCCTCCTCCTCCTCTTCTTCTTCTTCTTCTTCTCTGACGTCAAAAACAGGTTATTGGTTCACACGGCCCTTTCCCCATTCTTTCTAGTATCATCCTTCAGCCTCAGTCTGGGGATGTCAATAAAGCGATACAAATTAAGGGTGCTGCTCGTTGTTGTTTAAGGGGGGGGGGAACAGAACAAGTCAATGGTTTCTTCTAGGTTGCTCTTTTTTTGAAAGAAAGGGAAAAAAATGTCCACCTCTTAGCATAACAAAGCTTTCTGGGGCTTTCTAATGGCTCCCTGTCAGTCGCGTTGAGAAAGGCCCTGTCCCTTCACCAGGGGGACCTTCTCCAGCATCCCCCCGGTTTCACTTAATTCTTTCACCTCCTTCAGTTCTGAGAGGCAATAAAAAGCTTTCACTGGCTGACAACTAAAAAGGCAGAGCTGCCTCCAACTGCTGTATAATTCAGGAGGGCTTCTTTCTCATTTTAATTGCCCACCTAATTGGAATGTTTATGAGTCCTTCGATAGCTTGGGATGAAAAGGCCGGTGGAGCAATTATGCAGTAAGCATTCCTCCTTGGCAGAGTTCATAGTGTTTCTCTCTCTCTCTCTCCCCCCCCCCCCCCTCTCCCCCACTTCTCTTTCTGAGAAAGGAAAAGAAAGCGGAAAGTTCACTGCCATGCCATGCTTTGCTTTCAAATACCCTGATTTGAAACGATGTAATCTCCGAGTCAGAAACTGATGTCAAACTGGGTTTTATCCAGTAGCAAAGTTGGAGGCTTCTCTTGGAAGCCTCTGGGCCCTCTCCTTCTTTCTTAAAAAAAATGTTAGCATAACATGAAGAACAGAAGGCTATGGGGAGGGGGGGGGAGGGCTGTCAAGTTTATAACTGGCGGTGCTCCTCGCCAGGCGAGAGATAAGGCGGTAAGGAAAGGCCCTTGATGGAGTTGATTAATTCCCTGGAATGAAGGTTTGACTTCCTGGGCTCAGTGAATGACTTCATTCTAGCAGATGAGGTCATCCAAGTCAAGGCAATAAACATTCAGATATTCACATGAAAGCTGTCCCCCGCCCCCCGCCAAAGCTTCTGACCCCTCCCGAGAGATAGAAATCACAAGGACCTGCTCATCCACCTATATTAAAGGAGCTACAGAAATGCATGAGCCGTCCAAGTCAGGCCTACTTGCCTTCTCTTCTCATCGGCAAAGTACAAAGGATTTAGCGTTTCACTGGTTGAGGAGTGCAGGGAGACATATTGTTTTAATGGGATTCCATCCAGATGTTTCTACAGAATGGGCATAGCAGGTCTTTCTGAATTCATGGGGTGTTGCCAACTCTGCGTTGGCAAATTCAGGGAGATTTGGGGTGGAGCCTGGGTAGGGCAGATTTTGGGAAGGTGGGGGACCTCTGTTGGGTATAGCACCATAGAGTCCATCCTCCAAAGCAGCATTTTCTCCAGGGGGACTGATCTTGGTCACCTGAGGATCAGTTGTAAGAGTGGAAGATCTCCAGGTGCCACCTGGACGTTGGATCACCCTACTAACCATCAATTTCCCCCTTCTTTCCATGGGTCGGACCAGTCTGGTGTAGTGGCTAAGTATGCAAACTCTAATCTGAGAGAACTGGGTTTGATTCCCCACTCCTGCACTTGCAACTGCTGGATGACCTTGGGCAAGCCATAGTTCTGAGAAGAGCTGTCCTTGAAGAACAGTTCTTGAAAGAGCTCTCTCAACCCCACCCACCTCACAGAGTGTCTGTTGTGGGGAGGGGAACGGAAAGGAGTTTGTAAGCCGCTCTGAGACTCTGAGTGAAGGGCGGGGTATAAATCCAATCTCTTCTTCTTCTTTCTTCTTCTTCTTCCTCCTCCTCCTCCTCCTGATTGGGAAATCCTAGATCCAGTGAAAAGATGGCCTTAAGCTGAAAAAGACACTATTTTCTCAATGCATACATGAAATGTTATATGATTTTAATATTTCAAAACAAAATCATATCTGGGCCCATTTCATCCCACGTTCTGCCATTTAAAAGAAACCTTGAACATGGTTCACCTGGGAGGAATCGAAAGGAATGGCCATGGGTTTGACTTCCTCTCGCGGAAGCGAGCTTTCTGTGTGACTGGAGCTTCAACATTTCCCATATTAAAGACTTGCAAATGCATTTCTCTCTCCCAAGGCCCAGTCATTTCCACTGACAACAAGCCAGGCAAGAGTATTTATGCATATCATTATGTCTTTTCCCCCCTCCCGCAAAAGCCAAGGTCTGCAGTCGAGCCCATCGAAACTGTTGCCTTTGTCATTCTGTCCATCACGCTGCGATCTCTGAAATGATATATATTACGTTTCGGTGCTGAAATAATATGCCACTTCAGGTTTGGAATAAAATATCAGTTACCGCTAACACACACAGTGGATCTTTCTCTCTCTCTCTCTCTCTCTCTCTCATTCTCTCTCTCTCTTTAAAGTCCAAAACGACCCTTAACGGAAGAGAGTCATAAGCCACGAATCGATGCCACTTTAGCCTCCCCCATTAAAAAATATTCAAAGTATAAATCAACATTCAAGGTGTATAAGTAATATTCAATTTCAAATTTATGGCATTTTCAAATAGGATGATTTTCCCTCAAATGTGCAATAAATTTGGTTGTGGGGAATTGCATATGCCACCTTATCATGACAGTTGCTTTATCTACACAGTCCACTGAAGCTCAGTCACTTTATATAATCTGAATTCACAAATCAACTGTCGTCTTCACTTCACTGATTCATTGCTGATGGGCCTTTCACAATGTAGGGGAAAGAGGGAGGGGAGGGGGAAAAAAAACCCTTTCCAAGTTGACAAGGCTAATAAATGGAGAGGTGAGCAGAGCCATCCACAGCCGCTGTTCTATTGTACTGTCTCAAGTGATACATGGCAAAATAACCCCATAAAGCAACCTCATCCTTTGACCTCCGCAAAGTAAATGGAAACAGAGGACTGCTTAGGATGATCACTGTGTTTAAGCACAGATAATGACTCGGGGGGGGGGGGGTATCCCAATTGGAACAGTGAAGAAAATGATTCCCACCTCACCAAAACAGACGTGTGCATAGCCAGTGCAAAGGAATTAAAAGTAAGAATGGCAGACATTCCCCTCCTTGGTGGTTTATTCTGGATTTTTGGGGGTCAATTGTTCCACTGTTTTGGGGGGGAAAGACCCAGAAATTTAATAATTTCAGAGGGTCGCCATTTTGGCCGGCGTTGGAACAGCTAGAGTTGAGTTCAGTAGCACCTTAAGTATTGGAGTACATAAAACTAGATGTGTCATTGGAAGGAAAAAATCATAAAACTGCAACTGACTTATTTTGGCCATGTCATGTGGAAGAACTCACTAGAGACAGCAATTATGTTTGGGTTGGTTAGTGGCAAAAGGAAACCAGGCCGCCAAAGAACATGGTGGCTAGGCGCCATATAAGTGGGCACCAGCCTGAGCATGGAATGACTCAAAGAAACTGTATGAAATTGGAAAATGTGGAGAGAGTTGGCCCATAGAATTGCCGAGAGTCAGACATGACTGAATGGCTAACAACAACAGAACCTTAAGAGACCAACGAGATTTTCAGGGTAGGAACTTTTGAGAGTCAAAGCACCCTTCATCAGATAAGGGTCAGAATGGAGATCTGCAGCTGGGATATAAGGACTCAGAGAGCTCTCCTTTCCAATTAATATCCGATTAAGGGAGTTTTGACCCTTGGGAGCTTTGACCCTTGAAAGCTTATACCCCCAAAATCTTGATAGTCTCTAAGTAGCTTCTGAACTTGAATCTAACTATAAATAATAATATTAATGTAGCAAAGTACTGGGAAACTTCTTGAAGTATTTAGTCTTTGGCTGATTTGAAATGTCCTAATCAAAGATGCCTGCTTCTTGGGAGGAGAGCTATGGCAAACATAGACAGCATAATAAAAAGTAGAGACATCACCCTGCCAACAAAAGTCCTTATGGTCAAAGTGATGGTATTCCCAGTAGCAATGTATGGCTGCAAGAGTTGGACCATAAGGAAGGCCGAGCACCAAAGAACACATGCTTTCGAATTATGGTGCTGGAGAAGACTCTTGAGAGTTCCTTGGACTGCAAGAAGATCAATCAGTCCTAAAAGCAATCAACACTGACTTTTCCCTGGAAGGCCGGATCCTGAAGCTGAAGCTCAAATACTTTGGCCACCAAATGAGAAGGGAGCACTCCCTGGAGAAGACCCTGATGCTGGGAAAGACTGAAGGTCAAAGAAGAAGGGGACGGCAAAGGATGAGATGGTTAGACAGTGTTATCGATGCAACAAACATGAAGTTGAGCACACTCTGGAGAATGGCGGAAGACCAGAGGGCCTGGCATGATGTGGTCCATGGCATCGTGAAGAGTCGGACTCGACTGTGCAACTGAAGAACAACAAAAATTAAAACAATGGAAGGACTGCTTAGCAAGTCCTGCTAACCGATAGGCTGTCAGGTTTGCATTTAACTTCTGGCCACCAGACCAAAGAGCGGACCACTTAGAGGCTGACCACTAGCCTGTTTTTGGAGATGTAGACTGGCAGTGTAAACAGGAACAGTTCCTAGCGGGCTGCCGTACATAGGATTTCTTCACTTTGTTGGAGCTGAAGTCGGAAGAGAGCACACACACACACACACACCCAGAGCACATAAGGGGGCTAAGGAAGGCATATGGAAGCTTTCATGCACCATCAGTGCTCAGTGAGGCTTAAGTTTGTTATGGGGGAAATAGATGAAAACTAATTGGGATGGTGGGGGATGAGTTTTGCAGCCAATGTCACCTTGGATTCAGACATGGAAGTTTTCCAATTCCACTGGTTGGTTCTCAAGTCGCCCATGGTTCCCCGTCTCTAAAACAGAAACCATGAGTGTCCTCCTCTCCATCTTTCTCCAAAGAGTTGTAAGAACAAGCACCACAAAGGTTGTTAGACCCTCTGCAGCCCTGGTCACACACACTAAATAATCCACTTTCAATCCAATTTCAGTGCACTTTCCTGAAGGATTTTAATGTGGGAACTGGCAAAATCCAGTTGGAAAGTAGATTGAGAGGGGATTGAAAGGGAATTATTTCGTGTGTGTGACCGCAGCCTAAATATTTTAAAGATGGGACTGAACCAAAGTATCACACACTTTTGATATCTTGACAGACTTTACTACAAAGCTTCAGAGGGTGGACTCTGCAGCAACACTTCCTTATGGAGCTCCTGCCCCTTCCCAAACGCCACCTTCCTCAGGCCCCAACCCCCCAAATCTCCAGGAAATTCCCAACCTGGAGTTGACAATCCTACAGCTGAAATTTCCAGATTGTCTTGAAGGACAGCCCTAGGCAGAACATGTTACAGCAGTCTAGCCTCAATGCTACCGTAGCCTGTGGCCAGATCAGACATCTGCAGATAGGGAGTTGGTTTCTGCCTTATATTAAATCAGAGCATTGGTCCATTAAGGCCAGTATTGTCTACTCATTTTATGTACTTATTTTAGTCATTTTATTGCTGTAGTCAGCATATTTTATAACATTGGGGTGTTCCTGTTGATTTACTGGCTTGATGCGGTGATAAACAATTTATTTAACTCTTCTTCCTCTCTGCTAGGACACCTGTGCAGGGCACTCTTCTGGTGCATTTTTATTCCCTTCCATTTAACAGTAGGGCCAGTTTGGTGTAGTGGTTAAGTACACGGACTCTAATCTGGGAGAACCAGGTTTGATTCCCCACTCCTACACTTGCACTTTGGGCAAGCCATAGTTCTGGCACAGCTGTTCTTGAAAAAGAGCAGTTTCTGTCAGAGCTCTCTCAGCCCCACCTACATCACAGGGTGTCTGTTGTGGGGAGGAGAAAGGAGAGGAGTTTGTAAGCCGCTCTGAGACTCCTTCGGGTAGGGAAGGGTGGGGTATAAATCCAATCTCCTCCTCCTCCTCTTCTTCTTGAAGGAGTCGGTGCCTCATGGAGTCCCTTCCTCTTCAAAGGCACAGTAGTTCAGGTTTTGAAGGCACAATTCAGTCACTTTTCTGGTAAGCACAATGCACCCAAGAGCGTGCTCTGCCAGCCACTGGTGCAAACCGTAACAGTGGCATCTGGGAACAGAAAGGGAGATGGTGAAGGAGGGGAAATTGCCACCATCAGTTGTTTGAACAGCACAGTGATTAAACCTGGCCTAATTTGGCTCATTCCACCAGTCAGGTGCACTGTTCCCTAATTAAATTATTCAACAAAACATCAACTATAAAGCATTCCGCTAAAACCTAATTAAGAGTGTGATTTGATAAAAGCCCCTTCCGCCGTTTCCATTTACATTCTCAAAGGTGGACTGGGCGGGGGGGGGGGGGGACATGGAGGTGTGAAACGGAGGGGCTGGCAGAGAAAGGATTGGAAAGGGAAGAGCTGAGAGGTTCAACGTCACGATTTCGTGTCAGACGTTTTGGCAGCTTCACGGGTCTTCAGACATTTCTTTTTCCTTGCAGATATATATATTTTTTTAACTGTACTGAGGAAGGCTCCGGGCTCAGATGATATCAATTCATTAATGGCTTGGCCATACTCTTCACTGATTTTCCCCCACCCTTACTTACCAAAAAAAGAAAAAGCACAACTTAACAAGCTTAATAGAACAGCATCATTAAAAGAGCTCTCTCTGAAGCCTTGGCCCCCATTCAAGGTACATATGGCCACATAATCTTTTAAAATGTGTGATTCGAGTCTCAATTTAATTATGTAATAGCCCAAATGGAATTAGACTGCAGATAGAGTGCAGAGTCTCAGCACAAACACGGGCTGGAGGTGGGTGCGTGACCTACCCGGCTCTCAGATGGGTTGCTTGCGATGCAGAACTCCTTTCTCAGGTTGCCAGCCTCCAGGTAGCACCTGGAGATCTCCCACTCTTACAGTTGATCTCCAGACAACCAAGATTTATTTATTTATTAGACTTTTATCCCACCCTCCTGGCCAAGGGCGGCTCAGGGCAGCTTACAAACAGAGTAAAATCACAGCAGTACAATCACATACAATCACATACAATCACATAGGGCGTTTTCTCACTAGTTTTCTCCCGCGGTTTACACCGAAGCTAGCACCGGAGCTTCTGGTCAGTTTCCCACCATTTGCTCCGTGCTCACAATTTCCTCCAGAGTATCACTGCACTGCTCCGGAGCTTCCCTGGAGCAAGAAAATCCTGCTAGGAACAGGATTTTCTTGCTCCAGGGAAGCTCCGGAGCAGTGCAGTGATACTCTGGAGGAAATTGTGAGCACGGAGCAAATGGTGGGAAACTGACCAGAAGCTCCGGTGCTAGCTTCGGTGTAAACCGCGGGGGAAAGCTAGTGAGAAAACGCCCATAGATATAAATGCAGTGTTAAAACTCAGAGTAAAGTGCTAGCAACATTCCTCATCTTATGGTCAGCTCTTTGGCTTTTTCCGGTCATCCAGGGTGATTGGTTCGGGCAGTATCTAAGGGACCAGTGGGTTGGGGTTCCACCAACATGGATGTCATTTGTTGGCGGTAGAGATATTAGGTGGTAGCGGCTCCAAAAGCCTGGTGGAAGAGCTCGGTTTTACAGGCCCTGAAGAACAGTGAGAGGTCCCGCAGGGCCCTGGTCTCTTCTGGGAGCTCGTTCCACCACCGAAAAAGCTCTGGCCCTAGTTGCCACCAATCTGGCCTCCTTAAAGCTCAGGAGAGCCAGCCAGTTCTGGGTCCCAGATCGCAATGGATCATCCCGAGGCTGATCACTTATGAATTATTTATTTACAAAATGTATATCCCGCTTTTTCTGCCTTCACAAGGGCCACCAAGGTGGCTCACAGTTCAAAACATACAGGATCAGATCACATTTTTTTTTGCAAACCCATTAAAATCAACCTCGCTGGCACACATTGCTGAAACAAGAATGGAGTTCAGAGATGTGCAAAGACACAGAAAGAACAACTAAAACATTGTTCGGGAGAGAGAATGCCAAATGGAACAGGACAGTCTTCCCCCAGGTTGCCCCCAGATCCTTTTCCCCAACAGTGGCTTGGCAGAATTTTTTTTAAAATGATCATCAAGCCAATAGCATGACATAATTTCCAGGGAAAACCCAAAGTGACGTCACTGACGTCACATAAGTTTTCTCTAGGAATCACCAAAAAAACCTCTACAGTTTTACCATACAGTGATTCCAATGATTCATAAAAGGAATTGATGCCATTTCTGGGTTTTCCCTGGAAGTGATGTCATACTGCTTCCAATGGCCGCCACCCCCCCATCTTCTTGATCCCCAGTCTCCTGATTGTTGACAAAATGGGTTCGCAAACCACAAACTGTCATGAACTTTTAGCTGCTAAACAAACTGGTTCAATTTGTGAGGTTTGTGATATGGTAGAATGCCCCCCCCCCAAGTCCTAGAGACACCAAACTCACATGGAATCTCCAGCTTACTCTCTTCTACCTGCCCTCCAAGGTTGGTGAGAATTTGATTTATGAGTTCCAAGTTATCCCGCCCCCCCCCAAAAAAGAAGGTTCCCCCATCCTCCATTATTTTTATTGAAGGGGGAAACCAGCAAAAAACCCCAAGGGCAATAGAAGCCCAACAGAACAGAATCCCAGGGAATCTCTGCAGTAGAAACTGAAGGTGGGGGTATTTTGCAAGCCCAGAAGAACTAGTGCAATGTGCTCAGAAGAACCAGTGCCACTGTGGCAGTGCAAACCCAACAGAACAAAGGACAAGTCAGAGAATCTCTGCAGTAGAAAGGTGGTGGGAGGCATAGCCCAGTGCCTTTGAGGCAATGCCAGCTCAACAGGACTGAGGTGAAGTACAGAATCATGATCCAAGCTGGGGTGTGTATGCAAACCCAACACAACCAGTTCAGTGTACAGAATTCCCAGCAGAACCCAGTGCCACTGTGGCAATGCAAGAAAAAGAGGAATAATGTCAAACCAGAGAATCCCTGCAGTACAAACTGAAGGGGGACATTTTTTTCAAGCCCAGCACAACCAGTTCAGCATACAGAATGCCCAGTAGAATCCTGTGGCACTATGGTTCTGCAAGCGTAAAAGGACTGGTCTCAAAGCACAGTGTCACAAGAAAGCCAAGCCGGGGGTGGAGGGTTGCAAGCTCTGTGCAACAAAATGGGAAGGGAACAAAAGGAACACTGGCAAAGTGTGGGAGAACCCTCTTGAAACTGACAAGACTAGTTTGAAACTGACAAGGGTATCTCCAAGGCTGGAGAATCCCCTCCCCCGGTTGCTTTGAAGTTAGATGAATGTTTTGTTTGAGTGAAGACAGTCTTTCTGGAAATATATCCATTCATGAACTGCCACAAACCTCCACAAACTGCTTGAAAGTTCGTGGAAAGTTCACACCAGTTGACCTGCCACAAACTTGAGTTCGTGAACCATGAACCGGCCCAAATTTGTCACAAACTTTAGTTTGTGAGTCAGCTCATGCCCATCCCTAGGTAGGACTCTATAATTACAGGATGAAAACTTACACTTTCCAACCTTCGCTGCCCTGGTGGCTGGGGATCACTTTCTTGTGATCGTACCCCAAAGTAGGATGTGACACCTTCAATCAGGCTAGAGGATAGATGCAGATGAAAGAATCAGGGGCTTTCCTTGGGAGAACTTGTGCTACACTTCCTAAGGAGGTGAGGCTTTTATAGAAGGAAGCAGTGTACTGTTCTTTCTCCTATTGACTGCCATTTAAAAAGAGCCCCAAGGCTCACAGACGAGTCATCCACACAATCAGCAGCCTCTCACCTGGCCTGTTAAACTTCTCTTCCTTTGTATACAGTTGTGAAATTTACTGACTCAATTCCTCAAGGACAATCTGCCCACGTAAACTGGAGAACGCTTGAGCTTTGGCTGGGCCATGTGCTTAGCCATAAATATCAAATTAACAGCATGTGCCTTATGCCAAGAGCTTGGCTGGCCTCTCACATTAGATACATCAGGCAGAGTTTGATGGGTTTCCCAAACTGAACTGAAAATCAGGGAGAATATAAGAAGAACTCTGCTGGTCCAGACCAGTAGTTCATCTAGAGATCAACATCCTGTCTCACACAGTGGCCAACCATTTCCTCTGGATGGCCAACAACAGGGCATAGAGACTAAGGCTGATGTTGCCTCCTGGCACTGCGATTCAGAGGTTTTACCAGATACTCAAGGAGCATGTGTCACTTAAACATTTCTGGTTCTAGCTGTTCCCCACATCTTGCATCCAAAAGATGCTCTAAACCTCAGAGTTGTCTCTCACTGATGGTGTTCGTCCGGAAACATGCTACATATCCCCCTCCCCCTGAGGCACAATTCAACAACATCAAACTCTAACGCACTACTAACTCATGCAGACATTTTACACCAGGGGTGGGCAAACTGTGGCTCAGGAGCCGCATGCGGCTCTTTCACATATATGATGTGGCTCCCGGCAGGGCGTCTGGGGAAGCTAAATATCATTAGCAAACAAATATCATTGGACAAATTAATATCATTATCAGTATCTCCTTTTCCCCCTTTTGTTATTATTTTTGGCAGTCTCATTTAATGTTAATAAAAATCAAATTTGCTTATTTTCCAATAAAAGCAGGTAATATTTGTTCATGTCTTGTGGTTCTCAAACATCTGATGTTTATTCTATGCGGCTCTTACATTAAGCAAGTTTGGCCACCCCTGTTCTAGGTGGCTCTTACGCTGGGCAAGTTTGCCCACCCCTGTTTTACACTCACATGCTTAGTAGGAATTTCCAGGCTGCAGAGATCAGTTCTCCTGGAGGGGAGGGGCCGTGGCTCAGTGGAAGAGCCTCTGATCGGCTTTGCATGAAGAACGTCCCAGGTTCAATCCCCAGCATCTCCAGTTAAAAGGACCAAGATGCAGGCGATGTGAAAGACCTGAGCCTGAGACCCTGGAAAGCCACTGCCAGTCTGAGTGGACAGTACTCATCATGATGGACCCAGAGTCTAATTCAGTACAAGGCAGCTTTATGTGTTCATGTGTGGGTGGACACTATGGCATTCTATTTATTTATTTATTGGATTTCTATCCCACCCTCCCCGCCTCTCGGCAGGCTCAGGATAGCTAACAACACGGTTCCTATACAGTAAAATTCCATAAAAACAACCACAATATAAAAACATACAATACAAGCTTTAAAAATACAGTACAAGATGGCAAAACTTCAGCACCCTTATCCGAGCGGCGTTGGCAGGCTTCTTCTGAACTTCCGATTGGTGCAGATGGTCCTAGTTGGCGGTCTTCAATGGTTGGGCCAGGGCTATAAAGTATTCTGCCCCACTGAACTCCTTCCCTTCCCTATCCCTTGCCCTCCCCAGGCTCCACCCCCAAATCTCCAGGAAGTTCCCAACCTGGAGTTGACAACTTGACTCGTAAGACAGCTAAACTAGGCCTCCTTCAAAACAGTATGTAAACATTGTGGAATTCACAGTAATGCTAATATAGAAAATTCTCTTTGATTCTATGTGACCCTGTAATCGCAACCCAGTGAGACTTTCACGCTACTTTAAAAAAAAAGTGTCTGAAATTTACTCTGTAAAATTAATGCGCAAGATCAGAAAAAATCCTACCTTAGCAAACACAAAAGACCATTTGATTAGCTATAAATAAAAGCCCCTTGAGCAAAAATGAATAAGGTTTAAGCGACTTCAAATTATTTCCCCGCCTGATAAAGCCATTATCACATTTACAGCGTTTACAATGCAAAACTACATTCCTTTGATCATCTTATAAAATTAATTGATCTTGCTTATCTATTGTACTATTTCAAATTATTTTAATTGAGGACATTAAGAGAAGTAATGGTAACAACCAGTGCATTTATTAGGTTGCTGACGTTTGAGGCACCGATGCCATTTTCGTAATCTGAATTTCTCTAAAACAAAATTCCATTCTTAATGGAATTTACATATAGATCACCCCCAGACACAAATAATTTACTGTTATTTTAAGTCCTAAAGGACAGGCAGAAAAACTGTGAAAAATTACTCCAGCCGTACTTAATTTTAATTATTCTTTTAAATCAGATAAAGACCCTGAAGTTAAATTCTCATAATTAAATAGAAATTAAAAGTTTCTAAAAGCCTTATTTTTTTCAACTCCAATTTTCAATGCAGATGATGGCACAGGAGTTTGGAATTCTAAGCCCTTTGCAAAATGGCAGGGGAAGGTATGGACAAAGTTTGGGGAGGGGGCGTGTAGCAACAGGGAGGGAACTCGATACATTCTCAGTCAGAAATGCCATGAATGTCTACTTTCTGGCTGCAGCTCATCTGTCGCTCTGTCGCATCTGTGAGTGACCCAATGTGGCATGGCAGTTAGCGTCAAAGAGATCTGTGAGTCCTGCTCAAGTCACAAACCTCCCTGGGTGATCTTGGATCAGTCACCCACTTTCGGTCTAAGCCACCTGAAGGGGTTGTTGTGAGAGTGAAATTATTATTGTAAACTACCTTTTATAGATGGAAGTTCCAGAAAGTAGCCGTGTTGGTCTGTAGAACATAAGAACCTGAGAACATAAGAGAAGCCAAGGTTGGATCAGGCCAATGGCCCATCCAGTCCAACACTCTGTCACACAGTGGCCAAAAACACCAGGTACCATCAGGAGGTCCACCAGTGGGGCCAGGACACTAAAAGCCCTCCCACTGTCCCCCCCTCCCCTCACGCACCAAGAATACAGTGCATCACTTGCCACAGACTGAGAGTTCCTATCTGTACCTTGTGGCTAATAGCCACGGATGGACCTCTGCTCCGTATGTTTGTCTAATTCCCTCTTGAAGCTGTCCATGCTTGTATGGACCACCTCCTGTGGCAGTGAATTCCATGTGTCAATCACTCTTTGGGTGAAGAAGGACTTCCTTTTATCTGTTCTAGCCCGACTGCTCAGCAATTTCATGGAGTGCCCATGAGTTCTTGTACTGTGAGAAAGGGAGAAAAGGACTTCTTTCTCTACCTGCTCTATCCCATATATAATCTTATAAACCTCGATCATGTCACCCCTCAGCCGACATTTCTCCAAGCTAAAGAGCCCCAAGCGTTTTAACCTTTCTTCATAGGGAAAGTGTTCCAACCCTTTTATAATTCTAGTTGCCCCATTCTGCACTTTTTCCAGATGGGTATAAGCTTTCAAGAGTCTTAGCATCTGATGAAGGGAGCTTTGATTCTCGAAAGCACATACCCTGAAAACCTTATTTGGTCTTTAAAGGACTACTGGACTCAAGTCTAGCTTTTAAAGATGGGTAACTGCCCTGTCCATTGAAAAATAAATGCACAGGAGTTCCATGACTGCACACGTGCATGGGAACTCCATGCACAGGAGCTTCAGACATAGGAACTCCATGAACTCCATGTGCAGGAGCTCAATGGCTGCACCAAAGTGCATACAGAGCTTTGTACTGACCCATAATAATGATGAGCATCCAGCCACATCTCCAGAGCTAGTGCTACATGGCAGCAATGCTTTAAGCTGTGGGAGCTTGTGAACAAAAATTCTACTTTTGTGAGCTGCTGGCATTAAAGTTGTGAGTGAGTGATTTGGCTCCTGCATAAATTAGTTTTCTCTGGAGGCCTCCTTCCTGAGCTAAGACAAAAATGTGTGAGTTGGAGACTAAAAAACTGTGAGCTAGCTCACACTGATTCAGCTTAGATGGAACACTGCATAGCAGTTAAAAGAATGAACAGTGAGCCGGGAATTCTCCAATTAAAATCTTGCTTTGGCCATGTATTTTCTAGGGGGCCTCTCCACCCTCATTCAGCTATCTGGACCACTTTACAGTATCGTTATACAGATTACAAAAGCAATGTATGAAAGCATTTTGCCAAAAGAGCAATACGATACAGAGATATCTGCATACATGTGTTATAGATGTGCAGATAATACATAATATGAAATATGGGAAAGAATAATAGAATAGATAATACATATTATGAAACATGGGAAAGAATCCATATTATTAAAGCCAGCCGAAATTAGAAGACTTAGGTTTGGGAAAGTCGTATGTATTGGCACATGACAAGTCCTTACAATTTTTAAATAAAAATGACCCCCAGCTGGACATATTTGCCACAAAAAGTGGGGGGGGGGGTCTGTCCAATCTGAAACAACACTCAACATTCATTTCCTACATGTGTGGAAAAAAAACCAAATACTTCTAAAGAGGCTTGCTATTCCGTTCAGCCATCATAAACTGGAGGTTCAAGGTGAAGAGCTGTCTGTGTTTGCCCTGGATTCAACCTTGGTCACTGTTAAATAACTGATACATCTGTGGATTCTTGGAATTAGCTTCCTTCATCTGCCCTCTCAAATTGCTCCTGGATATGACCCATCAACACGATTCTTTTGTAAGAAAGAAGACCAGTTAAAGCCAGGCCGGTTTCTGTTTGTTTTTGTAGGAAATCAAAATATTTTCGGTCGGTGTGATGATGGGTTTCACTGGGGTGGACAGCTAAGGTTGATTGTTTTGCTGAAAAAAACATTATGTACAAAATGTGTCTATCTGGTACTTTCACCTGGTTTTTCTTTCCTTCCTGGAAGTAACTGGGAGATGTCTAAGGGTCATCGGTATTATTTGACAAGTGTTATATTTGGAGAGACACAACCTTAACACTCCTTCTGTGGTGCCATTTTGAACCTTTCCGGGGGCAGAAATATGTGTGTGTGTGTGTGTGTGTGTGTGTGTGTGTGTGTGTGTGTGTGTGAGAGAGAGAGAGAGAGAGAGAGAGAGAGAGAGAGAGAGAAGTTTGATACTTTAAGGATGGGGAAAAAAGAAACTCCAGCCTGAACATAACAACCAAATGATAATTCATACAGCTGTAAGATCTCTGCATACATCTCAGCCTTATTTTGCCAAAATGGCCTCTGGGGGGGGCATATTCTGGTTGCTATTTCGGGATGCTTTTCTCACTGACTAAAGAGACTTCCTTTCCTCACTCATTGCTTCCTCTGAATCCAGGTACTTGTATGTTATTCATTCATTTATTTTACTTTCCCCCCACCAGTTCATATTGAGATATTTGACATTTTCATCATAACTGTAAAACAGTCTCGTAGCCCTTTCTTACATGCCCAGGGAAATACTGATCAGCACTTTGGGGTCAAGAAGCAATTTTTCTCCAGGCCAGTTTGGCTGGAGATACTGGAGGTTTCTTGTCATCTTCTGGGTGTGGAACAGGGCAGGGGCATAGAGTTTTGGAAATCCTGGGGGGGGGGGCTTCTTAGCGTGCACGCGAAGCGCACTCGCTGGGACGACGTTCTTCCCCCCCCTCCGGGAAACTGCCCCGCCTCCCCGGGCCCTTCCGAGGCTCGCCAGCCGCTGCTGCTAGTGACTCTCTCCCCCCCCCCCCGCCACCCCTTCCCTCTCCCTCTCCAGCAGCGGCCACCGGGCCTCAGAGGGACCCGGGGAGGCGGGGCGGCAGGCGCTCCGTTTTCCTGGGGGTGGCTGAGCCCCCCCCCCCCCCGGAAATTTCGGGGGTGGCTCAAGCCCTCGAGCCCCCCCCATACTCTATGCCTATGGAACAGGGGTCACTGGGGATGTAGAGGGGGTTGTATTTGTGAATTTCCTGCATTGTGCAGGGGGTTGGACTAAATGACCCTGGAGGTCATTTCCAACTCTATGATTCTACGAAGAGCAAATTATTGTGTGTATTTCTTTGTTTTTTTGCTTGCTTTCACTTAGTCCCACTGCTTCTCAACCAAGGTGCACTTCCAAATGTGGCTTCCACAATTAAACTCTTACCAATACAACAGAAGATGTTAGGGATGGGATATAGGTCTCTTTTCTGGCCCTGGTGGTGCAGGTGGGCTTGGGGCTAGGGTTGACAACACATAACAGTCACACAATAGAGGAAGTAAAAACGAAACAAAACTACAATTCCCATGAGGCAGTGCACCTGCCCAGATTATTCCTGACCTGGACAATTCACCTTCCTTTGCCACTAACAAATTTAAGGCAGAGAGGATGGAGTGAGACACCTCAAATCTGTCAGTCATGAGCTGTGAAAAGTAAACATTTTATGTGCTTAAAGGATATGGAAAACAGCAGTTGCAGACAGTGGCCACAGACTGAGGGGAAGCCACATGAGAGCAATATGAGACTGCATATGCACAATCAACAATTTTATTTCACAGTCAAGCAAATGCAACCTGCTCAAACACAGGTGAACATTTTTGTCAAATGTTTGACTGTGCTGCTTGGGTAGCTCTCAGACTATATGACCAAGGGATCAAGCACCTTCCAACATTGGACTAAGATCCACTTTTTTCTTTTATGGTTTGGAAGTGTCCTAAGAAGGGAATTTGTCTAGATGTTTAGCTGGGTTGGTCTGCGGTGGCTCAGAGCTTAAGACGCTGAGTTGCAGACTGGAAGGCCAGTAGCTCGGCAGTTCGAGACCCAAGTGCTGCATGATGGAGTGAGCTTCCATCTCTGGCCCCAGCTCCTGCCAACCTGGCAGCTCGAAAGCAAGGAATTGCAAGTAGATAAATAGGTACCTCTTCAGTGGGAAGGTAACAGCATTCCGTGTGCCTCGGCATCAAGCCATGCCAGCCACATGACCATGGAAAAGTCTTCGGACAGCGCTGGCTCTTCGGCTTGGAAATGTAGATGAGCACCACCCCCTAGTGTCGGATTCGACTGGCTTTCAAGCAAGGGAAACTTTTACCTTTATACACATAACTCAGCATCTTAACCTCTGAGCCATCACGGCCCTATATATATATATATGTATGTATGTATGTATACACACCAACAGTTACATATACATATACATATATACATATATATATATGTACACACAGGAGTGCAGCTCCGGGAGTGAGGAGCCCAGGGGCGGGCACATGACCAAGCCCCACCCCCTCCTCGGCTTCCCTGAGCAGTGCAGAGGCGCAGCGCCCCGGGGAAAGCCCTGCTAGGGTCTTTATTGTTTTTAATGTTTTGTTTTAATATTGATAATTTTATCATTGTTCCTTTTATGACTGTGTGCTGCTTTTCCAGAGACTTGCTCAAGGTGGCATATAAATTTCCTAAGTATACCATTTTTTATCTGGGCACATGGCACATAAGTACTGGAGAAATTTCACCAACGCTTCAGCAGCTTCCACCTTATCAGTTTGGTGTAGTGGTCAGGAGTTGGACTCTAATCTGGGAGAACCTGGTTTGATTTCCCCACTCCTCCACATGCAGGTGCTGGTATGACCTTGGGCCAGTCACAAGTTCTCTCAGAGCTGTTCTCTCATGAGCAGTTCTCAAAAGACCTCTCTCAGCCCCACCTACCTCACAGGGTGTCTTGTTGTGGGGAGGGGAAGGGGAAGGGGAAGGGATGGGTGGTGCACATGTCCTGGGTATCTCAAGTCTACTTGAAACCTGGTGGTTTCAAGGGAGCAGGAAGAGAATGAGGGTGTGTTCTTTAAGCTTATTTTTATAGCACAAAGTATTGGATGGGGAAGGGAATGGAGGAAGAGCAGGTCAGTTTCACTCCCCTGTGGAGTGGAGCCTGAGGGGTGGGTGTTGCCTTCTGACACACTTCCGGTATGTTGGGGGTGTGGCATATGCAAATGAGTTATGCAAATGAGCTCCTGCACCTCTTTTTCTACGAAATGACCCCTGTGTACACATACACACACACACACCTAAATCAATCCTTCAGCCTAACCTACCTCTCAGCGTTGTTGCAAGGATAAAGAGGAAGGAAGCAAAACAAAGAAAAAGCCAATCTGGGTCCCTGATTGTGGGGAAAAAACACAATGAACAAATAAACAAACAGATTAAATATGAATGAATCAGCACTTACCAAGTTTGCTACAGGTGAGTATCTTCTGTTGTCCTTTTTTCCCCCCTGAATGAAGCAGCCCCTGTGCAGAAGATCTCTGGGGCAAACAGCGCACTGCCCTGCACACAGACCGCAGTACGGCAACCAATTTGGTCTCCAAACTAATAATCGCTGGGCAAGCCTGGAGGTAGAGAATGGAAGACACCTCCGCTTCTCTGTGCGGCATGCAATTTTTAATTCCATTCTAGACTAATTACGGCCGCGGTACTTAACAGAGCTTCCGACTGATTAATAATGTTCTGGAGTGCTTTTCTTTTCTTCCTTCCAGCTGCCAGATGGAGCGGTGTAGATTAGTTCTGTACTCCATAATCGGTGTGTACAGCTGAAAACGCTGGTAAGCATCACACCCCTTTGGTTGACCTGCTTTGATGAACCCTGAACAGCAAAACCCAGGTCCCACAATCGATTTGGCGCTTATATTTGTCTTTCATGAGCTTGCCAAAAGCTGTTTGTTCTTCTTCTTCTGCTTTTAAAAAAAAGCCTGTTTTGAGAATATTAAATACGTATGTACATACATGAGCTTGGAAATTATATTTGACTTTTCTTTTAAAGCTGTGGTTGGCTTTCATTTAATAAAGCATGATTTTATTTTTATTTATTTTTTTAATCAGGCATCACTTCCCGCCAACATATGCAGTTCGCTTATCCTGAATCAGATCCTGGTCTCTCTGTTGGGGTCTCCGGTTAATATAGCAGAGTTTTGCCCAGTCGTAGAAGCGTGATACAGCGTGCAGTAAATCCCAAGCAGGATATCGCCAAAAAGGGAAACTTTCATTTATTCAAATAGAGCCAGTTCCTATTTAGGTTGCAGTTGAAAGAAGAGAAGGGGGCCTAATCTAAAGAGTACTTTCCCTATCGCAAAGGCTGCAATCACACACGCTAAATAATCCACTTTCAATCCACTTTCAAAGTACTTTCCAACTGGATTTTACTGTGTGAATTGGCAAAACCCAATTGGAAAGTGGATTGAAAGGGGATTCTTTAGTGTGTGTGTGATTACAACCCTAGTTTGGCATCACGCGTGTGGGAGTACGAGGGCACTGTATCTACAGGAGAGACCTGCAGTGGCATGTGCCTCCATAGAAGGCCATGTGAGAGAAAGGGAGAGGACAAGGACAAAGGGAGAGAGAAGGGGGGGGGGGTCAGAGGGTACCTCCCAGGTTAAGACAAAGAAATACATCCCATTCAAGGTGATAACACCTATACACACTTAAGAGTGATTTAGCACCCCTCAGCGTCCAGACATGCTGAGTTTCTTACTCCAACACTATCAAGATCAGTATTTTCTACTCAGTGGCTCTCCAGGGTCCGAGACAGAGTTCTTTCACACCAACTACCATCCCGTTCCTTTAAGTGGAGATGCTGGGGGTTGAACCTGGAACCTTCTGCGTGCCAAGCAGATGCTCCAACCACTGAACCATGGCCCCTCCCTAAATGAAACTGCCTTCTACTGACTCAGACCACTGGTCTCTCAAAGTCAGAGGTGTCTACTAACTGGAAGCAGCTCTCCAGGTCTTGGGTGGAGGTCTTTCAGACCATCTATTACCTTCTCCTTTTAGCTGGCGATCCCGGGGATTGAACATGGGACCTTCTGTATGCCAAGCAGAAGCTCTACCACCAAGCCACAGCCCCTCCTCAACAACTAGAGGTGGTCGTCGCAAAAGGAGGAGGCCACTGGAACTGAAGAATAAGCAGGGGCAGTTGCGGTTGAGTCCAAGCAACAGTAATAATGCGTCATGTCTGCATGATAGTCCAGGATCTCTATAAGCAACCTTATCTGAGCCCTTCACTTGCCTGACTTCTGTGGTCTGTAGCTGCCCTCGCTCCCTCCTCTGCCATCTTTCTTTCTCTCCTCAGGACATCTTGAAGCCCACACAGCTGGGTGGATCTTTTAAACTCACGGTGACAATGAATTAAGGGCAGCAATTAAGAAATTCTGGCAAGAACACCTGTCGGTAGGCTGACCCACATCCCGAAGAAGCGCCTAATGACTGCGCGTCTAATGATGGGCTCTGTGTAGTGTGAAGGAAAAGTAGGTTGAACTGAGTAAACGTGGAGAATGCATTCATTACCCGGCCGTTTGAACGTTCGCCAATTAATCCCTGTCAGCACTAATCTGTGTTATTTTATTTCTAATGGCAGATGTGTTACTAATTCATTAAACAATGCAAACACGGCATCAGGAAATCTGCGCATTCCTTCCCATGACAACAAGCTATTGCAACCGCCAGAAATACGTAAAAAAACCCAAAACAAAACAAGCTGAGCTTGTGGAACTTTGCAATGTCCTGACATCTAATCATGCTGAAAAGTCATTCAGAACAGGCTCACACATGTATGTTGACCATTTAACAACAATAGAGTTTGCATTTCAGGTTGTTGACTTCCAGGTGGGGTTTGGAGATCTCCTGCTATTACAGGGGTGGCCAGACTGCGGCTCGGGAGCCACATGCGGCTCTTTCACACATATTGTGTGGCTCCTGGCAGGGCAGCCAAGGAAGCGAAGGGGAGGCATGCCTTCACAATGGGTCTTCCCTTCTCCTTGCTTTCTGTCCTTCCTTCCTTCCTTCCTTCCTTCCTTCCTTCCTTCCTCTCTCCCTTCCTCCCTTCCTCTTTCTCCCCTCTCTCCCCATCTAAAGTTAAATATCATTATCAATAAACATTTTTACCCCTTTTCTTTTTATATTTGGCAGTCTCATTTAATGTTAATAAAAAGCAAATGTTCATATTTTCCAGTAAAAACATGGGTTATATATTTGTTCATGTCTTGTGGCTTTCAATATCTGCCGTTTATTCTATGTGGCTCTTACGTTAAGCAAGTTTGGCCAGCACTGTGCTATTACAACTGACCTCCACACTACAGAGACCAGCTCTCTTGGCTAAAATGGCTGCTTTGGTGGGTGGATTCTGTGGCATTGTCCCCTGCTGAGGCCCCTCCCCTCCCTAAGCCCTGCCCTCTCTAGGCTCCACCCCCCAAAGTCTCCATGTATTTCCCCACCCGCAAATGGCAACCCGGGTTGAATTGCATGTGTAACATAAATTTCACAGGTTTGAGGCAGGATCCATGGGGATTAACACACATGCTCTTTCTGGACACATCCAAGGTTTTTTTTGTTTTGTTTTTTGCCAGAGTTCACACGTCAAAAGATGCATCTCCTGCTCTTTTGGCTGCATGTGGAAGAGAAGGCCCAGGAAATCCTTTCATTAGCCTTATGGTGTAGCCATATGGAGAGCCAGTTTGGTGCAGTGGTTAAGTGCGTGGACTCTAATCTGGGAGAACCGGGTTTGATTCCCCACTCCTCCACTGGCACCTGGCTGGATGACCTTGGGCAAGCCATAGCTCTGTACCAGCTGTTCCCTCAAGGACAGCATGGGAAAGAGCTCTCTCAGCCCCACCTACCTCACAGGGTGTCTGTTGTGGGGAGGGGAAGGGAAAAGGAGTTTGTAAGCCGCTCTGAGACTCCAAGTGAGTGAAGGGCGGGGTATAAATCCAATCTCTTCTTCTTCTTCTTCTTCTTCTTCTTCTTCTTCTTATGAGGTAGGCCGGTATTCACACACAAGCCTATTGCCCCCATAGACGGAAGAAAGAGTCAGACAACAAACATGGGAATAATGGCCACTTTATTTATTAACAAAAACATGGCAAGGGCTTAACCTAACAAGCGGCACGGCCAAGGCCTGGGGTTACCATTAACCCCTCCCTTGCCATAGTATGGGCAATGCACCTGGCCCCCAGGTCATAGGCCGCTACAAGTGGCTCGAACCTCAGACAGCCCAGCCTTGGAACGTGCCTAGATGACCCCTCACACACAGCCGCAAGGTCAGTGCCGAGTATCCCTCAACGGCACTCCAGAAGGCAGCCTGTTCCCCTCTTCCCAGGCCGCAAGGCTGCAGTTATGATCCGAACAGGCCCCTTTCCCATCAGGGTTGCTGATAGGTGTTTACCAAGCTGCAACAACTATTTACTAAACTTCCGCCCAACCATAAAGTGACAAATTAATGCAGAGGCCACCCCGGCCAGTTCCTCAGTCCGCTGCTAGCAATGCAGGGTAGGCGAAAAACTCCCCCCGTCTTGAGGCCAATCAAAGCAGAGGTAAAAAAAATTCCTACCCGGCCTCCCTAAGAAACGGGACGACCAGCCAAAAGCCTGCATTACCTACAGGGCGGGAGGGTGGGTTGAGCGCAAGGCACGAATGAGGCTGCTGGGGCCGGGGCTGTCCTTCAGCATGCTAGCCCCGCCCCCCAGCAAAACCAGGCTGCAGCCAGTCTGATCAGTCCTCCTTACAAGGAAACAACTTCGTCCCTCTTCCCCCCAAGCCGGCCTCCGGCAGCTGCGGGGATCCGTCCTTATATGAGTGAAAATTCTTGCAAGGGGTCATTTCCAAACAATCTGGAATAGGGTTGCCAGACTCCCCTAGCGGAGTTGAGGGTCCACGACTGACAGGGCCTACCTCACCACCACCAGTCAGCTGGCTGGTGAGGGGAACTTACCCCGAAAAAGAGGGAGATGCATCTACTTCACTGCGGACGTGACCCGGAAGTGACGTCATCCCACCTGGGACGTCAAGGCAATGCTCTAGTATTTGGGCAAAAACTCTATGGTAGAAGCCAAATTTATCATAGAGTTTTTTCCCAAATATTAGAGCACCACCCTGATGACCCAGGAGTGATAATGTCACTTCCGAGTCATGTGGGCAGTGATGTAGACACGTGGCTGTATGATGGGTGGGCCTCCCTGTTGCTCCCAGTAAGTCTCCCCCTTTCTGTCTGTCTGTCTGTCTGTCTGTCTGTCTGTCCCTTCCTTCCTTCCTTCCTTCCTTCCTTCCTTCCTTCCTTCTCTTATTGTCCTGTCCACCAGGGATCTATCACTCTGCAGAGTAAAAGATCTGGAAAGAGGACACTAACAATAATGGACCCAGTTCAAACACTGGTTTGAACTGGGAACTTTTTAAAATAAGGAGGAATAAATTCCTGCCTGGGAACTAAGATCATGAGGAGAGGCCATCCTGACTGTCCCACCAGTCCAAGAAGTTCATCTGGTGGGCCTTTTCAGTGGCAGCTCCATGATTATGGAACGCCCTCCCCAGGGAGGTGCGCCAAGTCCCCTCACTTACAGGCTGTAGGAGTCAGCAGAAGACAATTTTGTTTAGGGCCGTGTTTGATTAAAGCAGCCCTAAACAAACTGAGAGCAAGTTTGGTGTCGTGCTTATGTGCGCGGACTCTAATCTGAGAGAACTGGGTTTGATTCCCCACGCCTTCACATGCAGCTTGCTGGATAACCCCGGGCAAGCCATAGTCCTGTCAGAGCTGTTCTCTCAAGGGCAGTTCTCGGGAGAGCTCTCTCAGCCCCACCTACCTCACAGGGTGTCTGTTGTGGGGTGGGGAAAGGAAAGGAGATTGTAAGCCGCCCTGAGACTCCGAGTGAAGGGTGGGGTATAAATCCAATCTCTTCTTCTTCCACATTGCGATTTTAAATTTTGGCTTTATGCAGTTTTACGTACTCTTTTTTATGTGTGTCATTTATATATTGTAAGCTGCCTGGGGCTCTGGAAGGAAGGAAGGTGGCTAATAAACAAACAAATAAATACAAACACAAAACTCCCAAACCCACCCTCTCAACCCCCCCGACCACCGGCAGACTGCCCCAGGGGTCCCCCTTCACACCACCCCTCACACAGACACTACCCAACTCAACGGATCTCATGGGGCCCCAGCATGTTTGGGTCCCCTGGAATTTTGTCCCCCCACCTTCGTGGCCCTGACCCCTCCGCCCAGTAAACGTCATACCTCAATTCAATTCCACAGTGCTCCCAGAGAAACACACGGAAGCAGCTTGTAATTTTTTAACTCATAATCCATTAAATGCAAGTAATGAAGAAGAAGGATTTATGGGGTGTATAAAATTATACACTGAAGGTTATATGAGCATGGGAGGAGAACACCTTTTTTTAATCACATGAGGTAGGCGATTAATTGCTTTTACGAATGCACGCAGTACCCTATTCATTAACATAATAACCTCCCGGAGAATGCGCTCTACGTGCTAATAATATTAATTACCTCGGATTAATGAACAACATAAACATTCTTATGGTCCCCCCCCCCTTTAAAACAAATAGCAGTGTCCCGTTTCGCTCACAATGAGACAGCTGCCATGCCAGATCCAGTTAACCGGAGCCGGCTTCGGAAGATTTTGCTACTTAATGGAGTTCTTGTCATTTTAATTTCTTTGCTGCCGAGGCCTGCATGAAAAGGCTGGACTACAGCCAAAATGTAATAATCGCAGTGTTGGCAAATAAAATTAGAAGGATGGCGGGGGGGGGAGAGACATTAGAGGTTCACGTATAGCGGTAGCAAGGAAACGGCAAACAGCTTTCCCTGTTTTCAAAGCATCCTTATCACAGACGGGTCTGCGTGCAACAGAAACACATCCATTCTAGCCAGTTTGGTGTAGTGGTTAAGTGCACGGACTCTAATCTGGGAGAACCGGGTTTGATTCCCCACTCCTCCACTTGCAGCTGCTGGATGACCTTGGGCAAGCCATAGTTCTGGCACAGCTGTTCTTGGAAAAGGGCAGTTTCTGTCAGAGCTCTCTCAGCCCCACCTACCTCACAGGGGTGTCTGTTGTGGGGAGGGGAAGGGGAAGGACATTGTAAGCCACTCTGAGACTCCTTTGGGTAGTGAAGGGCGGGGTGTAAATCAAATCTCTTTTCTTCTTCTTCTTCTTCTTCTTCTAAACACCCAGAGATCTTTAGGCAGAGTTCACACAAACAGCAGGCAGGATTAACGTATGAACTTGCCTTACATCAAGTCCAATCATTGGCCTGTCTACCTAAGTACTCTGCGTGGCGGCACCTCCCCAGACAGATCTTTAACTGAAGATGCCAGGAATCTAACAGAGCACTCTCTGTTTTATACACTGACTGGAGGCAACTTTTCCAGATGTGAGGCAAAGCAATCCCAACACCTGTTATCTAGGATTGCCAGCCTCCAGGTGGTAGCTGGAGATCTCCTGCTATTACAGCTGAGCTCCATGCGACAGAGATCAGCTCACCTGGAGAAAATGGCCACTTTGGAAGGTGGAGTCTGCCTTTATGCCCCACTGAAGTCCCTCCTTTCCCCAAACTCCACCCTTTTCAATTTCTACCCCCCCAAAAAAAGGATAGACCAGGTGAGTATGGAACTTCTTAGTTTAGAAAAAAGAAAACCAAGGTCTATATAATATAATAGAGGTTTGTAATTCTTGGCATCGGGAGTATAAAGCGGACAGGGAGAACATTTCCTCCATCTACTGAAAAATTAGACCTCTTGGGTACCCGGTGAAGTTGATGGGCATGAGTCAGACCAAAGGCAGTACTCAGTGCCCTGTTTGTGGGAACCCCTGGGAACTCTTAGTTGCTTGGCATTTGACAGGGGATGCTGTAGAACGAACAATGGATCTGATCCAGCACAGTACTCTTACATTCTTATGGTAGCCTCTGCCCCTGAAATAGGGCATAGGAGTCAACTACGGGGGGGCTTGAGGGCTCGAGCCTCCCCCGAAATTTCCCGGGGGGGGGGGCTCAGCCACCCCCGGCAAAATGGAGCGCCTGCTGGTGGGGGAGGCGGGGAGGGCCGTTGGGAGCCCGGGGGGTGCCGGGCGCGGCCGAAGGCAGCCGCCGAGGAGGGGGGGTGGAGGGGAGGCCAGAGCCGGCGCGATGGGCGGGCACAGGGACTCCACCGCGCCGGCCAGCCCCCCGACCCAGCCAGCGAGCGGGCTCTGGGGCAGCAGCCGGGCGGCCTGGCGTTGGCTCTGGGCGGCAGGCAGCTGCAGCGTCGAGGGGAAGCACGCCACCACGACTTCAAGGACCCCTACGGGGCAGCAGCCCCCACCGCCGCCCCCCGCCGGGTCTGCCTCCCTGGGGCCGGGGGGTGGGGGGAAAAGCGGCGGGGACATGGTGCACGAAAGAGCCCCTGCCCCCCTCCCCCCCCCCCCGGGATTTACAAAGTCTATGCCCCTGAAATAGGGTTGTCAGCTCCGGGTTGGGAAATGCGTGGATATTTTGGGGGTAGAGCCTGAGCTGACTCTGTTGCCTATTTAAATATATTTCAGGCAGAAAATATTTTAGGCTAAACTAGTCCAGAATTAGACAAGCTTTAAACTTTAATGATTATATTTTTATTTAGAATAATTTGGAGAATTTGTCAGCTATTACTCAGGCTCATTATACAAATTTGTAGCAACTGCATAGCATTCAAGGTAACCCCAGTAAAAAAATTCTTATTATTTTTTAAAAATTATTATTGCATATATTTATTATGTACAGTTGATATATAATAATCCGGGGGTTTTTTTCTTTCCCCTTTTCCCACCAATTTCAGAAAGCAACACCTGGTCACATATATATATTTATACAAAATTCTTTATGCATGTGTTTCTGGATGTGTGTCATTGTGAAATAAGGAATATTGACCATTGAGGAAGGCCCGTAGGGGCCGAAACGCGTATGGTCCTTAGGCCAAAAGTTTTATCCATCAATTTGATATGTATAACATGTCATGCGGCTCTCAAACATCTGATGTTTATTCTGTGCAGCTCTTACGTTGAGCAAGTTTGGCCACCCCTGACTTAGAGCAGTGATCCTGATATAATGATGGCACTTCCAGTTTTTGCTGGAAGAAGAAGAAGAAGAAAAGGAGGAGGACGAGGAGGATGAGAAAAGGAGGAGGAGGAGGAGATTGGATTTATACCCCACCAATCACTTGGAGTCTCCGAGTAGTTTACAATCTCCTTTCCCTTCCCTGCCCCACAACAGACACCCTGTGCGGTAGGCAGGGCTGAGAGAGCTCTCTTGAGAACTACCCTTGAGAGAACAGCTCTGAAAGAATTTATGACCGACCCAAGGTTACACCAGCAGCTGCAGATGGAGGAGTGGGGAATCAAACCCGGTTCTCCTAACCACTACGCCAAAGTGACATTGCATGATGGGGTGATCTCCTTCTCTGTTTTTTTTTTTTTCCCCAAGAGGCACCACACTGACTGTTCAACATTCAGCAAATACCCCAAAGTGACATCATGTCACCTGCACGATGCTGTAGGATTCTGGCAAAACGCTATGGCAAAAGCCATCCCCCCTGCTCCTGCTGGTGGTGACCACATGCTGGCCCAATGCTGGGGTGAACGGTCCCTGCCCTTAATTTCTCTTGAGGGAGGTACTGTCTGTAGCCGGCAATCCTAACGCACCGGAAGTCCCTAGCCTGACCGGGGGGAATGAAGTAGAGACATCTCTCCTCTGTTTTTAACCATATTCACTTTCCTTTAAATTGAAAAAGAAAAAAGAAGGGGGGGAAATAGATGCTATTTTGAAGGGGGGGAGACAGGTTCCCTTTGTGAAAGAACTTTTGAAATTCAAGAGCTTTCCAAATAAATATTTACACTTCAAATGTGCCTTCCAAAGAAGCCAATGGCATAGCAATGATGATGTTTGTTTTCTTTTTTTGGCGGCGGCAGGGAAATCATCGCTTCCACGAATGTGACATCGCCTTCATTACTCTTCCTCTTTCCCCCTCCCTGGTCCCCCCCCCAAAAAAAATCTTTGTGACAGTTTTATACACTGTACAGGGCAATTAAGAGCAATTTCATTGAACTAGTGAAATCATAAAAAATGGTTAAGGCCTTTAAGCTGCTCCTCATTAAAAGAACTTTCACCGCCTCAAAAATAAAATAAAATAAAGTCCCTTCATGTTAATAGGCATCCCATAAACATTGACTGCACAATAGAGAAGTTGTGTGTCAGTTCTTTAGAAGTTTGCTGAAATAATTCATTCTTTGGGCTGAAAAAAAGGGAAGGGAATCAGGAATGGCTAGATTAAAGGGTATGTGGCAGGCGCAAGAACCAGCAACAGAGTCCGGTGAGAAACTTCTCTATCAGTTCTTGCTCAATCACAGACTAGGGAGGGGTGCATTTACCAGCACCCTAAGTATGCTACAGACCCACTGGTCTTCCCCAGGGGTCATTTCGTAGAAAAGGAGGTGCAGGAGCTCATTACCATAACTCATTTGCATAACTCACTTGCATATGCCACACCCCCAAGATACCGGAAGTGTGTCAGAAGGCAACACCCACCCCTCAGGCTCCACTCCACAGGTGAGTGAAACTGACCTGCTCTTCCTCCATTCCCTTCCCCATCCAATACTTGGTGCAATAAAAATAAGCGTAAAGAACACACCCTCATTCTCTTCCTGCTCCCTTGAAACCACCAGGTTTCAAGGAGACTTGAGATACCCAGGACATGTGCACCACCCATCCCTTCCCCTTCCCCTCCCCACAACAAGACACCCTGTGAGGTAGGTGGGGCTGAGAGAGGTCTTTTGAGAACTGCTCATGAGAGAACAGCTCTGAGAGAACTTGTGACTGGCCCAAGGTCACACCAGCAGCTGCATGTGGAGGAGTGGGGAAATCAAACCAGGTTCTCCCAGATTAGAGTCCAACTCCTGACCACTACACCAAACTGATAAGGTGGAAGCTGCTGAAGGGTTGGTGAAATTTCTCCAGTACTTATGTGCCATGTGCCCAGATAAAAAATGGTATACTTAGAAAATTTATATGCCACCTTGAGCAAGTCTCTGGAAAAGCAGCACACAGTCACAAAAGGAACAATGATAAAATTATCAATATTAAAACAAAACATTAAAAACAATAAAGACCCTAGCAGGGCTTTCCCCGGGGCGCTGCGCCTCCGCACTGCTCGGGGAAGCCGAGGAGGGGGCGGGGCTTGGTCATGTGCCCGCCCCCTGGGCTCCTCACTCCCGGAGCTGCGGAGGAGTGGGGAATCAAACCCAGTTCTCCCAGATTAGAGTCCGCACTCTTAACCCCTACACCAAACTTATGTGTATACTTATATGTGTTTTAAATATTGACGTCATGGTCTTATTGTTGGCCGCTTTGGAATGCCACCATGCACTGGTGTCTAAGAAATGTTCTCAATAAATTGTGTTTGTGTGTGTTTGTGTGTGTGTGTGTGTGTGATTGCCACCCAGCAGCACAAGCGGAAAGCACCAGGGCAAGACTGGAGAGCACGGACATCCTCCGAAGCGATTTATGAAGAGTGACGAGGGGACGCAATATCAGGTTGGCTGAGCATCGAGATCAGGAGCGGCAATGACTTTGATGCGTTGGGCACAATGCGTTGGATCGGGGTGGCTCATTCAATTTGCGCCGTGACCCGCTGTGTGCGAGGAAAGGGGTGTCGAGTGTCCTCCGATCCTTATCAGGGCACCAGCTCTCATCATTCTCTTAACATGACAGCCTTTGTGTGCTTAGTGGCAAGCATCGCTGGGAGCATAGGGACAGGGTGTGGCTGATGATTCCGAGATAAGCCGGGGCACAAAACAGCCACTGTGTGGCTGAATGGCTTTCCAATGTAGCTGTTTTAATTTCATCTCTTGGAAAGGTTTCTCCTCTTTTCATCCGGCGGCCTTTATCTCGCGTCACCATCGAGGCCTGGCAACAGCCTTTCAAATTGAACAAACCGTGTTTCAAATAGGCTCTTCTGCTTGTGACAAGATGTACCTCATTTTCCCCGCAAGCCCTCAGCAAGGTCACACCTTTTTAATTTATTTTCTGTTAAGGGGGGAGTGGGGGCGCACGAAACCTACTTGCATGATAGAACAAGGGCCAGATGTAGCTAGAGGTCATTCCTTGAGCTGAGCATAAAGTAGAATCGGATTTAGTGCTGTTTCATATCAGCACCTGGCTGAGTTCTTTCTGGGAGTGGGGGGGGGGGGGGGGAGAAGGTTCTTAAAGTGTTCTTTTTTTTCTTTTGAGTTGCCTCAGAAAGGTTGCCACTATGGTCAAGGGCAGCCATGTTGTATTTTCCTGTTATTACGACGAATCGTCATGTTCAGATATTTGACTGGCAAATGGTGTTCTGCAATTTGGTGAGGACGATATGAACATAAGGATATAAGAGAGGCCATGTTGGATCAGGCCAGTTGCCCATCTAGTCCAGCACTCTGTGTCACATGGTGGCCAAAACCCAGGTGCCACCAAGAGGTCCACAATTGGGGCCAGAACTCCAGAAGCCCTCCCACTGTTGGCCTGCAGGCACTAAGAATGCAGAGCATCACTGCCCCAAACTGAGTGTTCCCTCCATACCTTGTGGCTAATAGCCACTCATGGACCTCTGCATGATCACAATGATTATTTATTTACTTCAGATTTCTACCCCACCCTCCCAGCCAAGTCCAGCTCAGGGCGGCCCACACAAACAAATAAATACATTAAAACATCAGTTACATTAAAACAATTGGAAACCCGAAAGTGCTAGCAATGGATGTCATTCTCCATTGTGGTTATTTATAGTCTGCCTTTCTTGCTAAGACTAGATAGTGGAAGACCATTTCCACAATACTGGAATTCCCTGCATTGACATTTGTAAAACTGTGTGTTTTGTGACATTTTCTGCAGTAGATCTTTTCTCAGCAGGCTCAAACCCAAAATTTTCTCCTTCTTACCTTGCATTTTCGAAATCCCCAGTTTTATTGAGTTCCGAAAATGCGGGGTAAGAAGGAGAAAAGTTCGAGTTTGTGCCTGGTGATGAAAAATCTACTGCAGAAAATTTCACGTAACGCACAGGTTTACAAATGTCAGTGCGAGGAATTACACTACTGTGGAAATGGCTTAAGTCAAATACAATCAACTGTATAGGATATCAAATGAACAGGACAATAGGGTTTGGACTACAGGACTCTGAGAACCAACAGAAATCTCAAACAGTTAGAAACAAAGCACGAGCTTTTTAAACGTGATACACTAACAGTGCAATCCTACGCAGAGTTTTTCCAGTCTGAGCTGAGACTGGATTAACTCTTTTTAGGATTTACCCCATGAGTGGGGTAGAGACACCAGCTAGTATGGAGCATACGTACAGTGACAAGACAACAATATAACAGTGCAGGCCAAAAATGCCTATCCCTTTACCAGTGCATCTTCCTGACCATCATTTCAGCAGGGGTCATTTCATAAAAAAAGAGGTGCAGGAGCTCATTAGCATAACCTATTAGCATAACTTATTTGCATACGCCACACACCCTGACATCACCGGAAGTGTGTCAGAAGGTAACACCCACCGCTCAGGCTCCACCCCAAAAATCTCCCGGTATTTCCCAGCTCAGAGCTGGCGAGCCAGCTTTACACTTTGACTAAAGTCACTTTAGGTTTCCTTTGCTCTTGCAGGGAAGCTCCCCTACAATCAGCATGAAAGTACAGATCAGGTTAGTTTGCTTTTGCTTTTTTCCACAGTGCATCACCATACGTGCCCGCTCCTGGGCTTGTTTCCCCTGGAACGGCGTTCCTGCGCGTTTCTGCTCAAAATGACCCCTGCATTTCAGTACAGTCCTATTTACTCCCTATTTACTTACTGTTTGTGGAAAGTCAGGAGAATAGAAGCCTTGCTAACTATGTCAGGAAAACTATTTGGGGGGGGGGGGGGGAGCAGAGAATGCTCCAGAACGGGTGGCTGTTGATTTTGCCCATTTGCAGAATGGTACCTGCAGGAGGCCCTGGTGGGATGAGTGAAGCTGTGGTGGTGGAGCATAGGGAGTAGGGGTGCCAGCCTCCAGGCGGGACCTGGGGATCCCCTGGAATTACAGCTCATCTCCAAACTACAAATATCAGTTCCCCCATAGGCGTCAACTATGGGGGGGCTCGGGGGCTCAGGCCACCCCTGAAGATTCCCAGGGGGGACTGAGCCCTCCCGGCAAAACAGGGCACCCACCCACCCACCACTGGTGCTGCTGGCGCCTCCCTTGCTAGCCCATCTGGCGCTGCAAGAGCCGCCTGCCCAGCTGGCCGGCTCCCCTCCCCTGAACCCACTCCCTCCCTCCCGGGGCCATCCGGGGATCTGCCCAGCGTGATGATGTCACCTGGAAGTGACATCATCACACTGGGCAGTCCCTGGATGGCCTTAGGAGGGAGGGAGGGAAGGAGAGAGTGAGTAGGTTCAGGGGAGCCGGCCAGCCGGGCAGGTGGGCAGGCTGGGGGGGGAGGTTCTTGTGGTGGCGGCAGCGGGGACATTGTCCCAGCACACGCATGTGCAAGAGCCCCCCCCCGGGAAGTTAAAAACTCTACGCCCCTGAGTTCCCCTAGAGACAATGGATGCTTTGGAAGGTGGACTCTCTGGCATTGTACCTCACTGAGGTCCCTGGTTTCCCCAAGCTCCATCACAAATCTCCAGGAGTTTTTCAACTTGGATCTGGCAATCCTAATAGGGAGAGATACAAACAATACACTCTGTGCAGCTGCATATATGCCTACTGTTTTGATTATCTAACAAGAAGACCATTTCTCAGTCTAAAGATACTTTCCAAGTGGATCCAGATAGGTGAACACAACCTGCTTAAATGAGCGTTGGTTGCTGTCTACTGTTACAACCCTATCTTCTAAAAATGTGGTCCAAGAGAGACAGTTTGACCATAAGAATGTTGTGACCCTTATCAATATCATGCTCAAAAATCAAACTTATCCTTTTCTCTATTGAACCAAACGCTCCATACCCTTAAATCACTGATTTGTCAGTATTTTAAAACAACCAGTATTTTTGTCTGGGTAGGAAATTATAATAGAATAGTTGCAAGATAGTACTTAACACCATAGAGAATTAAAGAAAAGAATCTGCAACATTCTGGCATTGTGACCATGCGAAGGATTATATGGTTCATAAATGGTGGCTTTGCCTTAATACTAAACTCTATTGGCATCAAAGGTTTGTATTTGTTTCTTTGTTTTAGAAAAACAGTGAGGGTACAGAAAAGAAAAGGGGAAAAAGAAAAATGGGTTATACAACATAATTATATTTTTCAAAGACAATCATATAGTACATAATGTGTAGGACAGAGAATAATTTCCCTTTCATTATAATTTTTAAGGTATTGTCTATAAAATACCATAATTCTTATTTCTGTTGGGGTACAATTGTATTCATCATTTAAGTTTCAGGTTTCAAACATCATAACTAATCTATTTTTACTGCACTGATTTCATCATTACTGTGTATTTAACATAACATATTTTGCCACTTCTACATATTCATTAGAACCTTTAATAGGTAAGTAGTATATCATGGTGCAAAAGAAAGTCTATACTATATTTCATATAGAGAACCCATTTATATTTGGGATATTACATTTGGAACAGTTTTTAATTTTACTTCTATTTCATTACCATACATTTGTATATGATCTTTTCTCACTGTCTCCTGTTTGCATAATGCTAATATGAGTCATAATATATATTCCATCTCTTCTCAGATTTTGTAATAGACCTGTTTCTCAAATAAGTAGTTAATTTTGCCATTACTGCATATTCAACAAGTTTATTTTTCCATTCTTCTAAATGTGGACAGACATCTATGTTCCATTTTCCTGCATAAATAGTTCTAGCTGCTGTCACAACATATTTGAATAGCTCTTCTAAAATTTTTGGTAATTTGTTAGGCAGAACACTAAATAGCATGCTTTTGGCTTCCATTGGGAATTTAAACTTTAATATATTCTGTATTTTTCAGTACATTTTTTTCAATATAGTCTTGCTTTTTTACCAGTCCATGAAAGAAGGTTCTATCTATGTCTTGACATTTCCAGCATTTTCTTTTGGAGTCATATACCATCTGAAAAACATTTTGTACCTATTTTCTCTTAATGTCTGACTGACTGTAAATTTGATATCTTTTCCCCCATAGTCATTCCCACTATTGCATAGATATCTGTTCTTTAAGGTTTTGCATCCACTTCATCCGAATTTTTTTTCACTTGTTCATCTTCTGTTTCTAGCTGGAGTAAAATCTTAAGTATCCATTTTGTTATCTTCTGGGCTTGGAACAGCAGTCACTGGGGGTGTGTGGGGGGGAGGTATTTGTGAATTTCCTGCATTGTGCGGGGGGTTGGACGAGATGACCCTGGAGGGCCCTTCCAACTCTTACGATTCTATAGTAAATGCTCTTTTTCTTTTATAATCATCTTCTCAAATTCAGTCGCATCTCATAAACCATATCCTCAAAAGTTCATCTCTGATTACCTGACTTCTTTCTTGTGTTGTGATCTTTTTAGTCAGTTTCTTAATCCACACATAATTGCGCAGGCCTTCATCATGATCTGCTGATTCTAATTTTACTTTTTTACCATTCTTTGTCTTGGGGGAAATCAGAGGATTTGAAACATGTGCAAACCTATCAGATCAAAATTATTATTTTTCTTGGATACCTCATCTCTATAGGAACATACCAACAAATAGAAGGGTTGGTAATAACAAATAAACAAGGGTTGCCAAGTCATCCCTGGGCAGTGTTGGAGGATGGGGGGACAGGGTTGCCAGATCCAGGTTGGGAAACTCCTGGAGATTTGGGGATGGAGCTGGGGAGGACAGGAACCTCAGTGGGGTGCAATGCCGTAGAGTCCACCCTCCAAAGTATCCATTTTCTCCAAAGAAACAAACTCTGTAGTCTGGAGATGAACGGTAATTCCTGGGGTCCCCCAGGTCCCCACCTGGAGGCTGGCATCCCTAAAACAAACATATAAACAAACAAACAAACAAATAAATCAATATGTTTTTTAATCAGGGGTACACTGAGAGGTTCAAATGGCTCGTGAACAAGCCAGGCCGAGTCATCCCTGAAGAACTACTAGTCTACACTGCAGAGAATACTCAGCTCAGTGATAGAAAAAATGGCTCCAAACACCAGTAGCGTTAGTGATGAATAACAATACACATATTTAATTCCTTTACAGTTAATAATCAAAAATAAACAGGCATTGTGTGAGATACATAAAAGGCCAATGTGGAAAAAGTCAAAATGATAGAAACATTTGCGGACTAGACCTTACTGCTTCAGATAATCCTGACTCTGAATCCTCGGGAGCGGTTATTTTATGTACGAAGATAAGGGGGGGGGAAAGAACCGCAGGGTCAAGGGGCCCTTAAATGCAAGAAGTATGGGATGAAATGTAATTAGCACCACATGAAGGGTAGCTGAGATCTAATCAGGAACAAAACAAAGACCATTCACTAATTATGGTCTTGCAGGACAGCAATTGGTTGGGCTGTGATAGTTAACACCTGTAATGACTCATGAATCCTAAACCTTTTATCCAAGCTGGGAGGAGAGGGGTCCTGGAACTTCCTAATAAATCCTAATTTAGCAGTTTCACACAAGATGTTCCCTTTGAAGTTATTTTGCTTGGAGGGCCGTGACTTTGATTTTTGGACATACCTTGGCTTTCTAATATTAACCTTATCGGGCGGTGTTCTGTATTTTATTGTGAACTGACACTTTAGTGACTCCTGGTTTCAGTGCATGTTCGGCAACCGCTCTGACCGTAGGAGGAAGCAGTGTTAACTATTTATTTAATTCATGCATGCATTTGTACCCTGACTTTCTCCCCAACGGGGACTCAAAGCAGCCGACATCCTCCTCCTCTTCTCCATTTTATCCTCACAGCAACCCTGTGAGGTGGGTTAGGCTGAGAGACTGGCCCAAGGTCACCCAGCGAGCTTCCATGGCACGAGTGGGGATTTGAACTCGTGTCTTCCAGAGGGGAGGATCCTCAGCCAGATAGGCCATAGAGTCCACTCTCCGAAGCGACCGTTTTCTCCAGGGGGTAGTGGCAGTAGTAGTCAGACACCCTGCACTACTATGCCACACTGACTGGCCCTAAGTGATAAAAAGCAATAAAAAGTCACAGGGCCAATTAATGCAATTAAGAGCAGTAACAGCCAAAATCAAGGTCAATGGCAAACCCGCCTATGGTTGCCAGCCTCCAGGGGGGACCTGGGGAGCCCCCAGAATTACGACTGATCTCCAGAAAACAGAGATCTTTCCCCCAGGAGAAAATGGTCGCTTCGGAGAGTGGACTCTGTGGCCTATCTGGCTGAGGATCCTCCCCTCTCCAAATCCCACCCTCCCTAGTCTCCCCCAATGCTCCCTCTAAGCTGTGGAGTCTTATGAGCAAAAATTCTACTTTGTGAGCGGCTGGCACTCAAGTTGTGAGTGAGCGATATGGCTACTGCATACATCAGTTTGTTCTGGAGCCATCCTTCCTGAGCCAAGACAAAAATGTGTGAGCCGGAGGCTAAAAAACTATGAGCTAGCTCACATTAACTCAGCTTAGAGGGAACATTCTCCACCCCAAAATCTGCAGGAATTTCCCAACCTGGAGCTGGCAGCCCTGCACATCCCCACATGTCTGCTTTTTCTAGAAGGAGGAGGAGGAGGAGGAGAGGAGGAGGAGGAGGAGATTGGATTTATACCCCGCCCTTCACTACCTGAAGGAGACTCAGAGCAGTTTACAATCTCCTTTCCCTTTCCCTCCCCACAACAGACACCCTGTGAGGTAGGTGGGGTTCAGAGAGCTCTCTTGAGGACTGCCCTTGAGAGAACAGCTCTGAGAGAATGACTGACCCAAGGTCACACCAGCAGCTGCATGTGGAGGAGTGGGGACTCAAACCCGGTTCTCCCGGATTAGAGTCCACACTCTTAACCACTACACCAAACTGGCTGTCTACTTGGGTACTCATTCATGGCACTCCTAGTATTTATCGCATCTGATCCAGCTCTTCATCTCTGCATGAACAAGATGGACTTAGCCTAATAGCGAAATGCCTAAACATCTAGTAATAGCCCCTCCAGGCAAATCGGCCTGGGACAGAGTCAATAAGCTGTCGAGAGAACACTCTCTCCAGGAGCCAAGGGCAAGGGGTGTAGGAGAAATGAGGGCAGAGACCAAATTGTACTAGTTTGCGAATCCAATTCAAGAATGGCCATTTTGATCTTGTGTTTTTCCCTTGTGAAAAAACAAATCCATGAATCTTTATTTTTAGCATTGTTTCCTTTTTCCTCGTGCCAACTTTTCGGCATGCAAAACATACGCCCTTTTTAATGTTATTTGTGCATCAGTTGCATACAAACGGTGCACAGAAGAATCAGCAGCAATGGCCACAAACACTGGGGGAGGGGAATCTAATGACAGTGGATGCAAATGTACAGAAACAAAGGCGGCTCTCACTGTTCACCTCGCCCTTGAATTGTGCCCAGGAACAAACAGGCTGCCAGTGAAGATCACTCTATATTGGCCTTATAAGAAAAGTCTGGATAGCATATTGGCTGCCATGTTCTGGACCAGTTAGCCATCCAGTTTCCAAGGGCAGCCCATGCACAACATATTGCAGCAGTCAAGCCGGGATATGACCGCAGCTTGAAAACCATGGCTTTTTTAAAAAAATGTGTCTCATCCCCAGGAAGCCGGAGTTTTCAGAAGATATGACAGATCCCTATTGTTCCCCTAGCAGTTGTTGGAGGGTTTGTTAAAACGACAGCTGCAGAACGGGACCCACTTAGCGGCCTCAAACAAAGAGTTGGATTTCACTCTCTTGCTTTCTCCAACTCCAGCTAAAAGAGGCAAGTTACAAAAAAAAAAAAAAATCTCTCAGCTATGGGGAAGTAGATTTTACCCAATGGAACATGAGTATTAAAACAGCTTATTTCCCTCCTCCTGTTCGTCTTTCTTTTTTTTAAGGTTTTAAATCCTAATTTCAAGGCTTTCTAATTGGCAAGTGTTTGGTGTCCCATGGAAACAACAGATGCGGCAAACTGAAGATGACGGTTTAATAAAACTTAAACATGTGTCAGGTTAATTCTTATGATAAAACACACACACACACAAGTTTAATTTTCTTGGCTCGTTGCTGTTTTTAAAATGAAGCTCGGCAAGGCTTTGCGTAAGATGACAAGTGACTTGCGAACAATGAAGACGTAAGGATTACTTCCAGAGGCAGTACTGAGCGGGGGGAGAACAGGATTATTAATCTCTCCTTCTACATACCTTTACATGTTTATCCTGAAACACCTGTCTGGAACTGTTAACAACAAATATATATATTTTTTCAGGGGCTGTACTTCAAAGACAGCCCTGAAATATCAAACAAGGGGAAACTTTTGAAGTAATTTTAGCTAAATACTTCTGTGACAACTGTCTGACTCAATTTGTCTTATCTGGCTATATTCTGACTTTTTAAAAAAAAGGGGGGGGGGGGAGAAAGAAATGTTAAAGCCTGGGTATTAGCCAAAAACGGTAAAACATTCAGATGAAGTCATAAGTAATAAATAATATAAATCAAAGGATGGCTTACTAGTCTGGTGTTGATGAACGGGCTAATGAATGTGTTGGACTCCTACAGATCAAGAGAATGTTCCAGCATGGCTGGAAGTGGTAGATGCTGTATTCAAAAATGTTTTACACACACACACAGACACACACCCAATTACAGTTTGGCCACACAAGTTGCAACCTAAATCCTTGAACTGAGCAATCTGCCACTCTTTTGGGATCGTCACTATTCCCTCTAAGCGGTGGAGTCTTGTGAGCAAAAATTCTACTTTGGGAGCTACTGGCATTAAAGTTGTGAGCGAGCGAATTGGCCACTGCATAAATTAGTTTGCTCTGGAGCCACTTCCTTCCTGAGCGAAGACAAAAAATGTGTGAGCCGCAGGCTAAAAAACTGTGAGCTAGCTCACACTAACTCAGCTTAGAGGGAACACTGCCTCCCCCTACCACTAACCATTTTACTTCAGGCAAGCAAGGATTTTCACACTGCACATCCCTTTATAGGTAAGGAGCTCTTTGCTCCATTGATTTCACAGAACCTAGAACTAGACTGAAGTCCCCAAGATGGTGTCCATGGGGACATGGCATCTGCCAACACATTTCCCGGTGTCCACCAAGAATTTTCTTTTAAAAAATGGGTGAGGCCAGTGAGGCTGCTGTCCAGCAGGCCTTCTGATTGGCTGTTAGAGACTTGATTGGATGGGCAGATTTTCTTTAAAAAAATTACTTTGGTAGCACTTGCTGACACAACACCAGGATTTTCACTGTGTGGCTGAAGGTAGGCCATGTATATGTAAGGCAATCAGCTCCCTGCCTGGTGTTTTGTTCTTGGCTCCACCTTCTGTGGCAGCCATTTTGTGCCTGCGCCCACAACCCTGTGTCAGAATTCCAAAGGTGCCCACAGGCTGAAGAAAGCTTGGGCCTAGATCCTTGTATCTAGGGATAGACTCAGGGAGCTTCTATATGGAAGCTGGATGCTCTCATGCTGAGCTCCAGGCCTTCCCTAAGTGAAGCTTTCTTATACTTAGTCAAACATAACAGAAGTCCAGTGACACCTTCAAGCAGAGGTTCTTGGCCTTTCTGAGCCTTCCACAGATGTCTGTGGAATTCTGACATGGGGTGTTGGGCACAATCACAAAATGGCTGCCGCGGGAGGTGGAGTAGGGTTGCCAGCCTCCAGGTGGGTCCTGGAGATCTCCCGCTTTTACCACTGATCTCCAGCTGACAGAGATCCGCTCTCCTGGAGGAAATGGCTGCTTTGAAGGGTGGACTCTATGGCATTGGACCATGCTGAGGCCCCTCCCCTCCCCAAACCCCGCCCTCTCCTGGATCCACCCCCAAGTCTCCAGGTATTTTCCTACCCAGACCTGAAAACCCTAAGGTGGAGCCAGCATCAGAATGTCAGGGGGTAAGGTTATGCAGAGTTCTAATCGTAATTCTTCAACATTTCAGGCAGACGGTCTGTTGAACAGAATGCCCTTTTAAAATTAATGTACTGTTTCAGAATGTTTTCATGCATATACACCACACAACTTCAGTCTCTTCAGCCAATGAAAAGCCCTCTGGGGCAAAAGCCCCAAATGGCTCCTCCCACTTTCTAAAAACACTTTGCGGGCACCAAGAAAGGTGTCAGTGGGCGCCCCTGCCTTAAAGACAAACAATCTTAATTCCAGTATGAGCTTTTCTGAGTCGGAGCTCGCTTCCTGTGATACCAACAGAAATAAAGAAGTACCTCCATTGCATCTGAGGAAATGAGTGGTGACAGAAGCTCGTACAGCAGGGGTGGCCAACCTTGCTTAACGTAAGAGCCACATAGAATAAACGTAAGAGCCACATAGAGATTTCTGAGAGCCGCAAGACAGGAACAAATATCACACACATGTTTTTATTTTTAAAAATATGCAAATTTGCTTTTTATTAACGTTAAATGGGACTGCCAAAAATAAAAACAAACGAGGAAAACCAGTTATAAGAAAGAGAGAGAGAGAAACTATGAAAGCAAATAGATGAGAGGGAGGAGGGAAGGAAGGAAGGAAGGAAGGAAGGAAGGAAGGAAGGAAGGAAGGAAGGAAGGAAGGAAGGAAGGAAGGAAGGAAGGAAGGAAGGAAGAGAGAAAAAGCATGCCTCCCCTTTGCTTCCCCAGCCGCCCTGCCAGGAGCTGCACAATATGTGTGAAAGAGCCGCATGTGGCTCCCGAGCCACAGGTTGGTCACCCCTGTCGTACAGGAAGAAATGTTGTTAGTCTTTAAGGTGCCGCTGGACTTCTGTTTTCTTTTTCTAGAACAGGCTAACTCGGTTGCCCCTTCGTCATCCTATCAAAGTTGTCTGCTCTGACCCCCACATTTATCCAAGTACTGGTTCCCCTGGCTTCAGTTGCAAAGGGAAAGGGCGTTGGCTCATTCTGACAAATGGATGGCTGTGCAGGATATGCAGGAGATATGTACATTCACCGCAACATGTGAAAGGGCTTTTGCTAGAGTTGCCAGCCTCCGGGTAGTGTAAACCAAAGATGAGACACACTATGACGTAAGTTGGCACGGTATGTCTCATCATTGGTTTACACGATCTTTCCTGTGCACTCTTTTGGTGTACCCAACCTCCAGGTGGTGGCTGGAGATCCTCGGGGATTACAACTGATCTCCAGACAACAAGGATCAGTTCACCTGGAGAAAATGGTCCCTTTGGAAGGCGGACTCCCTTTGGAAGGTGGACACTGAAGTCCCCCACCTCCCCAACTCCAGCCTCTTCAGGCCCCACCCCCCAAACCTCCAGGAATTCCCCAACCCAGAGGTGGCAACCCCAGCTTTTGCCATGTTTGCAGACATGGGGGGAATTTTTAAATTAAAATCTTACCTGGAAACA
Organism: Lepidodactylus listeri; assembly: GCA_029233225.1. Lineage (NCBI taxonomy): Eukaryota > Metazoa > Chordata > Lepidosauria > Squamata > Gekkonidae > Lepidodactylus > Lepidodactylus listeri. The sequence continues at coordinate 56,065,041 of JARCFY010000017.1, forward strand.
AGCTACCCTTCTTCAGGTAGTTTACAGCAACTTGATCTGACTTAGAAACAGAGCAACCTGAGAGCTGGGAGGTACCCCAAGGGTCATCTAGTCCAACCCCCTGCACCATGCAGGAATTTCACAGTGACCTTCTCCCCACTCCCTCAGTAACCCCTGCTCTATGCCCAGAGGACGGCAAAAAACCTTCCAGGATCTCTGGGCCAGTCTGCCCTGGAGGGAAATTCCTTCCTGATCCCATTTGACCCTTGGTCCTTTCTCAAATGTATGTTTTTTCAACTGGCCAGCAAATCCTGATTATTATTGGCTTCTTCTCTAATCAGTTTAGTCACATACATTCTATTTCCCCACAGTTATCCTTCAGATCCTCCCCGGAAATCCACAGGTAAAGGACAGAGGGGAAGAAAGCCCCCTTTGATGGCTTAAGTATACCTGTGCGACACCAGCCTCGAGAGTCACCCCTCAGCAGCTGAATGGGCTGTCCATCAGTGTTCCCCCTAAGCTGAGCTGGTGTGAGCTAGCTCACGGTCTTTTAGCCTCTGGCGCACCCATTTTTGTCTTCGCCCAGGAAGGATGGCTCCAGAGCAAACTAATCTATGCCGCAGCCAGATGGCTCGCTCACAACTTTCATGCCAGTTGCTCACCGAGTAGAATTCTTTTTTTTATCGCAAGACTCCACCGCTTCGAGGGAGCATCGCGGTCCACCCAGCTATAGGGAGCTGGTTCGGCGGTTCCCGTGACTGAGAAGGAGCCCCGGCGACTCCATTATCAAGGGAGGATCAAGGGACACCCTTAAATCGACAGGCACATTTTCTTTTCTTGTCTTAATTGTTGCTTTAGTTTTCCGAACCAAATGACTGTGTATATTTGCAGGGGGCGGGTTGGGGGGGAGAGAGAGAGACAAAACGTACCATTCTTCGGCTTTGGTATCCAATCCAGCACTGCAGGCCAGAGATGAAAGAAAAGCTACTATTAGTCAGATTCTTTTTTTTTTTGGGAAGGAGGAAAAAAGTGATACCGGCCAGCCATAATTGCAAAGGGGAGAAATCGGCGAGGAAGGTCGCGCTGACCTCGAGATGCTGAGAGGCAGGCACTTGAAATCCTAGACCCGTACAAAGAGAAGTATGACTTCAAGGCACACAGACATAAGAGGATTAAGGTAAGTGTCCCACCTAAAAGGCTGAGAAAACAAAGATTAGGTGGGATGTGTTTTTTTCCCCCCCAAGTGCTGAAACAGAAAGGCAACTTTGTAAGGAGGCTCCGTGCATTAAGGGAAAATATCTATCCAGAGAGCCCAGGAGAAGGAGTACCAACAGCGAACGGCCTCTTTTGAAGGGAAGATAGGATCACCTGGAAAATGAAATGAACGTTAACTGGGGGCGGGTAGCCTCATGAGGCTATAGGTGCAGCCTTGCCGGAACAGGCCCGTGGCCGGTCAAATCTAGCAGCCTGTTTGGAACTGTGGCCAGTCAGGTGCCATGGAGAAGTCAACCAGCAGTCACCTGGCATGGCCAAGTGCTGATTGCCAGTGACTCTACCGGGGGAAGTGATGTGCAAGGAAAAGGTGCAACTCACATTGGCCATGGCTTGTCTGTCTGCTCCCACTGCTGGACCGCCTGAGGGCACCTGGTGTTTTTGGCCACTGTATGACAGAGTGTTGGACTGGATGGGCCACTGGCCTGATCCAACATTGGCTTCTCTAAAAGAGAGAGAGAGAGAGGAAGTGTGGTGTGGTGGCTAAGAGCATCAGGCCAGTATCTGGGAAACCTGGGTTCGAATCCCCTCTATTGTCATGTAAACTCACAGGGTGGCCTTGGGCCAGTCACACACTCTCAGCCTAACCTGCTTCACAGGGTTGGTGTGAGTATAAAATGAAGGAGAGGAGAAGGATGTAAGCTACCTTGGGTCACCACTGGGAGAAAGGCAGGGGAGGGAGGGAGGGATTGAAGCAGGAAGGACTGACCCCTTTTTTGCACTGCTCTGCCTAGGAGGAGATGGTAGCATAGGCGTCAACTACGGGGGGGCTCGGGGGCGCAGGTCACTGCTGAAATTTCCCAGGAGGGACTGAGCCCCCCCGGGGAAACAGAGCGCCCGCCCACCCACCGCCATGCCTCCCTGCCTTCCAGGCCCCCTTCCTAGGCCCGCCCACTGCTGCTGCAAGAGCCTCTCCCCCCCCCACCTGGCTCCCCCACACCCCTGTCCCCACCAACTCCTCCCTCCCTCTCTCCCTCCCTCCTTCCCTCCTGGGGCCATCCGGGTGACTGCCCAGCATGACGATGTCACCCGGAAGTGACATCATCATGCTGGGCACGTTGCCGGGGCAACACTCTAGCAATTGCCCTGAACCTCTATGGCACCATAGAGTTTCAGGGCGATTGCCAGAGCATCACCCTGGCAATGTGCCCGGCGTGATGATGTCACTTCCAGGTGACATCATCATGCTGGGCAGTCACCCGGATGGCCCCTGGAGGGAGGGAGGGAGGGAGAGGGAGGAGTGAGAGGGGACAGGGTTATGGGGGAGCCAGGCAGGGGGGAGAGGCTCTGGCGGCAGCGGTGGGGATATCACTGTTTACTAGCCAGTTTGGTGTAGTGGTTAAGTGCGCGGACTCTAATCTGGGAGAACCGGGTTTGATTCCCCACTCCTCCACTTGCACCTGGCTGGAGGACCTTGGGCAAGCCATAGCTCTGGACCAGCTGTTCCCTCAAGGACAGCTTGGGAAAGCGCTCTCTCAGCCCCGCCTACCTCACAGGGTGTCTGTTGTGGGGAGGGGAAGGGAAAGGAGTTTGTGAGCCGCTCTGAGACTCCCTTGGAGAGTGGAGGGCGGGGTATAAATCCAATCTCTTCTTCTTCTTCTTCTTCTACTATTGTGAAATTTATTCTCCATTGAAATTGCATTAGTCACCTCTGAAGAAGGACTCCGAAACGAAGTACGTATCTGGATTCTTCATTCCCCTGTGACTTCTATGTGGAATTCCTTTTTTCCTGTGACTTTGATGTGGGATCATTTTTGATCATCGCGATCTCATTGTATAATTTTTCTAGCAGTACTATTTGTTTAATATAATCAGGCTTTATTGCAGTTTTGTAGTGTGGTTTGTTGCACAGCTGACCTTCAGTCACAGAGGGACGATTGTTGTGCTGTGGTGACCCCTGTTCCATGCCCAGAAGAGGACCAAAACCCTCCAAGATCCCCCTAGGATCCCTGGCCAAACTGGCCTGCAGGAAAAAAAAATTGCTTCCTGACCTCAAAGTAGCGATCAGCATTACCCTGGGTGTGTAAGAAAGGGCCAAGAGAATTAGGCACTGATGCAACCCTTCCTCCCTCTCATGATCTGCCAAAGTTCTCATCAAGATGACATCAAGAGAAATCCAGGGGGACTGTCACTTCAACTCATGCAAGCCGTCATTGGGGGAACAGCCTGTCAGTACACTTTTGTGTCATCGTTCTTTCTTGTATAGACCAAAGTGGGCTCATGTCAATGCGAACATGGTATTTCCACATACGTATTTTCTAACTTGGGATCCATAAAAGCTCTGTTACCGGCAAAACGACATGTCACGTCGGAGACCCGGGCACTGACTTTTGGCCACTGAAAGTGACTGACGGTGCAGAAGGACTGATGTTGATGGATGCCACGGTGATGGGATTCTTTCCTCTCTGTTGGGTCCCGAACACAACTGGCTCCCTCCCAGGCTGGAATTAGTCCTGGGAGGGAAAAGATACGGACACCTCTGGGGAGGGGCCATGGCTCAGTGGCAAAGAGAGCTAGCTGGGTGTGGCGGTGAAGAGCGGTGGACTCTAATCGGGAGAACCGGGTTTGATTCCCCAGTCCTCCACATGCAGCCAGCTGGGTGACCTTGGATGAGTTACTAGTTATTTCAGAGCTGTTCTCTCAAGGGCAGTTCTCGAAAGAGCTCTCTCAGCCCCACCTACCTCACAGGGTTTCTGTTGTGGGGAAAGAAAGGAAAGGCAATCGTAAGCCGCTCCGAGACTCCTTCAGATACTGAAGGATGGGGTATACATCCAGTTTCTCCTCCTCCTCCTCCATCACCTCTTCTTCTTCTTCCACCTCCTCCTCCTCATCTCATACAGAAAGGCCCAGGTTCACTCCATGGAATCTCCAGATAAAAAGATTAGGTAGTGGGTGATATGGAAAATCTTCACCTGAGAATGGCTGTGGGCCTCTGCCAATCAGAGTACTTGTTTTATTTTCTTAATTTTAGTCCTGCCTTTTGCCCCAATCAGCACTCAAAGTGGCTTACATCCTCCACTGTATACTTACAACAACCCTGTGAGGTCAGTTAGGCTGAGAGTGGGTGACTGGCACAGGGCCAGCCAGCCAGCTTCCACGGCACAAGTGGGACTTCCAGCCTGGATTTCCCATATCCTAGCCTGACACTTTAATCGCTACACCACACTGGCTCTCAAGACAAGCCTGACCTTGCTAGACTGATCGACTCATTCTGTATGAAGGCAGCTCCGTACTCAAGTGTAGCACAGGCCAATCAAATCTCCAGTGGCCAATCGTAAGCCCTATCTGGTCACCCATAGGGTTGTCAGCCCCCAGGTAGGAGTAGGGATCCCCTGACTTCATGGGCTCCAGCCCACCTCTGGCCAGATGGCTGGCAGGGGGAAGTCCTGCCCCCAACAGCCATGGCTGCATGCAATGTTCCCGGCATGATGACATCACGTGGAAGTGACATCATCATGCCGGGGACCTCACGTGGTGACGCTCTGGTCGATGGAAGTTTTGCCCCAAATACCAGAGCACCGCTGCACGATGTCCCCAGCATGATGGCCTCGCTCCCGTGTGATGTCATCACACTGGGGACATCATGTGTAGTGACATCGCCCCGCCCCCCCTTCCCAGAAAGCTCCCTCCCACCCACCGCTGGCTGAAGAAAAGGACCCGACAACCCTAGTCGCCCACCCTTTCTAAAAACACTTGGTGGGTTTCAGGACACCCACAGCTACCACATGGGACTAGAGTCAAATTGCCATTGGCCACACTTCCTTTCTGCATTTATGGAAGTTTGTTCTTCGCCTATGGTGAGAAGCCTCCCCTCCTTGTTGTGTACCCTTCAGCCCGCACGAAAGCCCAGTCTGGGCCTCTTCACATTTCATAGGCTGCAATTATTCATTAGCTGTGAAGAATATGTTCGTTCCCCCAGGAGCTAATTACAGAAAAGTTCTCATCGCACACAGGAAAACACACAAACAAATCCTTCAAGCACAAAGTAATTGTTGAACATTAAAGGGATGCGTTTGGGAAGTCACACCAATCAGTTTGGTTCAGCTAATTACTAATTTGATTTCTGGACTGGTTGCATTAGATAATGATGACACCCCCACCCCCACCCCTACCCCTCCAACTCATGCCTTGAAAGCTGGGATTTTGACTGGTGGTAATAAAGATCAAGCGAGCCAAACGTTTTCTTTAACATAGTGAGTCGATGTGAAGTTAGGGAATGCACCTTGGAATACGTGTCAGGCAATGGATGACTTGGTGTGGCCAAAGTTTTCGTCATCACAACACCTAATCTGAGGCTTACTGACTCAGCTGTTACCCAGATCAAGATGGGGCATGTATATTACTCTCATTCCGCAGATGTTGTGTTGGTTGCCCATCTGTTACCGGGCACAGTTTAAGGTATTGGCAGCCCCGTAGCCAGGAATTTTTTCAGGAGGGATGCCGGGGCACCGGGGTGCGTGCACTAATTAACTTAAATTTAAATAAATAAAGCCCCACTGACCATATTTTAGAGCTTAATTTAGAATTACATTCCCCGACCATCCTGCTTAAGAACATAAGAGAAGCCAGTGTTGGATCAGGCCAGTGGCCCATCCAGTCCAACACTGTGTCACACAGTGGCCAAAAACACCAGGTGCCCTCAGGAGATCCAGCAGTGGGGCCAGGACACTAGAGGCCCTCCCACTGTCCCCCCCCCCAAGCACCAAGAATACAGAGCATCAACTTGCCCCAGACTGAGAGTACCTATCTATACTTTGTGGCTAATAGCCACTGATAGACCTCTGCTCCATATGCTTCCGTAGTCCCACCTGTTTTTGTAGTTCTGCCGCTTCTCTCCCCTTTAGTTTCCTCTTGCCCTCTGCTCCTGTGTACTTTGAGAGCCCCAGTCCTGACCAAGCTGGAGGCAGCAGCCTGGGTTCCGTGCCCAGTTTCTCTCCCTGTAGCCATGAGAAGCCCTCACGGTCCTGGGCCAAGCCAAGCCACCTCCCTGTGCCTTTGCAGAGCCCCGGAACCAGTGTTCCCTCTAAGTTGAGTTAGTGTGAGCTACCTCACAGGTTTTTAGCCTCCGGCTCTTACATTTTTCTCTTAGGTCAGGAAGGATGGCTCCAGAGCAAACTAATTTATGCAGCAGCCAAATCGCTCGCTCACAACTTTAATGCCAGTAGCTCACAAAGAAGAATTTCGGCTTACAAGACTCCGCAGCTTAGAGGGAGCATTGCCCGAAATCACTGTGGTGGTGGCAGCCGCCAGAGGTTTCCAAGGATGCTGCTGTGCATTAAATTGCTGATGCTGGTAGCTTTTTGGATTGTTCATGCCTTGTATAATAGGTTCTGATATCTTCTACCTTACATATTTCTAAATTCTATTAAATCCCTATTATTAATTCACTATGTGTTGGATTAAATTGTTTTATCAAGTCGCCATCTTTGGAAATTTTATTGTAATGTTTTTAATGGTTTTATATTGTAAACCTTTATGGTACTGGGTTTCTGTTAGCCGCCTTGAGCCGGTTTGCTGGCTAGGCGGGATACAAATGGAACAAACAAATAAATAAAATCATAACATATGTGATAAACATATGGAATTGGATAAACATCTTAAGCAGAGGTCCATCAGTGGCTATTAGCCATCAAGTATAGATAGGAACTTTCGGTCTGGGGAAAGTGATGCTCTGTATTTTTGGTGCTTGGGGGGGCAACAGTGGGAGGGCTTCTAGTGTCCTGGCCCCACTGCTGGACCTCCTGAGGGCACCTGGTGTTTTTGGCCACTGTGTGACACAGAGTGTTGGACTGGGCGGGCCATTGGCCTGATCCAACATTGGCTTCATATTGTTAGTTAGCTTGTTTCACAGTGTTCTTACCGCTATTTCACTGAAATCAGGCTCCTGCCAAAACCAGTGGGATTTTTTAAAGGGCCGGGGTGGAAAACCAGGTGTTTGGGTGGTTCCTTCCGGAAACCAGAGGGCCCGACACAGACTTTCAGCATTTACAGTCAAGAGAAAGAAATGCAGTGCAGGAGATAAACCGACATTTGTGAAGCGAGGCTACATTTATATTTTCACTTTAATGCTCCAGCTGTTTAATCAAAATATGAATAAAAGGGTTGAGGGGGGAGAGAGAAAAAGACCAACACAGACAACTCTTGTTGTTCTGGAAATTTAGCTATAGCTTCCCATTGTCAACCAATTACAGTCTCTGTCTCTCTCTCTCTCTCTCTCTTTTGCCTCATGACTGAATAACTGACTGTTAGCAAATAATAAAAAGGCAATTACAGCAAAGCTTTGTTCCTATTACCCTCTTCATTTTATTCAGGCTATAATTATTGTCAGTGCTGGAGGCTTACTCTTCCATGCAAAAGGCAACAGGGAAGAAAATGGAATGGGCTGGTGCATGGAGAATTGTGAATGCCACAGCTCCCTCCATCAGCACCGATGGACTTCGAAGGAAGGAAGGAAGGAAGGAAGGAAGGAAGGAAGAAAGGAAGGAAGGAAGGAGGAGAGGAGGAGGAGGAGATTGGATTTATATCCCACTCTTCACTACCCAGAGGAAGAAGAAGAGAAGAGATTGGATTTATATCCCGCCCTTCACTCACTTGGAGTCTCAGAGCAGCTTACAAACTCTTTTCCCTTCCCCTCCCCACAACAGGCACCCTGTGAGGTATGTGGGGCTGAGAGAGCTCTGAGACGCTGTCCTTGAGAGAACAGCTGGTACAGATCTATGGCTTGCCCAAGGTCATCCAGCAGGTGCAAGTGGAGGAGTGGGGAATAAAACCCAGTTCTCCCAGATTAGAGTCCGCGCACTTAACTACGGCACCGTACTGGCTCTCAGAGTGGCTTACAAACTCCTTTCCCTTCCCCTCCTCACAGCAGACACCCTGTGAGGTAGGTGGGGCTGAGAGAGCTTTGACAGAAACGGCTCTTTTTCAAGAACACCTGGTACAGATCTATGGCTTGCCCAAGGTCATTCAGCAGGTGCAAGTGGAGGAGTGGAGAATCAAACCCGGTTCTCCCAGATTAGAGTCCGTGCACTTAACCACTACACAAAGGAAGGAAGGAAGGAAGGAAGGAAGGAGGGAGGGAGGGAGGGAGGGAGGAGCTGAGAGCTTGCCGTGTGTGTTTTTCAAATCCTTCACTCCCGAAGTGGGAGAAAAAGCGCAGAAGATGTCAGAACAGAAGGCCAGTGTGGTGTGGTGCTTAGAGTTGTAGACTAGGATCTGGGAAAACCAGGTCTGAATCCCCACTTGGGCCATGGAAGTTCCCTGGGTGACCTTGGGCCAATCACAGGGTCTCCGCCTAGTTTACTTTATAGGGTTGGTGTGAGGATAAAAGGGAGGAGAGGAGAAATATATAAACTGGTTTGGGTCCTCACTGGGGAGAAAGGTAGGGTACAGATGAAGCAAACAAATGTATAAATAAATAAGATACAGGGAGAGGGACACTGAAAAGATGAACGTCCAGGAGATTTCTTCCCATGAATACACATGAAGCTGCCTTATACTGAATCAGACCCTTGGTCCACCAAGGTTAGACTGGCAGCTGCTCTCCAGAGTCTCAGACAGAGTAGTGTTTTCCAACTTCTGGCTGATCCTTCCAACTGGCAGTGCAGGGAATCGAACCTGGGACCTTTGGCATGCAAAGCAGAGGCTCTGCCTCTGAGCCAACATGGCTCTTCCCCTTCTTCGAACACAATACTGAGAAGAACTTGTTCCTCTTGCTGACCATCTCTGGTCCAGAGAGAGAAGGGCTGGTCCACAAGGGCATATAAGTGTCATGTTGCATGGGGCTTGAAGGACTTGTTAGTGGTTTATGGGGTGGCCAGCTTCCAGGTGGGGCTTGGTGATCTCCTGGAATTACAAGTGATCTCCACAGATCAGTTCCCTTGAGGGGAAATGGCTGCTTCAGAAGGTGAAGTCCACCCTCCCCTCCCCAAACCCCACCTTGCCCAGGCTCCACCCTCTAATAGGGATGCCAGCCTCCAGGCGGGACCTGGGGATCCCCTGGAATTACAGCTCATCTCCAGACTACAGAGATCAGTTCCCCTGGAGAAAATGGATGCTCTGGAGGGTGGACTCTATGGCATTGTACCCCATTGAGGTTCCCAAAGATGCTAGCCTCCAGGTGGGATCTGGGGATCCCCTAGAATTACAGCTCATCTCCAGACTACAGAGGTCAGTTCCCCTGGAGAAAATGGATGCTTTAGTGTGTGGACTCTGCAGCACTGTACCCCACTGAGGTCCCTGTCCTCCCCAGGCCCCACCTGGATCTGGCAAACCTGTGGGCCTTATCCCCCACCAGGCACCAGGGGAAACCTGGCAACCCTCCCCTCAAATCTGAAGGAATTTCCCAACCAAGAGTTGATAACCCTATGTCAGCTAGCCTTTTTCATTACAATTAACTATCAATGAAGATTCAGATTAGATAGATTCATGGATGAGAAGTCTATCCATGGCTACTGCTAGCCATGGTGACTGAGGAGAACCTCCACAGTCAGAGGCAGTCAACCTCTGAATCCCAGAGTCAGGAGGCAACATCAGGGGAAGGCCTTGGCCTCTCTGCCCTGTTGTTGGCCCTCCAGAGGAACTGGTTGGCCACTGTGTGAGACAGGATGCTGGACTAGATGGACCCTCACTGGTCTGATCCAGCAAGGCTCTTCTTATGTTCTTATGAAGTCTTCGGCCTCTCTGCCCTGTTCTTGACCCTCCAGAGGAACCGGTTGGCCACTGTGTGAGACCGGATGCTGGACTAGATGGACCACTGGTCTGATCCAGCAGGGCTCTTCTGATCTGCTTAGACTCTGGAATGAAGTCATCTTCTAACAATCATCCCGCCCCGCTTCCAACAATCCCGTTTCCTTCTCTGTTTTTCCAAGGCAATTCAAAGATTAGTAGCCCTGTAAAACATCTAACAGGCCGTTGGAAGTTTCCTGCTGTTTGGAGCGTCGTGCTCTGTTATCTTTGGAATAATTTTCAGGTCCCACTGTTGGATGATAGCAAGTTATTATGTCACAGAGCTTTTTAGTACGCCTATGAGAATAATAATAATAATTCTTCCTGTCACACCACGTTTTTCAATAAATCAAGTGACTTTTTTGTTAAAAAAAAGTGGAAGAAATCCGACGAAAGCAAACTGGGATCGGGTTCTCCTTGCAAATGCAATGCAAGCCCGAGTTTGAGGCCTGCGTGCATCTGAGCGTCGACAGGATCCTGCCTACGAACGGGTGGAAAATGAAAAGCAATCCCCTTCCCCCCCCCCCCTTTTTTGCGGTCAAGGGCGTTTTAATAAGCGACGGTTATTTGTGGAGTGTTTATGAAGTCTTTTCTTTCTCGGCATCCAGTCATTATTGGAAAAATACAAGCGGGTTGTGTTTGGCAGTTAGCTCAGCAGGGAAAAAATGGCTGAGGCCGTGGCCGTGGCCATGGCCGTCTTTGCAAATCCTCCCCATTTTATGATATTAGTCCGGATTTTTGCTCCCAAATCTGTCAGACTAGACTTAATGTTCGGTAAGGATTTAATGGGGAACGCATTCCGCTCGGGGCTGAAGAGGATGTTTTTGTTGACACATAGAGCTGTAAAACAACCACTTACCGCAAAGCCCTAGATGTATTACCAGCTAAGAATGTGTCATGGGCAATGCCTTCCCATGCTGCCTGTTTGTAATCATATATTTTTTTAAAAAAAATTTTTTAAAAAACAAAGCCTGCTGTTTCCCAGACGCATATTTCAAATCTGGATAAAATTCTAGTTGCTTCATAGCTGAGGGGGTGGAGGTGGATCTCAGCATCGCATTAGGGTTGCCAGCCTCCAGGTGGGAGCTGGAGATCTCCTGGAATTAAAACAGAGGTCCAGAGCCACTTTGGTGTAGTGGTTAAGTGTGCGAACTCTAATCAGGGAGAACTGGGTTTGATTCCCTACTCCTCCACATGCAGCTGCAGGATGACCTTGGGCAAGCCATAGTTCTGCCACAGCTGTTCTTAAGAAGAGCAGTTCTCAAAAGAGCTCTCTCAGCCCCACCTACCTCACAGGCAATGTTCCCTCTAAGCTGAGTTAGTGTGAGCTAGCTCACAGCTTTTTAGCTTCCAGCTCCCACATTTTTGGCATAGCTCAGGGAAGATGGCTTCAAAGCAAACTCATTTCTGCAGCAGCCGAATCGCTCAGTCACAACTTTAATAACAGTAGCTCCCAAAATGGAATTTTTGCTCACAAGACTCCACAGCTTAGGGGGAGCATTGCTCACAGGGTATCTGTTATGGGGAGGGGAAGGGAAAGGCGTTTGTAAGCCACTCTGAGACTCCTTTGGGTAGTGAAGGGCAGGATTTAGATCCAATCTCCTCCTCCTCCTCCTCCTCCACTTTTTCTCCTTTTTCTATTTGTAGGCTGGGGCCTTGGCTCAGTGGTCGAGCATCTACTTTGCTTACATTTGCTAGTTTGGTGTAATGGTTAGGAGCATGGACGCTAATCTGGGAGAACCGGGTTTGATTCCCCCACTCCTCCACATGCAGCTGCTGATGTGACCTTGAGTCAGTCACAAGTTCTTTCAGAGCTGTTCTCTCAAGGACAGTTCTGGAAAGAGCTCTCTCAGCCCCACCTACCTCACAGGGTGTCTGTTGTGAGGAGGGGAAGGGAAAGAAGCTTGTAAGCCATTCTGAGACTCCAAGTGACGGGCGGGGGTATAAATCCGATCTCCTCCTCCTCCTCTTCCTCTTCCTCCTCCTCCTCTTCTTCTTTTATCCCTTATTTATGATTTATTTATTTAAAACTTTTATTCCACCTCTCCTGGAGGAAAGGACGGCTGCGGAAGGCGGACCGCACGGCAATAAACCGTACCAAGGACACTCCCCTCCTGAGACTCTCCCAGGCTCCACCCCCAAATCACCAGGCATTTCTGAATCTGGAGCTGGGAGCCCTGCATCATAGTCAGTGATGCCTGAAGTTGCATTGCAGTGGTCAGCATGGTTAAGCAACTGCCGGATTCCTGTGGATCCTGGACGGGCCAGGGCTGAGTCCCGACATACAGGCATCTGGGGAAGCTGCTCCTGGGAGGGAGCTGTGCTTTCAGGGGTGTGGCCTAACATGCGAATATGTTTCTGTCGTTGGCTGTGGCCTATGCTAATGGGTTCCTGCTGGGCTTTTTCTACAAAAAAAAGCCCTGGATGAAAGTAATACCAGCAATCCCCTCCCTAAATTGCTGAATCTGGAGCTGGCAACCCTGCATCATAGTCAATGATGCCTGAAGTTGCATTGCAATGCTGCGGCGCGACTGTTGTTGGGTCTCCCTGTGCGGGAACATATACAGCCCGCCTTAAAGGCACTGCACTGGCTGCCTATAGCGTACTGGGTAAGGTTCAAGGTGCTGGCGCTTACCTATAAAGCCCTATATGGCCTGGGACCTGCCTACCTGAAGGACCGTCTCTCTCCATATGTTCCCCAGCGAGCACTACGGTCTGGATCCCAAAACCGACTGGTCCTGCCTGGACTGAAGGAGGGGCGGCTGGCATCAACACGGGCCAGGGCTTTCTCAGTGGCGGCCCCGCACTGGTGGAACGAGCTCCCGGAGAACATCAGGGCCCTGCGGGATTTGATGCAGTTCCGCAGGGCCTGTAAAACGGAGGTCTTCCACCAGGCCTTTAGGCAGGGGCCGCCCAGGGCAAACATCTTAGCCCTGGCCCAGCAACATCTGCCAGTTCCATCTGCCGGCAATTCTATCTGCCAGCCTGTGTGTGTTCACACAGGGATTATATATGAATGCTGCTTGGACCCACCTGTGGGTAAAATTGAAATGCTGCCAATCTTGTGTGGAATGTGTGGAATGTACTTTTAATGTTTAATATGGAATGTTTATTTTAAATTGACTAATTTTAACTCTTGTTGTGAGCCGCTCTGAGCCTGCCACTTGGCGGGGAGGGCGGGATATAAATCCCAAGAAATAAATAAATAAATTGATACAGATCTGCAGCATAGATAAATCTCCAGGGATGTGTGTTTATTGACTTGGGCTTGCATTTGGCGTCAAGCCGCAGCCCCCTTTATGGAGACCCTGCAGGGTTTTCAAGGCAAGAGACCAGCGGAGGTAGCTGGCCATGGTCTGCCTCTGTGTGGCAAGTGCAGCCCAGGACTTCCTTGGTGGTCTCCAATCCAAGTACTCACCGGGGCCGACCCTGGTTGGCTTCAAAGATCTGGTGAGAGTGGGCTATCCTGGGCCGTCGGCACTGACTTTGATTTCAGTCCAGCTTTCTCACTGAGACTCGAGACAGAAATGATACCCTAAAAAGGTATACTTACTCAGGGGTCATTTCGTAGAAAAAGAGGTCCAGGAGCTCATTAGCATAACCTATTAGCATAACATTTGCATATGGTAAACCACCTGACATCACCAGAAGTATGTCAGAAGGTGAGAGGGAGGGAGGGAAGGAGGGAAGGAGGGGGAGAGAGAGAGAGAGAGAGAGAGAGAGAGAAGGAAGGAAGGAAGGAAGGAAGGAAGGAAGGAAGGAAGGAAGGAAGGAAGGAAGGAAAGAAAGAAAGAAAGAAAGAAAGAAAGAAAGAAAGAAAGAAAGAAAGAAAGAAAGAAAGAAAGAAAGAAAGAAAGAAAGAAAGAAAGAAAGAAAGAAAGAAAGAAAGAGATGGCAGAGAGGGGACAGTTACTAAACCAAGCCTCAGAAATACCACTATTCTGGGAGGATCGCTTCAGTGGTGGCTGAAGCCTTCAGAAGGCTGGTCGGAGGAACAAGGACCTTTCCACGGGATGGGGTCATTTTGCTGCAGCCATGACACAAGCAGGCATTCCCCCGTGCGGGGGGGGGGGGCTGGCACCAACTTCCGGAGCTGCTCTCCCCCGAGCTCCTGCTTGAAATGACCCCTGTACTTACTGTGCTCAGAACTGAATGGCCGAGGCTAGCCCGATCTCAGCTGATCTCACCTCTGTTAATTTCATGCCAGTTTGGTGTAGTTAAGTGTGTAGTGGTTAAGTGTGTGGACTCTAATCCGGGAGAACCGGATTTGATTCCCCACTCCTCCACTTGCAGCTGCTGGATGACCTTCAGCAAACCATAGTTCTGGCACAGCTGTTCTTGAAACAAAGCAGTTTCTGTCAGAGCTCTCTCAGCCCCACCTACCTCGCAGGATGTCTGTTGTGGGGGGGGGGGGAAGGGAAAGGAGATTGTAAGCCGCTCTGAGACTCCGAGTGAAGGGCGGCGTATAAATCCAATCTCCTCCTCGTTGTTCTTCTTTTTCTTCTTCTTGTTCTTCTTTTTCCTCTTCTTCTTCTGTTGCTGCCTTGGAAACTCTACTGGGTTGCCTTGATGGCCCTTTCCTCCACCACCGCTCTGCCTCTAACTCTGTAGAACCGCAGTCAAAGGTCTCTCATTCCAAAACCCTATGGAACAGAAATGGGTAGATAGATTCAAACTATGTTTACCCAATTTTCATCCCGGGCTGGCTCACAAAGCAGCTTCTGATAAGATATTAGATGCAAACTATGTCATGAATACCAATGAGCCGAGAGAATAAAACAGAAAGAGAAATAAAGCCAATCCTACTCGATCCGCCGGTAGAGGAGTCAACTGCAGAATATAAAGGCAATCTAGGAACATTCAGCCACATCCCAGTTTTTGAATCAACATAATCAGGGGTCGTTTCGAGGGGAAACAAGCAGGAACGGTGTTCCAGGAGACTGAGGGCTAGGGCGTCACAGGCTCACTTCAGAGCCCAGTTCCCTCTATGGTGCGCGCTGATGCACAGTCATAATTTCCCCTACTGCCAGCGCAGCTCCAGCACACCCAGGTCTCCAGCTCTGAGTCTGAGGAGTGAGTGCTGGGCTCAGACAGCAGCCCCGGACCCCCGGTAGTAGCCTCACAGCTATAGGGCACCCCGCTCCCAGCAGCCCTCACTTGTGGCGACACACAGGGGTCTGCTGCTTGTTCTTGCTGTCGTCTGCGTCGTCCCTCCATGCCTATTTTCTTTGTGCTTTTGAAGCAGTTTTTCTCCAGGCAGGCTCGCCAGCTCCGAGCTGGGAACTACCTGGAGATTTTTGGGGTGGAGGCTGAGCGGTGGGTCTTGCCTTCCGACACACTTCTGGTGATGTTAGGGGGTGTGGCATATGCAAATACATTATGCTAATGAGTCATGCTAATAAGCCCCTGCACCTCTTTTTCTGTGAAATGACCCTTGAACATAATTCTCATAGGTTTTGCTCAGCTTCCCAAATAGGGTTGCCAGGTCCAAACGAGAAATTGGAAGCTGTCCCAACTCTGCAGCTGTGTGAGCATCAGGCGGAGGAAACTTTTGAGAAACAATCCGATTTTAAATTTCCACAGGGCTAGCAGGAAGAAGGGAGACGCCCCGAAATGCGTCCTAGCCTGAATGACACAAGATTCAACAAGCACAATTCTTAAAATGGACTTTATAGCCAAGGATATTGGCAATTCAGTTTTCCCCACCCCTTCGAGTTTGGAAGATATTTCTTGTTTAAATTCTTGTGAGAATACTGTAACCTCTTGAGTTTCGGTTTGGTTTTTTTTTTCATGTATATGGCTTTAAATAAAAATTTCAAAAGTACAAACAAGTAGCCAGTTTGGTGTAGTGCTTAAGTGCACCGGCTCTAATCTGGGTTTGATTCCCCACTCCTCCACTTGCAGCTGCTGGATGACCTTGGGCAAGCCATAGTCCTGTCAGAGCTGTTCTCTCAAGGACAGTTCTGGAAAGAGCTCTCTCAGCCCCACCTACTTCACAGGGTGTCTGTTGTGGGGAGGGGAAGGGAAAGGATTTTGTAAGCCACTTTGAGTCTCTGAGTGAAAGGGGGGGGGTATAAATCCAATCTCTTCTCTTCTTCTCTTCTAATAGTTTTTGTTATATATGTATTTTGTTTTATCTCAGCACAGGTCCAAATGAGAAGCTGGTGGGGGACTTACCAGGATGCTCTGGGAGAAGGGAGGGAAGACGCACAAAGCACCCACATCGCCCAGAAGTGACGTAGGCACATCAGTGACATTGGGGGCGACCCTCTGGTTTTTTGAGCAAAACTCTATGGTTTTAAGTGAGTTCTACCATAGAGTTTAGCCCTAAAACCAGAGTGTCAGCCCCCCAACGTCACCCGTGTGCCTGCGTCACTTCTGGGTGATACAGGCACATTGTGTATGAGGCGATAACTCTCCCCCACTGCCGGGGGGGGGGAGCTCCAGAAACCAGGGGATCCTCTGCATGCTGGGGGGGATGGGGGACCTGGCAACCCTATTTCCAAATGGCACTAAAAAAAGGACAGGGCAGCCTTAGCCAATGGCCAGCAGGAGCAGCTGCCCCGGGGCCCTGCCCCACTGAAGGAGGGGGGAAAGCAGCAGAAGGTTTCTGCTGCCGCTTGCACGTAACCCATAACGTGAGCCTCATTGTTCTGCAGTGTTACAGGTTGGAGGAGAGGAGAAATAAGGCTGATTGAGATAACTTTTGCGCCCAGAGAGATCGAGGGATCAGCTACCTTGGCTTCTGGTGACAGTAGCACCTCCCGAGGGGAGGACGACCTAGAGTTGCCTGGTCTGAGTTGGAAAATACCTGGAGACTAGGGTTCCCAGTCTCCAGGTGGGGCCTGGAGATCTCCCACTTTTACAACAGCTCTCCAGCCGACAGAGATCAGCTCCCCTGGAGAAAAGGGCTGTTTTGAAGGGTGGACTGACTCTATGGCACTGTACCATGCTGAGACTCCTCCCCTCCCCTCCCCAAACCCTACCTTTTCCCAGATCCACCCCCAAAGTCTCCAGGTATTTTCCAACCCAGACCGGGCAACTCTACTGGAGACTTGGGGAGGGGAGGGACCTCGGCATAGTACAATGCCGCAGAGTCCGCCCTCCAAAGCAGCCCTTTTCTCCAGGGGAGCTGATTAGCGAATTTAAAGGATGTTACCATGAGAAATGGCTTTAGTGCTTGCTAAATGAACTAATGACATAGGAATTTCAAAGCTCAGGCAGGTAACACTTGGCCTTCCCGGCGGCATGCCCAGACATTGCGCAGGGTGCATACTGGAAGTAAGTTTACACGAGGGAATCTTTAAGTCCAACTAGAAAATCGTGTACAGAACATAACACCTACCCACACTGAGAAAGTTTGTAGACAAAATGAGACAGCCGTGCGTGGCCTGTTGTGGTATTGATGGTGTTTGAATTGCACCAAGTAAATTGGATAGTGAATAAGAACTTATAAGTCTGTGGACATATTTCTTTGGCACAAATCTCTTTTCCACCACCACCACCACCCCGGCCACCGGCTGGGGATGGGGGATATAGGGTTGCCAGATTCAGGTTGGGAAACTGCTAGAGATTTGGGGTGGAGCCTGGGGAGGACAGGGGCCTCAGTGGGGTAGAATGCCAGACAGCCCACCCACCCTAAAGCATCCATTTCCTCCAGGGGAAACTGATCTCTGTAGTCTGGAGATGAGCTTTAATTCCAGGGGATCCCCAGGTCCTACCTGGAGGCTGGCATCCCGATGGCCACAGGCATAGACAGCTCTAAAAGAGGATTAGACGGATTTATTTTTATTTTATTTTTAAAACCTTTGAAGTTTTATTGAGGAAATTCCCTTAAAAATGTATTCAGAACATTAATACATGGAGTAACAGTTATGCTACAATTGAAGTAATATAAAAATATAAGCATAACAGTTGGAAAGAGCATAATTATAGGTATCACTTTGGAATCCGATTGAGCATGGAAGAAATTATAAAAGAACATAACCTGTCAGCAAAAACATTAAGTACTCGATGCAATATAACATATTGGTGTTGCACCTCAGGAATATAAGTGTTCAGTGCAGGGGTCATTTCGTAGAAAAAGAGGTGCAGGAGCTCATTAGCATAACTCATTTGCATAACTCATTTGCATATGCCACACCCCCTAACATACCGGAAGTGTGTCAGAAGGCAGCACCCACACCTCAGGCTCCACTCCACAGGTGAGTGAAACTGACCTGCTCTTCCTCCATTCCCTTCCCCATCCAATACTTGGTGCAATAAAAATAAGCGTAAAGAACACACCCTCATTCTCTTCCTGCTCCCTTGAAACCACCAGGTTTCAAGTAGACTTGAGATACCCAGGACATGTGCACCACCCATCCCTTTCCCTTCCCCTCCCCACAACAAGACACCCTATGAGGTAGGTGGGGCTGAGAGAGGTCTTTTGAGAACTGCTCATGAGAGAACAGCTCTGAGAGAACTTGTGACTCACCCAAGATCACACCGGCAGCTGCATGTGGAGGAGTGGGGAATCAAACCTGGTTCTCCCAGATTAGACTCCAACTCCTGACCACTACACCAAACTGATGGGATGGAAGCTGCTGAAGGTTGGTGAAATTTCTCCAGTACTTATGTGCCATGTGCCCAGATAAAAAATGGTATACTTCGGAAATTTATATGCCACCTTGAGCAAGTCTCTGGAAAAGCAGCACACAGTCATAAAAGGAACAACAATAAAATTATCAGTATTAAAACAAAACATTAAAAACAATAAAGACCCTAGCAGGGCTTTCCCCGGGGCGCTGCGCCTCTGCACTGCTTGGGGAAGCCGAGGGGGGGGCGGGGCTTGGTCATGTGCCCGCCCCTTGGGCTCCTCACTCCCGGAGCTGCGCTCCTGTGCGCTCCCACTCCAACGGACCCCTGGTTCAGTGTAAGTAGACAATAGGGAAATAATCATTTTCCCATTTAGCAGAATTCTGAGATGAATAGCCCCGAACATGTTTCATCAATGGGAGCCATTTTTTCACTTAAGTCAACCCTTATTAGATCACCACTGGCTCTGGATGGATTACCAGGGCTATTTTGGGGCAGGAACGCACAGGAATGGCGTTCCGGCTGGCTTCTGAGTTGGCCACGCCTACACCCCCTCTTTGGGTTCTCCAGGTGCCTTGCAAACCACGGGGCGCCTGGGGAAGCCAAGCCGATCCAGGGAGGGAAGGCAGTTCAAACTGCCTCCCCTCCTTGTGTTCCCCAGACACCCCGCAGCTGCCAATCCAGAAACTGCTTTCCTTCCCTTGGGTTCCCCATGTGCCCCGCACCTGGGGAAGCCGATCCTGAGAGGGAGCTGCACTGTCAGGGATGTGGCCTAATATGCTAATGAGTTTCTGCTGTTGGGCGTGGCCTATTATGCTAATGAGTTCCTGCGGGGCTTTTTCTACAAAAAAAAAAAAAGGCCTGGACTGGACAGATTTAAAGAAGACAGGTCTCTCAGTGGCTACTAGCCATGGTGATTAAAGGGAACCTCCACATTCAGAGGTAGTCAACCTTAGAACCCCAGCCCCAGGAGAAAACACTGGGGGAAGTCCACAGCCTCTGTGCCCTGTTGTTGGCCCTCCAGAGGAACTAGCTGGCCACTGTGTGAGACAGGTGGCTGGACTGGATGGACCACTGGTCTGAGCCTGCAAGACTCTTCTTACGTTCTTATGACCTCACAGCACATAGTCTTCACCGCAGCGTTCACCACTCCCTTTGTGAAGTGACCTAAATTATTTCAAGAAGGTTTCCTACATTCCTCCTTTAACGACATCTTCTTCTGTTTTATTAGCAACTTCTTTCTGCAGCTTGGCCAAGAATCATATGCTGCTCGAATCCCAGCTTTGGTGAATAAGGGGAAAGATTATTTCCGTACTTTTTTTTTTTTTTTTTAGTGAAAAGGATAGTGTATCTCTTGACCATTGCTCCCAACTACACCGTATGCAGGGTGTTAAACCAAGGCCTGAAATGAATATTCCATCCATAAAACGTTAACCTTTGATCCGGGCCCATCTCTGTAAGTAAGCGAGCCTGTTGCGCGGCTCCTCTTTGATCACCGAAATTGGAAACATTCGTCGAAAACACAGCTTGCTCGCACAGACCCCAAGCTCGGCAGGGCAGCCTGCGAGACGCTCCAGAACCGAGGTTTCCTTGGTTCAAAAGGGATGCGTTTGCACAGAAAACCATAACCAATATGAATCAGAAACGTCTGCCCATCTGAAGCACATGGGGGGGGGAATGCTC
Organism: Lepidodactylus listeri; assembly: GCA_029233225.1. NCBI lineage: Eukaryota > Metazoa > Chordata > Lepidosauria > Squamata > Gekkonidae > Lepidodactylus > Lepidodactylus listeri. The sequence continues at coordinate 56,085,276 of JARCFY010000017.1, forward strand.
CTTCATGTGAGAAGGTTATTATGGTATGCATGAAAAGCGGTGCTGTTTCCCCCCCCCCCTTCTCCAAATGTGGGCAACGCTATCAAGTTACGAGCTCTCCAAAGGCTACCTACTGATGCAAGGACAAAAAAAGGGGGAAGGGGAGAGATTCCTGCAGAAATTGAAAGAAGGGTTCTTGGACGTTACACAAATTTGGGACCATGGGATCTGACGTCTTCCACCCCTGCACACACATTGTGAAGGAAGCACACCTGGAGAGGTATTCGTACTCTCTGCCAAATAAGTATCTTCCCCCCCCCCCCGAAAAGGAAAAGTGCTTCTTTTAGAGATTCTAATCAGCATGAGCCAGATGTAATCCTAACGTGTAGCCAAGCAATGGAGAAAGGGGGTGGTGGAGGATCAGATAAGGAGCAAGATGGGGGTCATAAAGGGAACAGCTTGATCCCATCACACGTATAGGTAAAGGTAAGCCAGTCGAATCTGACCCTAGGGATGCAGTGCTCATCTCCATTTCCAAGCCGAAGAGCCAGCGCTGTCCAAAGACGTTTCCGTGATCATGTGGCCGGCATGACTAAACGCCAGGGCGCATGGAACGCTGTTACCTTCCCACCAAAGTGGTACCTATTTATCTACTCACAATTCCTTGCTTTTGAACTGCTAGGTTGGCAGGAGCTGGGGCCAGAGACGGGAGCTCACTCCGCCATGCGGCACTCGGGTCTCGAACAGCTGAACTACCCATCTGCAGCTAAGCATCTTAACCCCCTCTTCTTCAGTCTCCACCCCCAGAATCTCCAGGTATTTCCCAACTCAGAACTGGCAACCGTAAGAGTGAATCAGCGCCCATCTCTTTGACCCTGAAAACTTGAATCAAGTATGAACTTCCATTCGCTTTTTCATAACAATCTCAGATTGCAAAATGTTTATTGAGAAAGAATACCAGTGACAAAGAGCACAAGGACCTTTTTTTGAACCACGTTCTCATCCTGACATCCACCAAAGACCTTCCTCGTCTTTAAGGTTTCAAATCTGAATGGAAAAGGAGACACCCCTCCCCTCCCCCCCACAAAAATCTGCATTTATCCCAGGGGTCACTGGTGTGTTTGGAACTCCAGCGCAGCCCCATTTCAAAGTGTTTTCCGCAAACAACAGGAGACCCAAGGCAGAAGGGGAAAAAAATAATAATGAAACCCTTTATTTTAAGGAAAAGAGGCCTAGTTATTTATTTTAGAAACCTAACACAAAGTAACGGCTTTACATAAAAGTGCCCTGTTCGGCAGGCTGTTTATTCAAACAAGGCTTGCAAAGCAAAAATAAGCACACAAAAGAGCCCATACATTGGGAGTGCCCCTCGGGGAGCTCTCCGAGGAGTCGCCGCCGTCCTAGGAAGCCGCTCTCTTTATACTTGGCTTCTGAAAACTCAGCACAGCAGATTCTCTCTCTTTCCACTCGAGCTCCCGAGGCGAGGCCTTTGGGTCAGAGATTCCCACCGGCTCAAGCAGATGCTACCTGGCTTTAATGAAGGAAACCGGGACAGGGGCTCATTGTGGCTAGAGGAGACACCTTGAAGGCCCCAAGATCCCTTCGGGAAGGAGGGGTGAGGTGGTTCAGAGAGGGGGACCGGCTTTGTAAGTTCACGGTTTCATCCCGTGCGCCCTCGGCAGAGCATTTCGGCATTGTCACATAAAAGACCCTCGTGGCCAGACTTTCGTTTTGAAAGCTATTAATCTTCCGCTTTTGGGACATTGCAAAGATGATTGGATCGGGCCTCCTTTCCTGGGTTATCTGAGATTAGGATGGTATGGTCAAGATTTGTGGGAGGGTGGTGGCTCAGAGGTTAAGAGGCTGAGCTGCAGTCCGGAAGGTTGGTAGCTCGGCAGTTCGAGACCCAAGTGCCACGTGACGGAGTGGGCTCCCGTCTCTGGCCCCAGCTCCTGCCAACCTAGCAGTTCGAAAGCAAGACATTGCAAGTAGATAAATAGGTACCACTGCAGTGGGAAGGTAACAGCGTTCAATAAGCCTCAGCATTTAGTCATGCTGGCCAAATGACCAGGGAAAAAAGTCTTCAGATGGCACTGGCTCTTTGGCTTGGAAACTGTTATGTATCGATATCGCGGTCGCCATGTGCTTGTGTAATGGAGACCACCATGTGGACATTCGCACATGGCCTGAATCTATCTGAGCTTTGGCCAGGTAGAACAATGGCCAGTCGGATCCTAAACGACCGCAAATCAGGACCTAGGTTTCCCCCGGGGGACCTATGAACTGTAACCACGATCTTAAGGTCCTATCAGAACATTTGGGCAAGGTCGGAGGATTATCTCTGACTGGGATAAAAGAGGGCTCTGAGCCCTCGGTTTCTCATGTTCCATCTTGACCCGCAATAAACTACAGTGCTATTTTCATTGTTACCAGCCTCCCGACTCCAGTACTCTTCAGAAACGGAGATGAGCACCACAACCCTAGAGTCAGATTCGACTGCCTGTCAAGCAAGGGAAACCTTTACCTTTACCTCTTGGTTACCATTGGCAAGATATGAAATCTCTTTCCTCTAGAACAGGGGTCCCCAGTGTTAAGTAGTGGGTTCAAAGGCTATAGTGATTGCAGCATAGTTCCTTTATTCAGAATCACTACAACAACACAGGTGGCAAGCCACAAATATATACCAAAACCCCAGCCCCAAAACATGGCCACAAAATATAAGTATCCAATAGAAACATAGCGGCTAGAATCCTTCATTTGCATGGCCTGATCCATACTTCTGTTACATGATTGGCTGGTTCTGCAAGGGCGGCCAAATCTGAATGTCGCTGTGAGGAGTCTCTCTAATAATATGTACTCAGTTGGAGCTCTCACTACACAACACCCAACGTGGCACCTTTTGGTGCCATGGTTTTTGCCAATACCTCTCCTGATGCTCACCAAGTGTTTTTAGAAAGTAGGTGGAACCAGGAACCAATCTTCTGATTGGCTTTGGAGAGCTGATTGGCTGTACAGTTTAAAAAAACAACAACAACGTTGCTTTGGCAGCAACTGCCACCACCACAAAAGGATCTTCATTGTGTGACTGAAGATAAGTGGTGGCAGCCATTTTGTGTCTGGCTCCATCTCCTGCAGCAGCAGTTCTGCGGCAGCCATTTTGTGGCTGTGCCTACCATGCCGTGTCAGAAGTCCCAAGGTGCCCACAGACTCAAAAAGGCTGGGGATCCCTGTTCTAAAAATAAGACTGGCACAATCTCTTTCAAGTCTGCTGGTGAAGAGAACAAATTTTGGATTGGATCCTGCTGGGGGAAGAACCTTTTGCTGGAAAAAAATGCCACCATTAGCGGAACCGAGTGATATAAATCCTTGTTTATCCTGGAAGGCCCAAGAACTGGCTTAATAGGCTGTTTCTTGGAGGCTCTGTGACTTTCACTCATGGTTTGACATTAATTGAGTTACCCCAAAATATATTTTCTTCTCAGCACTCCTAGTCCTAAGGTTGTCAGTATTGGCTTGGGGAAATCCCGGAGATTTGAGAGCAGTGTTTGGAGTGGGAGGTGGAGTTTGGGGATGATTATGAGGAGGAGAATAAGAGGAGGAGGAGGAATTGGATTTATACCCGGCCCTTCATTCGAAGTCTCAAAACAGCTTACAAACTCCTTTCCCTTCCCACAACAGACACCTTGTGAGGTAGGTGGGGCTGAGAGAGCTCTTCCAAGAACTGCTCTTTCAAGAAGAAGAAGAGATTAGCTTTATAACCCGCTCTTCACTTGGCGTCTCAGAGCAGCTTACAAACTCCTTTCACTCCCCCTCCCCACAACAGGCACCCTGTGAGGTAGGCGGGGCTGAGAGAGCTCTTTCCAGAACTGTCCTTGAGAGAACAGCTCTGACAGAACTATAGCTTGCCCAAGGTCATCTAGCAGCTGCATGTGGAGGAGGAGGGAATCAAACCCAGTTTTCCAGATTAGAGTCTGTGCATTTAATCACTGCACCCAAACGGCAGAATAGTGAGGATGTGGTGCCATGGAGTGCCCCCTTTTGAAGCTGCCATTCCCTCTAGGGGAACGCATCTCATTGTTGTAGTTTGCAGATCAACTGTAACTCCAGGAGAACTCCTGACCCCACCTGGAACACCTGGAAGACTTGATGTGGATAACTGAAAAGTATTGGAGTCGGGAGTCCATGGAATAGTGAAACAGCTAGATCTTTATTGCTGGTCCGGATGAAGCATACAACCCAGGGCTCAGAGCCCTCCTTTTATGCTGGCCCAGGATAATCCCCTGACCTCACCCAACTGGCCTGATAGGCTCTTATCAGTCTATTTACATCTCATAGGTTCCCTGGGAGAAACCTAGGTACATGATTGGTGGCCGGTTTGAATCCACCTGGCCTTTGTTCTACCTGGCTGAGGCTCAGGTAGTTTCTTGGCCATGTGCTCTGCCACATGGCGGTCGCCATTACTGGAGCACATGGCGACCGCATGGTCAGTACATAACAATAAGCCTAATAAGTTCAGATGCCAGTTTTGTTTTGTTTTTTTAATGCTGCTTTGTGCAAAACTGGACGAGTCTGCTTCTAAACTGAAGAAATCAGAGATCTGTGAACAGATCACTGCAGAGTTTTCAACAGGCAAGATAAAGCCAAGAGGTGCCCCAATTTGCATTGGGGCAGTGTGTTAGAGTGGAAGGAGGTTTAACCCTTCTCTGTCCTGTGATTTTGTCAATCAAAAGGTATCTTCTTGGGATATTAGTAACCATGGAAAGGTTACAAAGACGTTTGCTCTCTTTTGCCTGTTGTTGACTTTCTTTCTCAGATTTAGGTACCGGGGTTGCGTTGTCAAGGTGGAAAATGACATGTGGAGAGATGGAAATTTAACACACACACACACACACACACACCATTTCTCAACATGAAAAGCCTCCCCTGAACTACTGGGAGAGAAAGATAGGTACCCGGAAGCTTTCCAAAGCCTGGACTCGGATGACCCAGGCTAGCCCAATCACATCAGACCCTGGAAACTACACAGGGATAGGAGACCACCAAGTCCTTGGATGGGAGACCACCAAGGAAGGGTTGCTCTGCAAAGGCAGGTAATGGCAAATCCCATGTGTCAATTTCTTGCCTTGACAACCCAACAGGGTTGCCATAAGTCTGCTGGGACTTAACAGCACTTTCCACCCCCAAATATCCCCAAGAGCCGTAAAAGAAGCTGAGGAGTCCCTTTTCCCAGAGAGGAAACAACAGAGCAAAAAGGTAAAGGTTTCCCTTGCTCGAAAACCAGTCAAACGCCACTCTGGGGTCGCAGTGCTCATCTCCGTTCCCAAGCCGAAGAGCCAGCGCTGTCCGAAGACTTTTTTCCATGGTTGGAGGAAAGGTTAAAATCTCAGTCTAGGGTTGCCGCCTCTAGGCTGGGAAGTTCCTGGAGAGTTTGGGGGCAGAGCTTGAGAGCGCGGGGTCTGGGGAGGGGAGTGACCATTGCCTCCAGGGAAACTGTCCTCTGAAATCTGGAGAGTGTCTGTCATTCCTGGAGATCTCCATGTTCCACCTTGGGGGCTGGAAACCCTAACCTCAGTCTCCCCCTCCCCCCCCCCCCCCCGTGATGGTAAAACAACCCCCCAGGGGCTGAGTTTGCAAAAGTTGAACCTGGAAGGAAGGAAGGAAGGAAGGAAGGAGGGAAGGCAGGAAGGAAGGAAGGAAGGAAGGAAGGAAGGAAGGAAGGAAGGAAGGCAGGCAGGCAGGCAGGCAGGCAGGCAGGCAGGCAGGCAGGCAGGCAGGCAGGAAGGAAGGAAGGAAGGAAGGAAGGAAGGAAGGAAGGGTGACTGGCCCAAGACCATCCCATCTGAGTGAAGCTTGGAACCCAGAACTTCCTGGTTCTTGTCCCATACGCTTCTACAGCCCAGAAGTTGAGGCATAAATCCTATCCATGCTGCAGATTCCACGGGTGTTATGTCCACTGACCGCCACTAGGGTCCAGTGACATACAGCCTGAGCTTGACTCCTGGAAACAATAGGAGTCCAGGCTCCTAGGCCACCACTAGCCCTCCAATAAGAACTCTGGCGGGAAATTCAAACCCGCCAATGGGACTTGTGGGTGTGTCCTAGGGACTGTTTAAAGTTGGCCATCTCGGCCAGTTATGCAGGCTTAGTTGTGTACCGAATAAAGAATGCTGATTGCTACATCGTAGTCCGGCTCTTCTATGCAATGAACCCAGGGCACAATAACTGCAAAAGCAGGTACCTCCCGTCATGCCTCCAACCTACCTGCCTCCACTCCAAATCAGCCCCCTTCCCTTCATGGTGTCAGACAAGCGCTGACATCAGACGTGTCACAAAGCTCAACAAGAGTTCTCACAACTCCAGCTCTGTTTCTTCCCCCCTCCATTGATTTTCTCTAGAATATTGGGGTTGGGAAAAACTGGCAGGATTAAGACCACTTTCTATTCATAAAGATTTTTATAGATACAAGAGCCTTGGGCAAAGCTTTGCTTTCCCCCTCTTAAAAGGTCAAGTGTTTTGCAGTCCAGAGAGGAAACATTTATTTTAATAAAAATGGATTTATGTTCGGAAGAACGAAATGGCGTTCCGCAGCCTCTGACTGCGCAATTATTCTGCCTATGGTCTAGGAGAAAGCCCCTGAGATCAGTCGGAGCTCAGATCAAAGAGGTTGGATGGGCCAGGTCCCATTTGGCCCATTGCATACTCTGAGCTAGGGATGCCAGCCTCCAGGTGGGACCTGGAGATCCCCTGGAATTACTGGACATCTTCAGATGACAGAGATCAGTCCCCCTGGAGGAGTGTTTCGGTGGCAGCTACACAGGAGGTGGTGGCAGCCACAAGCATGGACGGCTTCAAGAGGGAACTGGATAAGCATCTGGAACAGAGGTCCATCAGTGGCTATTAGCCACAAAGTATAGATAGGAATTCTCAGTCTGGGGCAAGTGATGCCCTGCATTATTGGTGCTGGGGGGGGGGGCACAGTGGGATGGCTTCTAGTGTCCTGGCCCCACTGGTGGACCTCCCGAGGGCACCTGGTGTTTTTGGCCACTGTGTGACAGAATGTTGGACTGGATGGAACAGTGGCCTGATCCAACATTGGCTTCTCTTATGTTCTTATGGTGGCTGGACTCCATAAGTGTTAGCTTTCTTGGCTATTGCTATTCTTGTTATTGAACTAAGTATCCCATTGTATTTAGAAGAAGAAGAGATTGGATTTATGCCCCGCCTTCCACTCCCCAAGGGAGTCTCAGAGCGGCTTACAAACTCCTTTTCCCTTCCCCTCCCCACAACAGACACCCTGTGAGGTAGGTGGGGCTGAGAGAGCTCTTTCCCAAGCTGTCCTTGAGGGAACAGCTGGTACAGAGCTATGGCTTGCCCAAGGTCATCCAGCCAGGTGCAAGTGGAGGAGTGGGGAATCAAACCCGGTTCTCCCAGATTAGAGTCCGCGCACTTTAACCACTACACCAAACTGGCTCTCAGTGTTTACAGGACCTCCCGGTGGTGGCTGGAGATCCCCCAGAATTCCAACTGATCTCCAGGAGACAGAGATCAGTTCCCCTGGAGAAAATGAATGCTTTGGAAGGGGGACTCTAGGGGCATTACACCCCACTGAAGTCCCTCCCTTCCCCAAACCCACCCCCCTCCTCAGACTCCATCCCCCAAATCTCCAGTTGTTTCCCTACCCAGAGCTGGCAACCCTAGTCTAACATGTAATGCAATAAAAAAAAAAGCAAGATAATTCACATTCTGTACCAAGGAAAACTGCAGCACCCATTTTAAAGCTGCAGATTTCCCCCATTTCCCAGCATTTCAGCACATCTTGTGAAGATGGATTGACGCTGGCTACTATCATTGAAGGTGCAAGTAGTGAGAACGCTGTTGCGGGCTTTCCCCGCCCTGCAAAAAAAAAAAAAAACACCCAACAACACCTATGAAGAGAGCTGACAGGTAGCTGCAGGCAGGCACAGTCTCTGCAACGACCTGGACCCTTCCAAAGATGATGGATGGGCTCCTTCTCTTTAACTGTTTGACATGCCCGTAGTATAGTCAACGTGAATGATAGATCTTCAAAGCTAAGACCTGTCACAAATTATGTTTCAGAGAGGTTGCCTCCAACGGGCTCCGACGTAATCGGAAGAGAAATATTATTCCAGTTCAAAACCTAACGCCAGCTCTTGAATAACTCTTGTCAGGGTGGGAGAGGGGCGGAGGAGCGAGGCAGAAGGATCCGAAATGGGGATCCTGCTGTCATTACGTCCTTGTGTTCGACCATTAACAGCCATCAAGTTATTTCAAAAAGCATCCTTGTTTTGAGAGGCAAGAAAGTCACATGATAAAGAGCAATAATGAGAGAAAGCAGGGTCGGGGGGTGTTTAGGGATGCCGTGGGAGGGGGCTGGTGGGGAAATTGGGCTCCGCGAGCAGACACCTTTCCACCCACAGAATGGCTACTTTGGATCCAAGCCCATATTTTGGTCCCTTGAGCCTTCAATCAGGTGGGCAAGGGCAAACAAATCCAGAAATCTGTCAGGGAAAAGCAAAGAACTGAAGCCACTGATAAAATTATACACATGCAAGCAGGGGACCAGCAAGGACTCGTTTGGTGTAGTGGTTAGGTGCACGGACTCCAATCTGGGAGAACCAGGTTTGATTCCCCCCCTTCTCCACTTGCACCTGCTGGATGACCTTGGGCAAGCCATAGCTCTGTCACAGCTGTTCTCTCAAGGACAGTTGTCTCAGAGCTCTCTCAGCCCCACCTACCTCACAGGGTGTCTGTTGTGGGGAGGGGAAGGGGAAGGAGTTTGTAAGCCACTCTGAGACTACAAGTGAAGGGTGGGGTATAAATCCAATCTCTTCTTCTTCTACTTCTTCTTCTTCTGAGGAGCATGGCATTTCCTCTCCCCCACTATTTCCTCTTTCCCTTTCCCTGGCAGCCCCTGTAGCCTCTCCCTTTTTCTGCTTCCTTCCCACCTATCAGCAAACTTCTTCTCTCCCTCAACAGTATCTCCTCAGGAAAACTCTGGCTGAGATATGCAGTGCCCCTCCTGGGCCTGGATCCATTGGCATGGCGGGGAACCCACAAGGACTTGCGCGCCGGGGGGGGGGGTCACTTTCCTCTATATTCACCTCCCCACACTATTACCTCTTTCTTTCTTCTTGGTAGCCCTTATATCCTCTTCAGTTTTCCTTGTTCCTTCTTGGCTTCCAAGTCATCAACCTGCCTCTCTTTTAACTTTCCCCATCTTCAGCTTTATTTATCAATTTGTAGTGCATCTTTCTCCACAATGGGGACCCAAAGCAGCCGACAGAATTCTCTTCTCCTCCCTTTTCTCTCCACAACAGTGCTGTGCGGTAGGTGGGGCTGAAAAAGTGTGATTGGCCCAAGGTCACCCAATGAGCTTCCGCAGATGTGGGGATCGGCCCTGGGACTCCCAGAGCCTAGTGTGAAACTCTTAACCACTGCACCCCCACTGGCTTTTATGGGGTGGCTTCTGTTGGATTGGCCGGGACTGGTTGGTCATTCAAACTGGCTGGTAGCAAGTTGTCAGGTCCGGCACTGGTGCAGAACGCAGCGGCCAGGCTGTTGTCGGGTCTCTCTCAGCGAGAACACACCCAGCCTGCGCTGTAAGCATTGCACTGGCTGTCTACAGCATACCAAATTTGCTTCAGGGTGCTGGTTCTTACCTATAAAGCCCTTTGTGGTCAAGGACCAGCATAGCTGAGGGATCACCTTTCCCCACATTCCCCAGAGAGCATTACATTCAGGGACATAAGACCTCCTAGTGCTCACTGGCCCTAAAGAGGTCAGACTGGCCATCACCAGGGCTAGAGCCTTCCCTGGGGCAGCACCGTGCTGGTTAGGGTTGCCAAGTCCTACTTACCTAATGGCGGGGGGGAGTCCTCCTTGGCCCGGGAGCTCCCTCGGCACGCGCTCAAAGAGCGTGTGCCCGGTGACGTCACCCGGAAGTGACATCACCACGTTGGGGGCGTTGCCAGGGCGACGCTCTAGTAATCGCCCCAAAACTCTATGGTACCATAGAGTTTTGGGGCGATTGCCAGAGCGTCACCCTGGCAACGCCCCCAATGTGATGACATCACTTCCGGGTGACGTCATTACATTGGGGAAAGTCGTCCTGGCAGGACGACTTTGGGGGCAGGGTTCCCCCTGCCGGCCGAATGCTGGCTGGCGGATCGGGAACCCCTCTAGCGGGGGATCCCCCGCCCCCCGGGCTGACTTGGCAGCCCTAGTGCTGGTGGAATGGGCTCCCTGAGGACACCAGGGCCCGGCGGAACTGACTTCAATTCCACGGGGTCTGCAAAACGGAGCTCTTCCACCAGGCATTTGACCACATTTAACATCTGGATATAACACTGGAGCCTTCCCTGAAATCTTTTCCATTAGCTATGTCTGTACTAACTGATTCCGGTCATGAAAATATTGGATGATTTGCCGTTGCATAGGGATTTATGTATTGCACTTTAGATTTTATGTGGCTTTAAATTGTTTTAAAAATTTTAGGTAAGCCGCCCTGAGTCTGCCTTGGCAGGAAGGGCAGGGTATAAATAGAATAAACAAACAAGTCCTACTGCAAAGGCCAGAATAGCTTTGGATAAGGCCCTGCCCTGCCCTCCCAGCCTTTTAGTAATAGAATATGAAGCTTGAATGCTGACAATAATGTTGTGGTTGCCTAGCAGTGATCACGAAGACATTTGTTTCTTTTACTGTTTTGGGGTGTTTCACCCAAAAACTGCCAGTAATTTTTTTCAGATGTTCCTGCAAACGTGGGCCTTTTCTCAGATTTGTAGAAAGATCTGTCTGGTCATATCACAGCCCCAGTCTCTGGATTTAAGTATCCACAGATGGGGCTATGCTGAGAATTTGATATATCAATATATAACAAATTAGGAACTCCTGTGATCGCTTGGCTTTCTCAAAGGGAATGCCCTGTCCCTTGTGCTATACACAGGAATGCAGCAACTCTCTCTTGTGTGGGACAGAGAGGTGACCCTGCTAGTCAACAATATATGTTTAAAATGTATGCATGCACACAAGCGCACCCTTTTGCATGCAAGAAACTGGAGAGAAAGCTGGCAGAATTCATTTTCATCTCGAGCTGCAAAATAGCATGAGCCGGCCCTGAGTGACAGAAAACAACCACCTTGGGAAAACAGAGACTGTTCAGAGACTGAAGAATGCCTTTGCCTCTCTGGAATGTTAGGTTACTCTGTCAAGTGTCACGGATGTTGATGGTTCAAATCTTTTTTTTTAAAAAAAATTAAATTTTCCAAGGTGTTATGCAGCCAATCACTGGGAATGAGTTGGGAGCTAAGCTTGGCTGGAGGGCCTGAGGTATGCATGTCATTCCACAAGATACCACCCATTGTATAGAAGGCCATTCTAGACATTTTTCGTGTTGCTTACTCCACTAGACTAGTTCCTGCCCTGTCAAAGGTCCTTGCGGTTGAGCAAGGAAAGAGCAGTTCAGGCTGCAACTGCCAATGAAACGTCTGAACGGGATCAGCTTTATTTACAAATATTATTTAGGATTTTTGAGAGGCCTACCAGGTTGAGAAAAACGAATCTGGAAATTTGTCAGAGTTCCAGAAGAGCAAAGGGAAAAAAAATCAGATTTCAGTTCAAATTTGGAAGTGATCACCTGGGGATATTTATGTGGTCTGTCCCTCCTGGGCTTTCGGCATCTCTCCTGCTTTCAAAGCTGTCAGTCAGCAACCTTTGTGATCAGAACCCTGACTCCTGATGGGCATAGAAGATGTCTTCTAGAAAGGTAAACATATCGGAAATCTGTTAGCCATGTGTGTTGGCCGCAATGTCAACATTTAGGTCAACACCCAAGATTCACTTTCTCAGACATCTAAGTAACAAAAGACAGGCCACCATTTGAAGTTTTCCCTCTTCTTCACTGAGTACAACACGAGTGTCTCTATTGAGCTGCGTATGAAGGCTGAGATCCATTTTGATTAGTATGATCCAATGGCTCGTTGTGTGTGTGTGTGTGTGTGTGTGTGCTGTTGTTATTTCCTTCAGTAAGACTCAATATGGAACTGGGGTTCCCAATCCTCTTCCACAGCCTCCCTCCCATATCCTGGAGCCTCCTGGTAAGTCCCCCGCCCACTTGTCAGCCTCACCTGGCAACCCTAATCTGAAGACTAGTCCAGGGTCTGTGACTTCTAATGGATCCAGGGTGAATAGGAAGTTGCTGAGTCCTCCACTTGCACCTGCTGGATGACCTTGGGCAAGCCATAGTTCTGTCAGAGCTGTTCTCTCAAGAGCAGTCCTCTCAAAGCTCTCTCAGCTTTGTCTGTTGTCTGCTTTGTCAGGGTGTCTGTTGTGGGGAGGGGAAGGGAAAAGGAGTTTGTAAGCCGCTCTGAGACTCCCTTGGGGAGTGGAGGGCGGGATATAAATCCAATCTCTTCTTCTCTTCTTCTTCTCTCTGAAGCTGCCATTTTCTCCAGGGGAAGGGATCAAAACAGTCTGGAGGCCAGCAGTAATTTCAGAAGAACTCCAGGTCCCACCTGAAGGTTGGCAACCTTGTCCCCCACCCTCTGAACCTGCATTCTTGTACATACCTGGAGCACTGCCCAGTCATAACCTCAAGACTAAACCTTGGACAACGATCTAGTGGTCATTATCCTGATAGACCCGTGATTAAGAACATTTCAGAACAATTCACAGCACCCCAGTTTAGGACCGTGTATATCCTTCGAGAAAGAACCAGTGCTTGAAAGTAAAACATGAGATTGGGGAACAAGAGATCTTCTTCACACAGAGGGCTGATTACGATTTAACAAGCGTGATCAGCACCGTATGAAACCTTTCTGTAAAACCTTCAGAGTTTTTTTTTTTTTAAAAAAATAGGCCAAGATAAATCAAATCTAGCAGCCCCAAGTTCCACACCAATAGATCTCCGTAATAGTTTGATAAGACAAGTTCAAAAGGGAAAACGGAGGAGTCAGTGTCCGACAGTATCAAAAGAACTGATCAAAGGGTGAAAAGGGATTAGCAGCATCTTCAGCAAAAGAAAAGGGGGGGGGGGAGGAAATCTAGTGTGGTAGAGAGGCCCTCTCTCTTTCCTTTTTTGAAATGGTAATAGGGGCTACCTGAGCTGAAAAGACAATTAAGATAATGTGCTAATTTTTTTATGGTGTCTGGCAGTAATATTTTCATCCCGTTAATTACACCGCAGACAGCAAATGTATATAATATGATAGCTCCATGCTGAGAGGACATGCTCGCTGCCTACTTAAGTGGCAGCATTTATCCTATAATTAGCTTGTTGGAATGCAATTTGCATGGCGTGCTGGAGAAGAGACCGGGCCGGCGGGAGAGCAGCTCTGCCGAAGAAGCCTAAAATGGAAAGGGACCATCTCTGAAAAAGTTTGACCTCTGCAGTCGGGCAGATGCTGCTCCTCGTGGTTTCCCGGCCTTTGGAATCAGCTCTCCGTACACATGCACACATGCACACACACACACACACGCACGCACACACACAAACACACACACACACACCAATTTGAATGCAGAGAAAGTGTCCTTATCCGGATTTCCGCTTCAAGGCAGCATTCCACCAACAATACTAAAAACAAAACAATCCAATTTTTTTTTTTAAAAGATAGCTAGATGATGATGACAGACACAGACACAGCCACAGAGAGAGAGAGGAGAGAGAGGAGAGGGGAGAGAGAGAGAGAGAGATTGATTACAGGGCTCTTTTTCTAGCAGGAACCCCTTTGCATATTAGGCCGCACATCCCCAATGTAGCCAATCCTCCAAGACCTTACAGACAGGGGTCATTTCGTAGAAAAAGAGGTGCAGGAGCTCATTAGCATAACTCATTGGCATAACTCATTTGCATGTGCCACACCCCCTAACATACCGGAAGTGTGTCGGAAGGCAACACCCACCTCTCAGGCTCCACTCCACAGGTGAGTGAAACTGACCTGCTCTTCCTCCATTCCCTTCCCCATCCAATACTTTGTGCAATAGAAATAAGCGTAAAGAACACACCCTCATTCTCTTCCTGCTCCCTTGAAACCACCAGGTTTCAAGGAGACTTGAGATACCCAGGACGTGGGCACCACCCATCCCTTCCCCTCCCCACAACAAGACACCCTGTGAGGCAGGTGGGGCTGAGAGAAATCTTTTGAGAACTGCTCATGAGAGAACAGCTCTGAGAGAACTTGTGACTGGCCCAAGGTCACACCAGCAGCTGCACATGGAGGAGTGGGGAATCAAACCCGGTTCTCCCAGATTAGAGTCCAACTCCTGACCACTACACCAAACTGATGGGGTGGAAGCTGCTAAAGGGTTGGTGAAATTTCTCCAGTACTTATGTGCCATGTGCCCAGATTAAAAAATGGTATACTCAGAAAATTTATATGCCACCTTGAGCAAGTCTCTGGAAAAGCAGCACACAGTCAAACAAGGAACAATGATAAAATTATCAATATTAAAACAAAACATTAAAATCAATAAAGACCCTAGCAGGGCTTTCCCCGGGGCGCTGCGCCTCTGCAATGCTCGGGGAAGCTGAGGAAGGGGCGGGGTTTGGTCATGTGCCCGCCCCCTGGGCTTTTCACTCCCGGAGCTGCGCTCCTGTGCACTCCGGCTCCAACAGACCCCTGCTTACAGAGCTCTTCTTACAGGGGCTAGTGTAAGCTCTTGGAGAATTGGCTCCATTAGGGGTTTATTGCCTAATATGCATAGGAGTTCCTGCTAGAAAAAGAGAGAGAGAGAGAGAGAGAGAGAGAGAGATTTGTTGTTGTTGTTAGCCATTCAGTCATGTACAACTCTTGCTGATTCTATGGGCCAGCTCTCTCCATGTTTTCTGATCTTGTACTGTTTCTTTGAGTTGTTCCATGCTCAAGCTGGTGTCAACATTTATGGTGTCTAGCCACTGTGTTCTTTGGTGGCCCGGTTTCCTTTTGCCGCTAACCGATCCAAGCACAATTGCTTCTTCTCTTGTGTTCTTCTGCGTGACATGGCCGAAATAAGTCAGTTGTGATTTCCCCCCCCCCCTTTCCAATGGCATGTCTGGTTTTATGTGGAGGAGGAGAAGAGGAGGAGGAGATTGGATTTATACCCTGCCTTTCACTTGTAGTCTCAGAGTGGCTTACAAACTCCTTTCCCTTCCCTTCCCCTCCCCACAGCAGACACCTGTGAGGTAGGTGGGGCTGAGAGAGCTTTGAGAGAACTGCTCTTGAGAGAACAGCTCTGACAGAACCATGGCTTGCCCAAGGTCATCCAGCAAGTGCAAGTGGAGGAATGCGGAATCAAACCCGGTTCTCCCAGATTAGAGTCCGTCCACTTAGCCACTTACTAGGATTGCCAACTCTGTGTTGGGAGATTGATGATGATTTGGAGGTGGAGCCTGGAGAGGGTGGGGTTTGGAAAAAAGGGGGCGTGGGCTCAGATGGGTACAATGCCATAGAGTTTGTCTTCCAAAGCAGCCATTTTCTCCAGGGGAATTGATCTTTGCAGTCTGGAGATCAATTGTGATTCCAGGTGACTTCCAGGAGGTTGGCAATCCTAGCAATGATGATGGTACCCTCGTGTGCTTTGATGTCACTGTCTACACCTGGTGACCATAAGGCACACCCAACCATGCTTTTGGGAGATCTAAACTGGCATATGGGTTCACATTGGGGAAATATGCAAGGGAAGAAAAAATCAGGGCCTACTTAGTCATGTGCCTGATACCTAGGCACCCACATAGATCCAGACCTCAGACATCACTTATCCCATTGTGTGTGTGTGTGTGTGTGTGTGTGTGTGTGTGTTAGGTGCCATCAAGTAACTTCCAACTAATGGAGACCCTATGAATTAATGACCTCCAAAATGTCCTATTCTTAATAGACTTGCTCAGGGGTCCTTTCGTAAAAAAAGAGGTGCAGGAGCTCATTAGCATAACTCATTTGCATATACCACACCCCCTGACGTCACCGGAAGTGTCAAAAGGCCACACATCCCTGACGTCATGGGCAGTGTGTCAGAAGGCAAGACGGGAGGGGGAAGGAAGGAAGGAAGGGGGGAGAGAAGGAGGAAGGGGGGAAGGAAGGAACAGGAAGGCAGGTAGGTAGTTGGGGGGGAGAGAGAGAAGGAAGGAAGGAAGGAAGGGGGGAGAGAGGGAGGAAGGGGGGGAAGGAAGGAACAGGAAAGTAGGTAGGTAATTGGGGGGAGAGAGAGAAGGAAGGAAGGGAGGGAGGGAGGGAGGAAGGGGAGAGGGAGGGAGGAAGGGTGAGGGGAAGGAAGGAACAGGTAGGTAGGTGGGGGGAGAGAGGGAAGGAAGGGAGGGGCGCTTCTCCCCCCCACTGGGGCTGGCATTTCCCCCCCCCCCTTGCTTGGGCCTGAGTGGAGTTAAGCCACTCAGGCCCGGCTTCCCCCTCCCGGGAGGCGGGACAGGGCTTCCTCGGCGGGGCCAGCGGCGGCCAGCCGCGGCCCCGCAGAAGGCGACGGGGGGCGGGACGGGGCTTCCTCGGCGGGGCCGGCGGCGGCCAGCCGCGGCCCCGCAGAAGGTGACGGGGGGCGGGACGGGCCTTTCTCGGCGGGGCCGGCGGCGGCCAGCCACGGCTCCGCAGAAGGCGACGGGGGCGGGACGGGCCGAGAAAGGCCCAGCCCTGCAGAAGGCGACGGGGGCGGGATGGGTCTTTCTTGGCGGGGCCAGCGGCGGCCAGCCGCAGCCCCAGAGAAGGCGACTGGGGCCGGGACGGGGCCCACCCGGCCCCGCCCCCCGGCCCCTTCTCTCCCAGAGCGGCGCTCCGGCTCGCTCCGGCCCCAACGGAGCCCTGGACTTGCTCAGGTCTCGCAAACTGTGGTCTGTGGCTTCCTTGACTGAGTCAATCCATCGCCTCTTGGGTCTTCTTTTCCTACTGCCTTCAGCTTTTCCTTGCATTATTGTCTTTTCCGGTGACTCTTGTCTTCTCGTCATGTGGGCAAAGCCTGATAGCCTCAGTTGAGTCATCGTACCCATACAATAGCCCATCTTACATGTGAAATCCCACAGAACCCGTTTGCTGTTTCTTCTCTGTACCTGAACCAAATCATGTTAATGGTCAGGCAGACTCGATTTTGCCTCCCTGAACTTCCAGATTCCGGAAAGAAAGTGTTCCTTTTCTTCCACCCCCTCACCCGATTCTGCTTCAGACCTGCACATAAGTCACATAAGAATATTGCTTGAAGTTTCTTCCCTTTCTGCTGCATTTCACTGAGGAAGACGGACCAGTGGTCTGACTCTATGAGGCAGTTTCATTAGCTTACAGGGACACGTGTAGCTGTGTTATACTGAATCATTCTACCAATCTGTCAAGGGCACTCCTGTGTACTCAGACCAGCAGCAGCTCTCCAGGGTCTCAGGCAGGGGTCATTAACATCGCCTCCTGCCTGGTGCTTTTAACTGGAGATGCCGGGGATTGAACCTGGGACCTTCTGCATGCCAAGCAGATGCTCTGCCACTGAGCCACAGCCCCTCTTTACAGCTCTCCAGGATCGCAGGCAGAGGTCTTTCACATCACCTACTCTCTGCTCCTTTTAATGTATATACTGGGGATTGAACCTGCAACCTTCTGCATGCCAAGCAGATGCTCTGCCTACTGCCTCTACAGCTGGACTGTAACTCTTGCTGAGGTACCACCCTCACCCCTGTAACAGTACAGTTCTATGCAATTGCTCCGGTAGAAGGCCTTTGATTTTAGCACTTTTAGGCTGGACTAAATCTTCATGGGATCGTATGGTAACCCTCCCAGTTCTCTCACCTTCATCCTCCCCCACCCCCAACAAAGGCCTCTAGCTTTGTGTACTATGGCTCTGTGTACTGGGGGGGGGTACCTTCCCAAACCTCCACATGTGGCTGTTCTTTTATGCAGAGTAGGGATTCTTCCAGTGCAATCCTAAACAGAGTCACACCCTCCTAATTCCATTGACTTCAACTGATTTAGGTAAAGTGAAAGGTTTCCATTGCTCGAAAGCCAGTTGAATCCGACTCTAGGGTAATGCAGCGCTCATCTCCGTTTTCTAGCCGAAGAGCCAGCGCTGTCCGAAGATGTCTCCATGGTCATGTGGCCGGCATGACTAGACGCCAAGGTGCACAGAACGCTGTTACCTTCCCACTGCAGTAGTACCTATTTATCTACTTGCAATTTCTTGCTTTTGAACTGCTAGGTTGGCAAGAGCTGGGACCAGAGACAGAAGCTCACTCCATCATGAAGCACTCAGGTCTCGAACTGCTGACCTTTCAGTCTGCAGTTCAGTGTCTTCACCACTGAGCCACCGCAGCTGATTTAGAAAGGTGTGATTCTGTTTGGGATCGCATGGTTAGTGTTACTTGCAAGCAGTGTTCCCTCGAGGCTGAGTTAGTGTGAGCTAGCTCACAGTTTTTCAGCCTCCAGCTCACACATTTTTGTCTTCGCTCTGGAAGGATGGCTCTAGAGCAAACTCATTTATGCAGTAGCCAAATCTCTCGCTCACAACTTTAATGCCAGTAGCTCGCAAAGTAGAATTTTTGCTCACAAGACTCCACAGCTTAGAGGGAGCATTCCTTGCAAGGGTGTGCTCCAAGTTAAATGAGGGTCATTCAGTCAATATTTATTCTTTTTTTTTATTATTTCCCTTCTTCCACATGCAAAAATGCACTATGAGGAAGAGGTTGCTGGAAGTTACTCTGAATTTGTATTGCACCTAGGGCGGAAAAAAGGTTGATTAAAGAAAGACAACATCAAGGGAGCCGAGCTTGTGAGAAATCTTCTAAATAGCATGGAAAAAGCAGGGCTTTAAGATCTCCTGTTTAAACAAACAAAACTCCCCAGTTTTGTCTTTAGCAGGAAAACTAATGAAGTGCCCTGCTTAGTCTGAATAGCTAAAGGGTTATAACAGCTAATACCAGCATTGCCTTAGGTCAAGAAGCACAAGCATAGAAATGCCTGTTAGTATTCAAGAGCTGTTGCTTAAAATGGAGGGGGGGGAGAGGAAAATAAGGCATGGAAATCTGGGAACCATCCTCAGCTTGGTTGCAGGACCTCAGCATTATTTACTGGACAAACAGACCGAGGGGGAGAAAGGGAGACGCTCATTCACCCAGGCAAACAACGATATGCACACAGATCTGAAGCAGGCGAATACTTCCCAAGAGTTGATTGAATTATCATAACACCGTAATACAGCTGGTTGGCTTCTCTAATCTATTGTGTTTTGGGGGTTCGTGTAGCGCTGAATTTGAAAGCGGCTGGCTTAAAATCTCTGTGTTGGTGAACTAAGCTCAGCTACCAGTTCTGACGGTTCAAAATAGTCTAGAAGGGTCAACACCAGTGTTCCCTCTAAGCTGAGTCAGTGTGAGCTAGCTCGCAGTTCTTTAGCCTCGGGCTGGCACATTTTTGACTTGGCTCAGGAAGGACGGCTCCAGAACAAACTAGTTTGTGCAGTAGAACAAACCGCTTGCTCACAACTTTAATGCCAGTAGCCAGGGGTCATTTCGTAGAAAAAGAGGTGCAGGAGTTCATTAGCATAACTCATTTGCATAACTCATTTGCATATGCCACACCCCCTAACATACCGGAAGTGTGTCAGAAGGCAACACCCACCCCTCAGGCTCCACTCCACAGGTGAGTGAAACTGACCTGCTCTTCCTCCATTCCCTTCCCCATCCAATACTTTGTGCAATAAAAATAAGCGTCAAGAACACACCCTCATTCTCTTCCTGCTCCCTTGAAACCACCAGGTTTCAAGTAGACTTGAGATACCCAGGACATGTGCACCACCCATCCCTTCCCCTTCCCCTCCCCACAACAAGACACCCTGTGAGGTAGGTGGGGCTGAGAGAAGTCTTTTGAGAACTGCTCATGAGAGAACAGCTCTGAGAGAACTTGTGACTGGCCCAAGGTCACACCGGCAGCTGCATGTGGAGGAGTGGGGAACCAAACCCGGTTCTCCCAGATTAGAGTCCAACTCCTGACCACTACACCAAACTGATGGGGCGGAAGCTGCTGAAGGGTTGGTGAAATTTCTCCAGTACTTATGTGCCATGTGCCCAGATAAAAAATGGTATACTTAGAAAATTTATATGCCACCTTGAGCAAGTCTCTGGAAAAGCAGCACACAATCATAAAAGGAACAGTGATAAAATTATCAATATTAAAACAAAACATTAAAAACAATAAAGACCCTAGCAGGGCTTTCCCTGGGGCGCTGTGCCTCTGCACTGCTCGGGGAAGCCGAGGAGGGGGCGGGGCTTGGTCATGTTCCCACCCCCTGGGCTCCTCACTCCCGGAGCTGCACTCCTGTGCGCTCCCGCTCCAATGGACCCCTGCCAGTAGCTCACAAAGTAAATTTTTTGCTCACAAGACTCCACAGCTTAGAGGGAGCATTGGTCAATGCAACAGGTAGAGCACAGTTGGACCATACAGCGGTGGTGGTTGAATGCTTATGGTTGGAACTTCTCTAGACCTGACCCGGATGGCCCAGGCTAGCCTGATCTTGTCAGCTCTTGGAAGCTAAGCAGGGCCGGCCCTGGTTGGTACTTGGAAGGGAGACCACCAAGGATGTCCAGGGTTAATATGCAGAGGCAGCCAATGGCAAGCCACTTTTGAACATCTCTCGCCTTGAAAACCCCACAACGGGCTGCCATAAGTCAGCTGTGACTTGACAGCACTTTCCACCACCGCCAGGAAGTTCCTTGTGAAGAAGGTATACTTCAAGAAGCAAGGTATGCCACAGGAAGTTGGTAACACTGTACTTCGTGGTCACTCCATGAAATTGCTGAGCAGTTGGCTTAGGACGGATAAAAGGAAGGACTTCTTTACCCAAAGAGTGACTAACACATGGAATTCACTGCCACAGGAGGTGGCGGCGGCTACAAGCATGGACGGCTTCAAGAGGGAATTGGATAAACATCTGGAGCAGAGGTCCATCAGTGGCTATTAGCCACAAGGTATAGATAGGAACTCTCAGTCTGGGGCAAGTGATGATCTGTATTCTTGGCGCTTGGGGGAGGGGAACAGTGGGAGGGCTTTTGGTGTTCTGGCCCCACTGGTGGACCTCCTGATGGCCCCTGGTATTTTTGGCCACTGTGTGACAGAGTGTTGGACTGGATGGAACACTGGCCTGATCCAACATTGGCTTCTCTTATGTTCTGTTCTGGGTCTAACCTCCATGTTACTAGCACTGGCCGAAAGGAATATAAAGAAGCACCTATTATGTTCTGCCAAAGACAATGATTGACACAGGTTGAACATGGAACAGAGTCGAAGCTCGTAACCTGAGAGGCCTTCCAGCATCGATCAAAACTGCTTTTCAAGTCTGTTTGATCCCATGACAACAAAACCAGGACTGATCTGAAAGGTTTGGGAATGATCATGGGTATTGTCTCGCCTCATTTGTAGGAGACGGGCTGACCCACAGCTGTGACTCTGTCAGCCATGCATGCCAGAGGTTGTGGTTGTAGGCGTGGCCAACTCAGGAGCCAGCTGGAACTCTATTCCTGTCCATTTCTTCCCAAAATAGCCCTGCATACTATAATGAAATGGTTCAGAAAGATGCTTTAAGAAAGGGATAGGGACTGTAGACTATACTGCTGTGTGTAAGAAACAGTATCTGTTACTGTAGGTATGATCCTACTATGTAATGTCTCTGTTGTTTGACATATCACAACAATACTTACACTTTGTTTAACCTCTGCTTCAGATTTCAGCAATCCTAATCCTATTGCATTGCTTACTGGATGTCCCATCTTGTTGATCGTCGTGACGCAGACTGGGCCATGCGCCTTGAGTGAGAAAGATGGGTCATAAATAATGTGAATAAATACAGGATTCTGGGACTTCTGCAAATGTTAGCCATGGGCACATACAGCATTCTTGGCAAAAACTAGGAATAACTGCCACCAGACTACACCAGTCTCCAGACTACAAAGAATCAGTTTCCCTGGAGGAAATGGCTGCTTTGGAGGGTAGACTGTATGGCATTGTACCCCACTGAGGTCCCCATCCTCCCCAGGATCCACCCGCTAATTTCCAGGAGTTTCCCAATCTGGATTTGGTAACCCTACCCCCCATCCCCTACCGGTGGCCAGGTGGGATTTAGCAATCCTAGCAAAAGCCCTACCTGATTTGGGACCAGGATATCTGAAGGACCATCTTCTCCCATGTGTTCCTCAGGGGGTTATTCTGTAATCGTGGGGCTGCCACTGAAAAGGCACTCTCTGGTGTGCCCACCAAATGAGCTTCCTTGATTGATGGGGCAGTCAGGAGGGCCTCTCCCCGTGGTCTCAATTCCCAGGCAGGAACCTGTGGGAGATGATGGTCACACACCATCATGGACCATCTTCTCCCATATATTCTTGCCCGTGAATTAAGATCGCAGAGAGAGCCCCTTCCTGACTGTCCCGTCCATCAAAGAAGCTTGTTTGGTGGGCAGGACAAGAGAGGGCCTTTTCAGTGGCAACTCCACAGTTACAGACCAACTTCCCCAGGGAGGTGGCTCTGGCCCCCTCGTTTTTGACCTTCACGAGGCAGCTGACGATTGTTTTATTCGGGCCTGCATTTGATGAAAGCAGTCGTGCTTGGAGGCTTTAATCGTTTGTTTACAGAAGAAAGGCGGCGAATAAAAGTTTTTAACGACTAATAAATAAATAAGTAAAACGGGATCGCAGGAACAACCGAAAGCTAGGTCCCGGGTTGACTGTGGGTATTTCGGAAACAGAGAAATCCCAAGTGGGACGTTTCCAGCCTTCCCCAGTTGGAGAGGAAGCACACGAAAAAGCCACAAAATGCCTTTGATCTTGGCGAAATTCGGAGACGGGACTGAATTTGGGTCAGGCACCCTTTCCTCGCGCACCCCATATAATGGGAGGGGGGGGCAGCATCCGAAGAAGAAAAGGAGGAGTTGAAAGAACAAAGAGTGGCATTTCGTCTTTGAATGAAGACAATAGAGCCAGCCATCTCCAAAATGAAGATATTGCGATTAGTTTATGCCGTCTCCTTTTAGGAAGCTGCATTAATTTTGATTTATATTTAAATAAAAATGATTAAATTTTATCTTCTCAGATGGAAATGTTGTGATAAATACTGGCTGGTGGCCAAAGTAATCTCTGAAGCCTGGAGCGTACAGCTCCTCTTGTCTTGTATGGATATGTGAATGGCAAGGGGTTTTATCAGTATTTCTAAAGGCGCTCATTTAATTATGTGGTTGTAAGAATTTTCAAAACCCCAAAGAATTAACACTCCCAATACATATTCATGTCCCTCGCATTAATTCAACCTGAACAGTTGAAAGAAAAGAGTTATATTTTAAACACACACACACACACACACATTTTCTTCAATTTCTGTAAACACTCCATTTGTGCTCTAGCTTTATTGTCGTATAATAAAAATAAAATTAGATGCTATCAGCCTTTTTTTTTTTTTTTACAGAGGGCATAATGCCAAAGAAGAGAACCTATTCACGGTTAATAGCAGGGACCTGAACGCAGATCTAGAGATCAGTTTCGATGGCTGTTCCAGTGTTCACATGAAGCTCCCCCTTTCATTTCAAACGCACCGTTTGATCTGGTTTCATCACTCTTCAATAACGGATTTTATGAGCACATTCAGACAGCAACAGCTGCCTCCCATTCCCAACCGTTGGACCAGGTCCCAAGTGGTGTTTTCTCAGCACTTTCGGTTAAAGCTGCAGTTTCCTCTGTGTGATTGCTCCTCCGTTGTTAAGCCACTTCCAAATCTTTAAAACAACAACAACCCCGCCACAGAAGCTAGAGGCTTCCACTTTTCACCCACCTTTTTTGTGTGTGTGTCGGCGATATGTGCATAAGCGCTGCTCCGCTCCCGCTTCTATATAAAAAAAAGTTCAAATGGGCACTAGTTTTGAGTTCGGGATCCCAAGGAGGCCAGTTTCGGGCGAAAAGTTTGAAAGGACGTGTTCTGTCACGGCAGTGAAATCACGGTGCTTGTGGAACTGTGACAGGATTTGCTCTACTGCTTTTGCGCATGCGCGAGGGTGCAGTTTTTCAAATCTCCAGATGAGTGGCTATGTGCATGCGCAAACTTAGAAAACAACAACAACAACAACCCCCCCCCCCCCGACATACACTCCCGTGTGATCGTGATTGTCCGGAGTAAAAAAAACCCGCAACGGAGTGAGGACATTTAAACCGCCACCAGCATGCTGTCTGAATGAACCCAATGTAAGTCATCTTCCATTCCCATAAAAAGTGTAGAGCAGATCCTCTGCAAGCTGAAGGCACTTGGGACAAAAGGAGAGGTCAGTTTTTATTTTATTTATTTATTTATTTCACATTTTTACCCCGCCCTCCCCACAATCGGGCTCAGTTCCCAGTTCTCATTGACTCCACCCTCCCCTTGAACCCCTGTGTCCCATCCTGTGTGTTCCTCAAGTGTCCCCTGACCTTATGGAGCGTCTGGGGGGATAGGAAAGGGGGAAGTGTGAAACTCCATTGCACAAGGAATGTTCTGCTTCCATTGCTTTGTGTTTTGTTTGTTCGTCCGATTGACTTTCTGGAATACCGGTACACCTTGAGGAGGAGATGAAGCCTGGATATATCCCAGGTGCTCATCACAAGAAGGTGAGGCACACGTGTTTCCTGGAGGCTCCATCCAACATTGCCTTGAGGCCACACTGGCAATGGTTTCGCCCTGTTGAAAATGTTGTTGTTCATGGGTGGCCTGGAAGGAAATATATCCCCAAACCCATGATAACTTGAGGAAATTCATGATTAGTTTTAGAGAAGGAGAAGAAAGAGGAGGAGGAGGAGGAGATTGGATTTATATCCTGCCCTTCACTTGGTGTCTCAGAGCAGCTTACAATCTCCTTTCCCTTCCCCTCCCCACAACAGACACCCTGTGAGGGTGGTGGGGCTGAGAGAGCTCTTTCGAGGACTGCTCGTGAGAGAACAGCTCTGAGAGAACTTGTGACTGACCCACTCAGTCAGAGCCACTGAGCATCATTCCAATTAATTCACCAATTTGAAGCTAGAGGTGGTCATTGGTCATGACTAACTAGACTGGGTCTCCCAGTGACTTTGGTCATACTTTGGTCACCTTAGGGGCAGTGTTCCCTCTAAGTTGAGTTAGCCTGCAGCT
Organism: Lepidodactylus listeri; assembly: GCA_029233225.1. NCBI lineage: Eukaryota > Metazoa > Chordata > Lepidosauria > Squamata > Gekkonidae > Lepidodactylus > Lepidodactylus listeri. The sequence continues at coordinate 56,110,355 of JARCFY010000017.1, forward strand.
CACACATTTTTGTCTTTGCTCAGGAAGGATGCAAACTGATTTATGCAGCAGCCAAATAGCTCACTCACAACTTTAATGCCGGTAGCTCACAAAATAGATTTTTTGTTCACAAGATTCCACAGCTTAGAGGGAGCTTTGCTTAGGAGGCAGGGCTCATATCGTAGCAGGAGCTCCTTTGCATATTAGGCCACACACCCCTAATGTAGCCAATCTTCCAAGAGCTTACAGAGCTCTTCTTACAGGGGCTACTGTAAGCTCTTGGAGGATTGGCTACATCAGGGGTGTGTGGCCTAATATGCAAAGGAGCTCCTGTTACGAAATGAGCCCTGTTAGGAGGTGACAAAACTCCCTGGAAAAGACACTAGCACTGGGGAAAGTTGAAGGCAGCAGGAAAAGAGGAAAACCCAACAGGAGATGGATTGACACAAAACCTCACAACCCTGTGAGGTAGGACAGGTTGACAGTGTGCAACTAGTACATGCTCACACAGCAACCTTCATGGCAGAGTGCGGATTTGAACCCATGTCTCCCTTTTCCTGTTCTAACACCCCAGCCATTGCAAACAGACTGGTGATACCACCTCTATAAAATATTAAACTAGAAAGAGAAGAAGAAGAAGAGATTGGATTTATGCGCCACACTTCACTCGGAGTCTCAGAGTGGCAGACAATCCCCTTTCCTTCCCCCACCCCACAACAGACACCCTGTGAGGTAGGTGGGGCTGAGAGAGCTCTTTCGAGGACTCCTCTTGAGAGAACAGCTCTGACAGAACTATGGCTTGCCCAAGGTCACACCAGCAGCTGCATGTTGAGGAGTGGGGAATCAAACCTGGTTTTCCCAGGTTAGAGTCCACGCTCTTAACCACTACACCAAAGCAATATCAAGGGAGTCTCTATCATTTGATTTGGGTTTTTTTGGGGGGGGGGGGTTACAAAAATAACTGCATGGCTCAAAAAATCTAGACCAAAAATGTTTATTATTTATCATTTTTTTTAATCCCACCTTTTCTCAGGGCAGTATACAAATTCTCACCCCTTTTTTAAACTACCAAAAAAGTTAACAAAAGCTACTATGAAAATTCAAAAAATTGCAAAGCAGTAGGGTTAGAAGTTCATCAGAACACCATATATTTATAGGTGTATTATTAGATCCACTGCCAACCTAGCAGTTCGAAAGCAAAAAAATTGCAAGTAGATAAATAGGTACTGCTTCGGTGGAAAGGTAACAGCATTCTGTGCGCCTCAGCATTTAGTCATGCAGGTCACATGACCACAGAAAAAAGTCTTCAGACAGCGCTGGCTCTTCAGCTTGGGAACAGAGATGAGCACCATCCCCTAGAGTCATATTCGATTGACTTTTGAGCAAGGGAAACCTTTACCTTTACTATTAGATCCACTAAAAAGCTCAATAAAACTGGAAGTCTTCTGCCAGTTAGGAGATCATAAAATTAATAGTTTGATTTAGTTTATTATTACGGTCTTAAGACTAATATACTAACAGGCAAAGAACAAAAAATATTCATCCAAACTAAAATCCTATCAGATTATGGCTGAGGACAGACTGGCAATCTGGAGCGGGATGAATGTGGAGGCAACTGCTGCGGGGGGAAAACTCCCCAGGGCTGGCCGTTCACACTGGCCAGTGTATTGCGCAAGGATGCTGTTACGGAGCGTTCAGACTGCTGCGAAGTGGCCCCACGTGGGCCGGCCTCCACAGCTTGTGATAGGGCTGTTTCGGCAATTTGTGCATGTGCGCATGCGCTTATGTGCGCATGAGCGCTCATGCGCAAACTGGCAAAACGCCGCGTTCGCACTGCCGCCTCCACTTGCCTCCCGCTTTCTTCCGGTTCACACTGCCTGGAAGCGGGAGGCATGCGGAAGACGGCCCCTGAACACCGGTTTCTCCCGGTGTCCCGGTAAAGCGAAAGGAAAACGTCTTCAAGACGCGTAAGTACGGAAGGGAGCCGAGGGACAGCTGTGCATGTCTGGACCGGCTCCCTTTCCCCGTTTCCCATGCGGACCTCCCCCGGGGCAGATTGCCAGTCTGTCCTCAGCCTATATGAGTGATTAAGCTAGGATTTCAAATTGCAGAACTCTGCATTTGCTACTAAATTAAACATGTGCTAATATTTCTCTCATATCGATCAAATGTGGTTTACAAAAGGCAAGAAATTAATATACACTAGAAAATGGATAAACTTAATATAATTTATGATTATTTGCCCCCCCAAAAATCTGAACATCCTGAGGATTCAAAGATGCTATTTTAAAAAAGCCTTTGACAAGCTGGAATGGCCTTTCATACTACTTCAGAAGTTAACATTGGGGAATAACTTTTGTAAAGTAACGATTTCTTAACAGGGAAGTGTGTCCTTAGAGGGCTCTGACTTAGATAGCCCAGGCTAGTCTGATCTCATCAGATCATAGAAGCTCAGCCAGGTCATCCCTGGTTAAAATTTTGATGGGAGACCACCAAGGAAGTCCAGGGTTGCTACACAGAGGCAGGCAATGGCGAACCATCTCTGCCCATCTCTTGCCTTGAAAACCCCATGAGGGGTCACCATGTCAGCTGCAACACGATGGTGTTTTCCACCACCCCCATCCTTAGAGGAGATAGAAGTGACAGCTGTAAATAATTTTGTTTTCTATTTGCTTGATCCATAGAGCCTCTAGGGGCACAGAATCGTTCTGCCATGCAGACCTTCTCCCTTTGTCTAAGATATAAAGTTGATGATGATCTGCAAGAGGACCTTTCTGTTGGTGGCACCCATTTCAGAGAAGATACCCCAAGGTTTGGGAGGTCTCAGTTTGGTGCAGTGGTTAAGAGTGCGGACTCTAATCTGGGAGGACCCGGTTTGGTTCCCCACTTCTCCTCCACATGCAGCTGCTGGGGTGACCTTGGGTCATTCACAAGTTCTCTCAGAGCTGTTCTCTCAAGAGCAGTCCTCAAAAGAGCTCTCTCAGCTCAACTTCCTCACAAGGTGTCTGTTGTGGGAAGGGGAAGGAGACTGTAAGCCACTCTGAGACCTCGAGTGAAAGCCTGGGGGTATAAATCCAATCTCTTTTCTCTTCTCTCTCAGTTCCTTCCCGGTGTCTACATTTCATTTTATTTTCTAGAACTCTTTGTGCTGATTTATGCTTTTGCTGGCATGGGGTAGCTTTACAGACATTTGATTTTGTCTAGACTCATGTCTGTTCCCATGTCTACTTTTTGTCTTGGAAACAATAATAATTCCTTTCATTGTTGCATCTGATGTTGTTTTTGGATCTTTTAAAAGTAGGGAAGTTATTGAAATGTTTGGAAAATCTGAAAAAAAATTGCAATGGTTGCTGCTTGCTGGGGATAATAATGATTGTAATGAGGTTAAATGAAGTTATAAAATAAAGATATGTGCAAGTGATACTATAACAATAACTGATTGATCAAAATAGGGGGTCAATTGAGCCTTCACCTTGTTTCTCTCCTGTCCCATGTGTATCGATCAATGTCCTCTGTTAATACTAAAGAATTTGCATTGCACTGGGCAAATGCTGAAAATTCATGGACGCCTTACCTCTTGGATGAAGAATCTGAGATTGTGGATGTTTGCTATCAAAATGAGCAGTATTAAACAATACTAAATAATGGTTTATGACTGAGTAGGAAAAAGAATTTAGTGTACTAAATATTTGGAGATAAGGAAATCTGGTAAATAAAAACTGGTGAGACTGATTATCTCTAAAGGTAAAGGTAAAGGTTTCCCTTGCTCAAAAGCCAGTCAAATCTGACTCTAGGGGGCAGTGCTCATCTCCATTTCCAAGCTGAAGAGCCAGCACTGTCCGAAGACTATACATGGTCATGTGGCCAGCATGACTAAATGCCGAGGAGCACGAAATGCTGTTGCCTTCCCATCAAAGCGGTACCTATTTATCTGCTTACAATTTCTTGTTTTCGAACTGCTAGGTTGGCAGGAGCTGGGGCCAGAGACGGGAGCTCACTCCATCATGTGGCACTCGAGTCTTGAACTGCCAAACTACTGACCTTTCGGTCTGTAGCTCAGTGTCTTAACCTCTGAGCCACCATGGCTCTCTAGGGTACCCCCCCAAAAAAATCACTATTGTGATAATGTAGGATACTAACTGAATATCCCTCCCTCCCTCCCTCCCTCCCTTCCTTCCCAGTTCCCAAGGCAGATTGCACAGAGTGAGTCCATACAAAACAGGATGAGACATTCAATAAACAATGCAATAGAATTAGGATTGTGGAAATCCGGAACGAACCAGAAATCTTAAAAGAAAAACAGAACTGAAGCAAAGCATAAACATTAACATGAGAACACATTAAGCAATGCAAAAATTACATAGCAGGATTGGGTCCTAGTTACAGCATTGCGAAGAGGGTAAGAACATATGAACATATGAAGAAGACCCCTGCTGGATCAGATGAGTGGCCCATCTAGTCCAGCATCCTGTCTCACACAATGACCAGCCAGTTACTCTGGAGAGCCAACAACAGGGCATAGAGGCCAAGGTGATGTGGCCTCCTGGCATTGGTATTTAGAGGTTTACTGCTTCTGGATTTGAAAGTTCCTTTTAGTCACCATGGCTAGCAGCCACTAATGTCCTCCACGAATCTGTCTGATCTCTTTTAAAGTTGTCTACGCCTGTGGCCATCACTACATCCTCTGGCAACGAATTCTACATTATAAGCACTCATTGTGTAAAGAAATATTTTCTTTTGTCTGTCCTGAATTTACTGCCCATCCGCTTCATTGGATGTCATCAAGTTCTAGTATTCGGGGAGAAGGAGGGAGAAAAATTCTTTCTGCCTACTCTCTACCTTGTGCCTAATTTAATAACCCTTTATCACCCCACACCCCAATCATAGGGCAGGTGCTCCAACCCCTTAAACATTTTGGCTGTTCTCTTCCGTCCCTTTTCCAGCTCCGCAATCTCCTTTTTGAGATAGTGAGTTTGATTCTCCCGCATCTTATTTGTGAAAATCAAATAATCTCAACTAAGATTACATCTCAGTGCAATCAAATGCACAAATAAGATGTGGGAGAATCAGACTTGCCCTCCAACGAAGATTTCATCTCCGCCGTACTGTATATAATCTAAATTAATAACAACCTATCTGTAAATTAGATCACGCAAAATGTAGATGGTGGGGCAAAGATCCAAAGGATCTCATACACATATGGAATCTTCATGAGAAGATTTGTATGCATTGAGGGAAAGTTGCAGAATTGATTAAGGAGATATTAAGATGTGAACTACCAAGGGATTCAGTTGCTTTACTTCTCTATTATCCAAATGAAAGAACTATGCTGCATTTGCAAGATATTTGTTGTTCGCTACACGAAATCTGTATCACAACAAAGGGGAAGGCAACTGAAGCCCAACTAATGACTGTCTTTTTCTGGTAAAGACAGCTAATTATATTACAGTGAGAAAGGAGCAATAGAAAGGTTCTGGAAACTGGATAATGTTTATTCAGTCCTGGAATTCGTTCCTCATCTTGATTCCTGGGACCAGAGCAGGGCGATGTGTTAGTAACCCAATTAGTTCAGTCACAAGGATCCCACAGTCTTTAGGAATCCTGATTATTCAGTGAAGATCACACACACACAAATATTTACTTGCATTATCTTCTCAAGTTCAATCTGAGGGTCCTTAGAGGCATGATGAAATGACCATGTCTTTGAGACCACCTCTCCCTTATGAGCCCCGTAGGACACCATGACCCCCAGGACATCCGTCTTGCCTTGATTCGGGCCAGTGATTTCTCAGCCCTGGCCCCCGCTCTCATATGAGATCCGGGCCCCGTGGGACCTTTTACAGTTCCACAGGGCCTGCAAGAATGACAAGATGGAGCTCTTCCACCAGGCTTCTAGCTGAGGCGGTGGGTGTCCACAGCTTATTGAGCCTTCCCCTCCAGTGACCCAAATCTGAGTTACCATCTGGAACCCCAATTTGTGCTAGACCTCATCTATTGAGGCTCTGGTTGGGAGTCTCGGAATTACAATTTGGATTTAACCGTGGTGTATTTTAATTGGTTTTGACTGTTATTTTGCAGTTATGTGACTGTTGGTTTTATAGGATGGAACCCACCCTGAGCCTGTTATGTGGGGTGGGCGGGATATTAATAAAATAAAAATAATAATAATAAATGTTGCCGAGGACAGTTATTTGTTCTCAGGTCAAGAGGCTGCTCTGTGATGGAACATCATGGCTGGACTCATCATAGGTTTTTTCCCATTGGCCATTGGGCGGGGTCCTAAAATGGAGAGAGAAGGAGAGGCTCTTGACGGTGAGACAGCCATAGCCTCGAGTCAATAAAGCCAAGATTCTCTGATGGTGTGTTACTCCCTCTAAGAAGAAGGGGGAGGGGATAAGATTGGGGTACAAGACCCGTCTGCCAAGATATTTCTCTTCCCCCCCCAAAAAAGTAAGTATTGTTGCAATTTTTCTCACTTTTCCTGTCAATCTTTTTATCCACCTTTTTTTTTTGGCGGAGGCGGGGGGGGGGGCAGACACACTCTAAATGTCGAATACTCCTCATCTGAAAATGTCAACAGAAGTGTCTCGGTACCAACTCTCTCCCCTTCTTTCAACAAGAGAGCAAACTGAGCCTGCTTTCATTTAAAGGGGGAGAAATAAATCTATTTAATATGTTTATCATCTTCTCCCACCCACCCACCCCCTTTTTTTTTTGCCAGCTAGCTAGGATGGAGTCGCTGAATCGGTCCACTCCAAGCGTGTCAATGCAACCACTCGCTGTAAGTCTAAGCCTTTTTTCTCTGTTTTCCCGTCTGCCCCTTTGTTCTCTGCCCTGCAGCTCCGGTTTCAAATCTCTTTTGACAGCAAATTTAAAGCCACGGCAGTTCCTTTACTGTAAAGAGCAAAGAAATCCATTATTAACAGGGGTTGTCAATAAACAATAACAATTTTGTAAAGCAGATTTGTTTGGAGAGAGGGGGGCCCAACAGAAAAAAAAAAACGAAAAGAAAGACAAATCAATAATTAGCGGTATGTCTGAGTGGTGGTCAAATATATACTTCTGACTGTATCTTAAGAGTCGCCGATGAGCGAAGCACTTTGAATTGCATTTCAGACACTAATGCAGGCAGCGTAATCCTATTTACATTCATATTGCTCCCGAATCTCTTTCTGGGGCTCCTTTAAGATTTCCACATTTGTATGCTTGCATGAGTTTCTAGGGCTTTTTACACGATATCAGGACTTTTGTAATTTAAATCTATAAAAAGGCAATTGCTTTTAAATATACTTTCCCAATAGTGGATCAAAAAAAGGGGATGGGGGAGGCCAAACTTATTGGAGAGCTATACACATCACTAAACATGGGCACCGAAAGTCTGAGGCTCTGTGCAGTGTGAGAAATTAATCTTCAACTGTATTAGCAAGAAAAAGAAAAAAAGAAAGATTCAGAGCTTGGGAGACTGAGGAGGTCTCCAAAGTCCACACTGTCATGCATTCCGCTCCCGCTGCCTATCTAGCCCTGGATCTCTGAGAAGCAAGTTGAGGGAAAGATATGCAGCTGTTCTTCTTGTTGAGGATCACAATTTAAACCTTTTAAATGTGTTTTTTTTTCCTCCCCTGCCCTTCCTCCAAGAAGCTCAGGATGGTTCCCCCCTGTTCATTTGAACCTCACAATGACCCTGGGATGGAAGCTGTTAAATACTGGGTTCCGTGGAAGTGATCAGCTCTACTTTATTACATGATTTCAGCTAGTACAAGTCGAAACTCCAGGGCAAAAGCCCTGTTTTTATAGCATGCACACACCACACCCAGCCCCCAACGGTGGGCTATTTACATTACATTACTTCCTCACTGGTCACCTTTAGAGTCCTGATGGGCTATTGTTCTGGAGCTCCAAACTCAGCCCCAGTCTCAGACAATCCTGGGTCATTCCAGCCCCAATACATAACAGAAGCTGACAGAAAGAGATGGGCCTCAGGTCAGCCAACGAGCTCGATGGTGGGATGCAGATTCGAACTTTGTCCCGTATTCTAACCATCACACCAAAATCAGAGGTCGCTAACCTTTTTGAGCCTGTGGTCGCCTTGTGACACAGCATGGTGGGAACAGCCACAAAATGGCTTCCTCAAAATGGCTGCCATGAGAGATGAAGCCAACCATGCAGTGGGTGGCCGCAGCTTACCTTCAGTCACATGGTGGAGACCCTAGGGCTGTGGTAGCAGCTGCTGCCCAACCAGCACTTTAAAAATCTGCACCACCCATCAAATGCCTAATGGCCAACCGGAAGTCTTGCTGGGCCAAAGTCCCACCCACTTTCTAAAAACACTAGGTGAGTTCCAGGAAATGTGTCAGTGGGTCCCATGAGCACCACTTTGGGGGAACCTGTGCCAACTCTTCCTTGCAAAAACCTTCTTCCATTCATTTGGGCGTTGTCGCAAGCCATCCTGATGGATCCCCATGTGCCAGTCTATGGGAAAAGATGGAATACAGTGGGAAAAGGCAACCCCACAGAGCTCAACTCCTTTTCTCCTTGTTTTGCAGAGCGGAGATGGGATGGGCATCAACTGGTACAAACTCATGGTGGGAAGATAGGCAAGTACGTGGATGGAACATTTTCTGGTAAAATGGTTTCTGAAGAAGCAAAGTCCTCACTACCTTGAAGAAAACATAACTGTGCAGAAATCAAATATAGTTTAATACAGTTTTAACCAACCTTCCACCAAGATGCCCATTGCTCCTTCACCTCCATTTCACTGCCCCAATGATTCTGGGAGGGGAGAGAGGGAGAAAAAGGAGGACTGGTTCAAGGTCACTCCGCGAATTTCAAGCCTGAATAGGGATTTGCATCCAGGCTCAAGTGGTTAAGACGCTAGACTGCAGACCAGAAGGTCAATATTTCAGCAGTTCGAGACCCTAGTGCTGCATGATGGAGTGGGCTCCCATCTCTGGTCGCAGCTCCTGCCAACCTAGCAGTTCAAAAGCAAGAAATTGCAAGTAGATAAATAGGTACCACTTCGGTGGGAAGGTAACAGTGTTCCATGCACCTTGGCATCTAATGCTGGCCACATGACTACAGAAATGTCTTTGGACAGCGCTGGCTCTTCGGCTTGGAAACGGAGATGAGCACTGCATCCCTAGAGTAGTATTCGACTGGCTCTCGAGCAAGGGAAACCTTTACCTATCCCAAGGACTAGGTTTGATCCACATATTGTTACATGTCGCGTTGTGTTGTTGTAATGATGCACTTCCAGGCAGCAAAAATGCAGGAGCAAAACCATTACAACGGCACATCAGCTAATGGCATTTGGATCCATGCTTTGTCCAGCATTCTAACCTCTGCACCGTGCTATCTTTCCAGTCGATGGGCGAATGAGCAAAAGAAACCTGTAAACCAGACCTCCTTTAAGGGGTTGTGGCTCAGTGGTAGAGCATCTGCTTGGCATGCAGAAGGTCCCAAGTTCAGTCCCCGGGATCTCCAGTTAAAAGATCCAGCAGAAGGTGATGTGAAAGATGTCCACCTGAGACCCAGGAGAGCAGCTGCCAGTCTGAGTAGACAAGACTGACCTTGATGGACCAAGGGTGTCCTGGCCCCACTAGTGGACCTCCTGGTGGCACCTGGTGTTTTTGGCCACTGTGTGACACAGAGTGTTGGACTGGATGGGCCACTGGCCTGATCCAACATTGGCTTCTCTTATGTTCTAAGGTTCTGATTCAGTATATGGCAGTTTCATGGGTTCGTGCTTGTTTAGATCTTCGCATTTCTTCATTTTCTCTCACATGTCTTCAGACTTAGGATAAAAACTCAAGGTTCTTCCGGGTTAACTAAGCGGTGCCTGGCTCCATCCCAATAGCCATCAGTGGCTGCGTTCAGACTGGCAGTTTGGCCCGATCTAGGCACCTTTCACAAATGGATTAAATGGGCCTGTTCACACAGCCACAGCTGTCAGACGTTCCCCGGGCATCCTTACCCCATCAGAGAATGACTTGGAGCCCGGTTAAAAAGCCACCACCTCCGAAGTGGAGTTTTTGTTTTCTTGCACATTCATCGTGCATGGCCGGCTGTCTGAACACGGGGGAGTGCACACAGAATGGATTTGGCAGTCTGAACTTGCAGATCTGTTCTGCCACTAGGGAAGTGGCTTTTTAAAAAAAAAATAATTGCCCATATGCGCACATGCCCACTCATGACTTTTGGCCGTTTTTGCAGTGCGCTCCGTGGCTGTTGTGTTACAATAATGTGGATGCTTGCCCATGGGATATCTCCATGGGTAAACCCCCAGTAGGGTGTGCTGTGTGGCTGATATGTCCCACAACATTTTAAACTGGGTCAATTACAGGCAGCACTACATCACAGCAAGCTGCCAGTCTGTCCACAGCCAATGCGTATTTAAAATGTCACACTATAAACACATCCATGCATGTGTGCAAGGGAGTGAGGCTAATGGCCGGCTGTTGGGGGGGGCAAGAACAAGATGGCAGCACAATTTAAGGGCTGAAGTGGACAAGAGATCCAGGTTAAGTGAGCTTGAATATTCAGTCCAATTTATGACAGTCTTTGAATTCTGAGATCTGTGTTTTTATAGTATAGCCTTAAAGGACCACCTAGAAGGAAGGAAGGGAGGAAGGAAGGAAGGGAGGGAGGGAGGGAGGGAGGGAGGGAGGCTGGCTGGATAGTGATAGGTAGGAAGGTAAGGTAAGGTAAAAGTAAAGGTTCACCTTGCTCGAAAGCCAGTCAAATGTGACTCTAGGGATGCGGTGCTCATCTCTGTTTCCAAGCTGAAGAGCCAGCGCTGTCCAAAGACGTTTCTGTGGTCATGTGGCTGGCATGACTCGACACCAAGGCACACAGAACACTGTTATCTCTCCACTGAAGTGGTACCTATTTATCTACTTGCAATTTCTTGCTTTCGAACTGCTAAGCTGGCAGAAGCTAGGACCAGAGATGGGAGCTCACTCCGTCATGCGGCACTCCGGTCCGCAGTTCAGCCTCTTAACCACTTGAGCCACTGTAGCCCTCAGGTAGGAAGGTAGGTAGGCATATAGACAGACAGACAGACAGGCCGAAAAGACAGATAGTTTGTACATAGATGATAGACAGACAGATTAGATAGATAGATAGATAGATAGAAAGATAGATAGATATTCTGCTTTTATCAACATCCTATGGCAATTTCCTCATTATTGTCATCTACGGCTGTTACGCACCCGTTTCCCATTTCAAATATCAAACACAAATGTGTCTTTAAAAAAAAAATTGCGAACAACAGCCACCTTGATAAAGGCCAGATGCACATACCTCAAATCAGAGCTGGGCTTTGTATTTTCGCTTCGCGAAAGCTTTCAAGTAACTGACACAGAACACCAAGAACGTCTTTCGGGGTGAGACGGGGGAGAATCTATCAGCCGCCCGACTCCAGGTCCCGGAGAAGATCTCCACTGAACATCAGCCGCTCGTGTTCTTCCATGCCCCCTTCTTTTTTTACCTTCTTGATCACGATTCCGGAGAGAAACTCTCCTGATATCAAGGTCGGCAGCAGCTTACCTTTGCGCAGGCCGCTCTCGTACCAAGCAGTTTCAGGGTTGTTTCAACATGACCTCCTTTCTACACGGTAGGAAATCACTTGGCAGAAGGGAGAGAGAGGAGAAAAAAAATAAGACCCTCTTTCTTTTAAGCCTCCTGCATTTTCAGCGCACGGATACCGGGAGCAAGAAACCCTCCTTATGCAATTCCCTGACCATCCAATAGGATCAAGTTGAATTGATTGCCATTCTTTGAAATTAGCAAGCATTAATGTAACTTCCTTGGTTGTGTGACCCAGTTTTTTGGGGTTTTTTTTAAACTTTGAGAGCAGGGGTTACACGAATGACAATATTGGGGGAATGCGCATGATGTAGAGTGCCTGTTTGCAAATGCTTAAGGAGTTATGGGGCATCCCCCCTCCCCCCCCAACACTTATCTGAACACGGCAGTCGGTAGCAAACTTGGCATTCTCAACTTTAGTTAAAGCGGACTCTATAAGTCTCTGAAATGAATGTATAAATAACGTGCAACTGTCTAGACAGTATAGGTCACTCGCAAAGAGACTGGGTCAGGCAAAAATTGTCCATCAGGCAGACAACCATAACTGATTCTGATGTTAAGTAACGGTTTAGATATTCAGCATATGCGAAAGGCTTCACTGAACACTGGATCTTCCCAGCCAAACTCACCCTTCTACTTATACATATCTTTATGCCGCCTTAGGAAAATGCACATGCTATTTAAACATTAAAATTAATGCCAGGAGAAGGAAGGGGGGGTGGAGAGGGGAACACAGTATTAACGGGGGACTGGAACCAACCTGTGTAATTGGCTTTTGGTCAAGCACAAAATAACGCTGGTATCCCACCTTAGACAAATATGCCTCACCTTACGACACTGACAGAATCTCAAAGATGAGTGGGTATTAAAAACTTGGGGCCTAGCCTAAAAGAAAAGACGTGCACAAACACAAATCTCTTTCTCTCTCTCTCGCTCTCTCTCTCTCTCTCCCCACCAGTTTGGTGTAGTGGATAGGAGCACAGACTCTAATCTGGGAGAATCGGGTTTGATTCCCCGCTCCTCCATGTGCAGCTGCTGGTGTGACCTTGGGTCAGTTACAAGTTATTTCAGAGCTGTTCTCTCAAGGGCAGTTCTTGAGAGAGCTCTCTCAGCCCCACCTACCTCCCAGGGTGTCTGTTGTGGGGAGAGGAAGGGAAAGGAGATTGTAAGCCGCTCTGAGACTCTTTTGGGTAGTGAAGGGTGGGGTATAAATCCAATCTCCTCCTCCTCCTCTTCTCCTCCTCCTCTCTGTGTCTTATTTTCAAGATTATTTTCCCAGTCTTTTTGATAGTTTGTTTTAATGGCTAGGACACAATGGCTCGCACTGCAGTGCCTTCTAATTCCTGACAGCTCTCAACCAGTCCCAGCTGCGTGTTCTTGGCTTACTGATTTACCTTGGCTACTGTACAACATCAAGGGGGAGGCCTGTAATCATTCTGGAACAGCAGCCTGTTTGGGATTAACCCTCTCAAAGCTGTAAAGTAGCTGCCCACCTGTTGAGGATGTAAATACTGATATTTTTGTGTCTACCACCCTCCCCTTCAAAAAAGAAAAATCCTAACGATGCCCTTCAGTTTATAAGCTGTTTCACATGTTATGTCTTTCAGGGGTACACTTTGCGTTAAGTATGCACAGAATATCTAAGATCTGTACAGAAATTCTAATGGAATTGAATGAATACATGTGGGGAGCATTGTTCCCCACCTCACCTATTCCTGAGAAGAAGAAGAAGAAGAGGAGGAGGAGGAGGAGGAGGAGGAGATTGGATTTATATCCTGCCCTTCACTACTGGCTTACAATCTCCTTTCCCTTCCCCTCCCCACAACAGACACCCTCTGAGGTAGGTGGGGCTGAGAGAGCTCTGAGAGAACTGCTCCTGTGAGAAAAGCTCTGCAAGAACTTGTGACTGACCCAAAGTCCTCCAGCAGCAGCATGTGGAGGAGTGGGAAATCAAACCCAGTCCTCCCAGATTAGAGTCCGCGCTCCTAACCCCTACCCCAAACTGGCTCTGCAAGCAGCAAAGGACTCTGAAAACAGAACCTTCCCAATCATTTTGTGCTTAATTTGTTGACAAATATGTATATCCTATTTTTCGCCTGATCAACAGGGCTCAAATAATCTGTATGAGCTCATACCCCTACGTGTGCATAGGCTGGAAAGATGCACTGAGATTTCATAAACTTGTTGGTTTTTAACGCTATGTGGGCAGTTCAAATATTCCCTTGGGGGGGGGGGAGCCACAGATGACCCCCATGTTCCTACTTCCTGCCTGCTATATTCAGGCAGTTTGGTGTAGTGGTTAAGTGCGCGGACTCTAATCTGGGAGAACCGGGTTTGATTGCCCACTCCTCCGCTTGCACCTGGCTGGATGACCTTGGGCAAGCCATAGCTCTGGACCAGCTGTTCCCTCAAGGACAGCTTGGGAAAGAGCTCTCTCAGCCCCACCTACCTCACAGGGTGTCTGTTGTGGGGAGGGGAAGGGAAAAGGAGTTTGTAAGCCGCTCTGAGACTCCCTTGGGGAGTGGAGGGCGGGGTATAAAGCCAATCTCTTCTTCTTCTTCTTCTTCTTCTTCTTCATTCTGCATCTGAAAAAGGCTTAGAAACATGGAAACCTGAGAGCTGGAAGGGACCCGAAGGGTTATCTAGTCCAATCCCCTGCACAACCCTCTCCCTCCTCCATTTCCCCTAGCAACCCCTGCTCTATGCCTATAAGAAGGCAGAAACCCCTCCAAGATCCCTGGGCAAATCTGGCCTGGAGAAGAATTCTTTCCTGACCCCTCTCTCTCTCTCTCTCTCCCCCCCCCCCCCATATTGTTCTTGTAGCTTGTACTTTCATGGGTTAAAAAGAAAGGTGGCATAGACATTTATCTAAAATATCTAAATGTTTCAGAGGCAGTTGCCTTGCTCTTCCTAGAATATATCTGGATATGGCCCAGGCTAGCCTGATCTGGTCAGATCTCAGAAGCTGAGCAGGGTTAGCCTTGGTTAGTACTTGGATGGGAGACCACCAAGGCATACCACAGTCACGATGGGGAGGCAGCCAATGTCAAGCCACCTTCGAACGTCTCTTGCCTTCGAATCCTGCAGGGCCACCATAAGTCCTCTGTGCCTTGATGGTGGTGTACTTACACATAGTTTACATGCTCAGCACTTCATCCCAAGTACTGGATCTGGATGTTGCCCAGAATCATGTGTATGTTTTGGTCTCCAGTGTTCCCTCTAAGCTGAGTTAGTGTGAGCTAGCTCACAGCTTATTAGCCTCCGGCTCACACATTTTTTTGGCTTAGCCTGGGATGGATGGCTCCCGAGCAAACTCATTGATGCGGTCGCCAAATCGCTCACTCACAACTTTGATGCTGGTGGCTCACCAAGGAGAATTTTTGCTCACAGGACTTCACAGCTTAGAGGCAGCATGGGTCTGAACCCGTCATTCAAAAGGCACTCACTTCCCTAAAGCGGCCATTGCAAATGTGACATCTGAGTGCTGCTCTCATGCATCTTGCAGCTTGAAATGACTCACTAGGTGGTTTCTCCTTGATTTGGCTAACAATGCATGCCCTGCCGCTTTGAACAGCAAGTGGGAGCCACCCCGTTTGAGTAAACCTGATTGCGGTGGAGTCAGCTTGCCACTTTGAAACAATAGGCTGGGAAGACTGATTGACAAAGAAATGGGCCCTCTTTTGCCCCCTGCGTCTTTTTCTGGCTTGCTGCCGCTTTCTGTACTGCAGGACAGCCAAAGAACCAAATACTGGACTTCAAAGCAAATTGTGGATGTGTGTCTGGTGGATATATTCCCCAAAGGCCCTTCCAAACAGAGCTGGACACTTGAGACCCACACACTGATGGCTTAGATCCCCAAATGAGCTAGCAGGATTGGCATGGAAGGCAGAATGTGAAACCCCTGCACTGAAGAGTACCATTCGTTTGATGAACGGAACATCTCTTGTTTGCTGTTTCATTCCTTGACTGAGAGTTCTACATTTGATCTTCTCTGTTAGGACCTAAAGAGCCTCTGGCTACGGGTGAAAGAGGAGAGCGCAAAAGCTGGCTTGAAACTCAGCTTAAAAAAAACTAAGATCGTGGCATCCGGCCCCATCACTCCTTGGCAAATAGAAGGGGAAGTCGTGGAAGCAGTGACAGACTTCATCTTCCTGGGATCCAAGATCACTGCAGATGGTGACTGCAGCCATGAAACTGAAAGACACCTGCTCCTTGGAAGGAAAGCGATGGCAAACCTAGACAGCATAATAAGAAGTAGAGACATCAGCCTGCCAACAAAGGTCTGTCTGGTTAAAGCCATGGTATTCCCAGTAGTGATGTATGGCTGCGAGAGTTGGACTATAAGGAAGGCTGAGTGCCGAAGAATAGATGCTTTTGAATTATGGTGCTGGAGAAGACCCTTGAGAGTCCCTTGGACTGCAAGGAGATCAAATCAGTCAATCCTAAAAGAAGTCAACCCTGACTCTTCCCTGGAAGGCCAGATCCTGAAGCTGAAGCTCAAATACTTTGGCCACCAAACAAGAAGGGAGCACTCCCTGGAGAAAGCCCTGATGCTGGGAAAGACTGAAGGTCAAAGAAGAAGGGGACAGCAAAGGATGAGATGGTTAGACAGTGTTAGCGATGCAACAAACATAAAGTTAAGCAAACTCAGGAGCACGACGGAAGACAGGAGGGCCTGGCGTGATGTGGTCCACGGGGTCACAAAGAGTCGGACTCAACTGTGCGACTGAAGAACAACAACAAAAATTGTTTTCTCTAAAATAAACTAAAATGTGCTTTTAGGTGGGACCTACCCTATAAGCAGACCTCTAGAGAGTCAGCTTAAACATGTTCTAAATAAATAAATGCAATACTATTGATAATATCCAACTTCTTTACAAGATGCAGAACAAAGGATGAGTGAATTCCTCTGGCTGACCTTTGTTAGAGCCAGAGCCAGTCTGGTGTAGTGGTTAAGTGCGCGGACTCTAATCTGGGAGAACCGGGTTTGATTCCCCACTCCTCCACCTGCACCTGGCTGGATGACCTTGGGCAAGCCATAGCTCTGTACCAGCTGTTCTCTCAAAGACAGCTTGGGAAAGAGCTCTCAGCCCCACCTACCTCACAGGGTGTCTGTTGTGGGGAGGGGAAGGGAAAAGGAGTTTGTAAGCCGCTCTGAGACTCCCTTGGGAAGTGAAGGGCGGGGTATAAATCCAATCTCTTCTTCTTCTTCTTCTTCTTCTTCTTCTTCTTCTTCTTCTTCTTCTCATTGCTCTGAATACCAGGGAATAGATACTCCATTCCTTTGGCCTTCAACTCCTCTCTTTAAACCTCCCCCACCAATGTTTCAGCTAAAAAATACATATTGGAATATGTATTTTGAATACGTGAATCTACTTTCTCCCAAGTCCATCTATCCAAGTCAGCCTTGTTGACTCCAGTTGGCAACAACTCTCCACAGTCTCAAAAATGTTTCAACACCACCTTATACCTGATCCTTTTAGCTGGAAACATCAGGGATTGAACCTGGAACCTTTGGCTTATCAGGCAAACACCCTACCCCTAAGCCACAGCCTCGTTTTCCTTGACAATCTGCTATTTCTCTGTTTTACACAGATAGGTGCCATCTGCTCAGCCACGAAGGTGCTTACAATAAACCAAGAATTACAATAAACCAAATTTAAAAATGAATGAAAGCATCAGCCGATACGTCTTCAACTTTAGACTTGAAAAATCAATAGCAATCTCAAACGATTCCTAAGAGCAGCGAGGAAAGGACAGCAAAAGCAGGGGGAAATAATATATTAAAACCAGCAGGCCTAATAACATCAGAGCAATATTTGAAGTGGATAATAACAGGGCTCAAGAGAAGGCATAGCACACATACACAGACAATCACTACCAATCACAAAATGCCTAGAAAAGAACAAATATGTTTTAACCTGGCACCCAAAACTTGAAAACCTCAGCACTGGGGAGATGTATCAGGAGTCAGCGCTCAAGAATTGGAACATCACATATATTTCATGTTTGTTTGGCTGAATGAAAACTAGTCATAGATTATCCCAAAATATTTTCAGATGGTAGCCACGATGGTCTGCAGTAGAACAGCTAGATAAAAGTCCAGTTTGGTGTAGCGGTTAAGTGTGCGGACTCTAATCTGGGAGAACTGGGTTTGATTCCCCACTCCTCCACTTCCAGCTGCTGGATGACCTTGGACAAGCCATAGTTCTGACAAGAGCTGTCCTTGAAAGGGCAGTTCTGGAAAGAGCTCTCTCAGCCCCACCTGCCTCACGGGGTGTCTGTTGTGGGAAGGGGGAGGGAAAGGAGTTTGTAAGCCGCTTTGAGACTCCAAGTGAAGGGTGGGATATAAATCCAATCTCCTCCTCCTCTTCCTCCTCCTCTTCTTCTTCTTATGTAGCACCTTTGAGACCGACCTTTGAGACTGCATTGGTTTTTCCTCCGTTGTTTTATGAAACCCACATTGGAATAGAAATTCCCCTCTGTATTGCATGCTGCTTTGGCTTTCTTTGATAATCAGATTTTATGGTACCTTCTGCATAGATTTATGGCCTTTCAGGGGTGACTTTGCAGTCAGTACGGCATTGCCCCAAGGTATCTGAATGTGGTTTTGAGCTGCACCTTTTCCTCCCAGTTGAGAAAATGTGGAGCGAATGCTAGATGAGGAATCACCCAAGATTTTCAGAGTATCAGCTTTTGTGAGTCAAAGTTCCCTTTGTCAGATACCTGATGAAGGGAGCTTTGACTCCCAAAGCTTATACCCTGAAAATCTTATTGGTCTCTAAGATGCTACTGGACTTAAATCTAGCTATTCCCCAAATGGTATCTTTGAATGCCTATTTCCCTTCTTTGTTCTGTAGGCGATGAAACGAGAGGCACCAGAAACAGCACTGTCGTTTCTGGGTGTCGAGCCCAAGAGCGGACAGATCAAATTTGGTGAAGAGATGTGGCGGCCACGAATCGCCTGCGCATCCCTTAAGCCAGAGGTGGGCAAACTTGCTCAGCATAAGAGCCGCCTAGAACAGGGGTGGCCAAACTTGCTTAACGTAAGAGCCACATAGAATAAACATCAGATGTTTGAGAGCCACAAGACATGAACAAATATTACCTGCTTTCATTGGAAAATAAGCAAATTTGCTTTTTATTAACATTAAATGAGACTGCCAAAAATAATAACAAAAAGGGTAAAAGCAGATATTGATAATGATATTAATTTGTCCAATGATATTTGTTTGCTAATGATATTTAGCTTCCCTAGCCACCCTGCCGGGGGCCACATAATATATGTGAAAGAGCCGCATGCGGCTCCCGAGCCACAGTTTGCCCACCCCTGCCTTAAGCCAAAGGCTCGTAAAGATACTTTTGCTAGCTGTGCCGGTTTTCAGGACCAGGCCATTTATAGCCTGCTGGAGACGAGTAAAGAACCACCCCGCCATTTCTGCAAAGTCTTCACTCTGTATAATGGTAGCCCTTCTTTAAATGTAGCACATAGCCATGAAGGGGAGGGGGGGTAGAGAAGAAAGAAAAACCGAAATCCTCCCGTCCTAGCCAAGCCTCTGGAAGAAATATTAAATCAAGGCTTGATAAATGATCTTGACAGTCGGATTTAATACTCGACTCGCAAGCTGTCTTTTAAGGAGTCGAGTAAGTGTTAACATATTTTCCTTTCTCGGGGTCTAACAGTGAGACATATTGGCAGGGCCAGCAAACCCGTACATTTTCAGGATTTCCACAGCAATGGATGAGATACTCAGCGGAGGCATGCAGAGTTTATGTGGCCGGTTTAATAGCCCTTGGGGGGTTGGGGAGGGTTACCCCATCCCGCTCCCGAACGTGCCATCCTGACAGTGGGAACTTTGGAATGTGTACGTGCTGAAATTCAATCTCCGGTTGCAGTGATTTGGATAAAATTCTCCAGCATTCACAGACACTAAGCACAGCTGAAGCAAATCCACAGCTAAGTTTGCATAAATGCCCAGGGGGGCTTTCTTGCCGTTTCACTGGCAGCTTTCGCTCACTCCATTTGCCCAATGTGGTGTGATTCTTGCTGTAATTATGGACGCCTTAGGAATACTGGTGGAGTTAGATGAGAATGATATGCCATAATGATAGCTATTTTGCCAAATTTCTAGGGAAATACTCTCCGGGCTCTTGGATCTACCGTTTCCAGCTATTTGCTTATGAACTGACGATGGAAATTCCAAGGTGATATTAAAAAATACAGAACGGCTTATGACTTCCGTTGAGTCGCGAGCCCAAGAACGCTGCTCACTAAAACGTGACACGTTTGCATTGCAAATGTCGGCATCAGGTGGGCATTTAAAAGAAAAAGAAAAAGCTTTATATATATATATATATATACAGGGCTCATTTCATAGAAGGAGCTCCTCTGCATATTAGGCCACCCACCCCTGATGTAGCCAATCCTCCAAGAGCTTACAGTAGCCCCTGTAAGAAGAGCTCTGTAAGCTCTTGGAGGATTGGCTATATTAGGGGGTGTGGCCTAATATGCAAAGGAGCTCCTGCTTCAAAATGAGCCATATATATGGGGGGGGGGTTGTATAAAAAATGTTCCCTGGAAAATCTGCAGGTAAGGCTGGAATCACACACACTAAATAATCCACTTTCAATCCACTTTCAATGCACTTTAAAATTGGACCTTGCCAGTTCACACAGTAAAATCCAGTTGGAAAGTGCATTAAAAGTGGATTGAAAGTGGATTATTTAATGCGCGTGATTGCAGCCAAAGACTAGCTATGGAGCAGAAAGCGTCCTGCAGAACTGGGAAGAGATAGGGTCAATCATTTCTTCTTTCTGCCTGGTACATTTTCAGTCTACCCTCCCTCCAAGGAGCTCAGGGTGACATATATGCTTCTCTTTCCCCCATGTTTATCCTTACAACCATCCCACAAGGTAGGCTGAACTGCTCATGTGTGGCCCAGTTGGATATACTTAGCAGAGTAAAAAGCTCCCAGATTTTTGTCTTCGCTCTGGAAGGAAGGCTCCTGAGCAAACTGATTTATGCAGTAGCCAAATTGCTCGCTCACAACTTTAATGCCAGCAGCTCACAAAAGAGGAATTCTTGCTCACGTGACTCCACAGCTTAGAGTCTTGTGGTATTTTAAAGACTGGCATGATTTTCCGCCCTTCCAGGATAAGCTTTCATGGACTACAGTCCACTTCTTCAGATGCAATGAGTGGATCCTCAGAAGAACATAAGAGAAGCCACTATTGGATCAGGCCAGTGGCCCATCCAGTCCAACACTCTGCCACACAGTGGTCAAAAACACCAGGTGCCCTCAGAAGGTCCAGCAGTGGGGCCAGGACACTAGAAGCCCTCTCATTGTTGCCCCCCCCCCAAAGCACCAAGAATACAGAGAGCATCACTTGCCCCAGTCTGAGAGCTCCTATCTATACCTTGTGGTTAATAGCCGCGGATGGACCTCTGCTCCATATGTTTATCCAATTCCCTCTCAAAGCCGTCCATGCTTGTAGCCACCGCCACCTCCTGTGGCAGTGAATTCCATGTGTTGATCACTCTTTGGGTTAAAGACCTTTTATCTGTTCTAACCCGACTGCTCAGCAATTTCATGGAGTGCCCACGAGTGCTTGTCTTTTGAGAAAGGGAGAAAAGTACCTCTTTCTCAACCTGCTCTGTCCCATGCATAATCTTATAAACCTCGATCGTGTCACCCCTCAGCCGTCATTTCTCCAAGCTAAAGAGCCCCAAGCGCTTCAGCCTTTCTTCATAGGGAAAGTGTTCCAACCCTTTTATCATTCCAGTTACCCGCGTTATGTAGTCATTTTATAGAGGAGCCATGGAGAACAAACCAACTGCAGAGTTAAGGAGTTATGCAGTTCAGGAAATATGGGATGGAATGTAACGGTGTGAAGTTCAAGTTCCATTTTTAAAAGAAGGGCAGAGCCCATTCAAAAGTCGACCAGAACTTATGCAGGAAGAAAATGTTAAGCCTTTAAGGCACCCAAAGGCTCCTGTCCATTTCTGACTAAGAGACTGACATGGTTACCACACTGGGCTTCCCAACCTCACCCCAGATCAGTGACTAGGGATGAGCACAAACCAGGAAAATGTGGTTCAGTTAGGGTTCATGGAGTTCGTGAACCACAAACCATCACGAACTTTTCGGGGCTCAATGAACCAGTTCTATTGACGAGATTTATGATGCGGTAGAACAGCCCACCACATGCTAGAGACACCAAACTCTCCAATGACCTCCGGCTGACTTTCCTCTACCTGCCCTCCAAGTTTGTTGAGGATTGGCCTTAGGGGGGTCTGAGTTACGGCCCCCTAAAGAAGGTGCCTCCAGGAAAGTGCTTTCTGGGGAAATGACAGGCAGAGGTTTAGGTGGGTAAGAAGTTTATAGAATGGACTCTCTGGGATATCTGGTTGGCCACTGTGAGAAAAGACAGGGCTGCTAGGTCCCCCTGGCCACCAGCAGGGGTTGAAGTGATAGGTTGCTGGATCCAGGTTGGGAAACTCCTGGATATTTGAGGATTGGAGAGGACAGGGACTTCAGTGGCATTACAATCCCATGGAGTCCACATTCCAAAGCATCCATTTTCTCCAGGGGAACTGATCTCTGTAGCCTGGACATCACTTGCAATTCTAGGAGCTCTCCAGGCCGCACCTGGAGGCTGGCATCCCTAGAAACAGGATGCTGGACTTGGTGGATCCTTGGCCTGCTCCAGCAGAGCTCTTCTTATGTTCTCATGTTCAGGACACAGAATTCCAAACAGAACGTGGATGGCCTTGATACAGAACTGGGCATGTTTTGAACATATAATCCTTGGGTATGTACCATTTCCATTTCTCACTGTTCTTGTTCCTCCCATAAGTATTCAGCGACCTCATTCATTTTCTCCTCCCGGCATCAAGTAACCCCAGAAGCACTTTGGCAAGTGGGCCTCACCAACTTTGTACTCCGTGTTCCGCCTTGCAGTCATTCAGAGCCAGCCTCCTCCTTTTTTAAAAACAACCCACATTTCCAAAACTTCACAGTAAATGACAAAGCAATGTGCAAAGGAGAGAGAGCCAAAGCTTTCTTTCTTCTTATTATTTTTTTATATATATAATGTTCTCCGAACCCAGTAGGTATCTGTAACAGCAGGTTTAATTTAAAGTGAATATCACTTTCCTGGCTTTATCCGACTTCAAAGCCCGCGCCCTAATGCCTCTCATTTTGTATGTCTGTTTTACATCAGTCACAATTTCATATCGCCATTTCACTTCTGCCCGATACCTATCATAAATTTCTGTAACTGGGAAGCACACTTAGTATATGGATTAAATTAAGAATGGTTTTCAGAAAAAGAAAGGAAGGAAGAAGATGAAGAAGAAGAAAGATAGCGGGCATTTACCTTATTAAGTTTCTCTCCCTCTCTCTCCCCCGTCCCGTCCCCTACGTATCTGATGATGTGTTGTTAAGGGCATGTTATAATGTCGTCGGATAATCCTCACCACATACATCAATAACATTTTAAAAGGGGAGGGGAGCTGCCAGTGGATTCCAAAATCAGGCTTATCAAAAGCTCCATTTAGTGAAGTCAAAAGACAGCTGAGTGAAGCGGGCACGAGTCCATGAAAGCATATGCTCAAATCAAAGCGTATTAGAAGCTAAGATGATCATTTTTTTTCCCCTGCCATCAAGCCGCAGCCGATTTATGGTGACCCCATAGGGATTTCGAGGCAAGAGACAAACAGGGGAAGTTTGTCATTGCCTGCCTCTGCGTAGCGACCCTGGACTTCCTTGGAGGGTCTCCCATCCAAGCGCTAACCAGGGCCAACCCCAAATAGCTTCCAGGATTGGGCTAGCCTGGGCTATCCAGGTCAGGGCAAGATGCTGAAATATTTCAGTTTATTTTTCGTGGATAGTCATGAATGGTTTTCATGGTTGCCTAGCATCCTAGCTAGGGTTTCTGGGATGCAGGATTTAGCCTGACACCTAGATTTGGAGCTGATTCTCGGGGTGGAGGTTGAAATCTCAAGACCACCAACTAACTACCACACTAGAGCAGGGGTGGGCAAATGGCGGCCCGCGGGGCACATGCAGCCGCCACAGAGTTTTTTGCGGCCCGCCAAGACATGAAGATTAACAAGAGTAAATATAGATGCTCTTTGACAGACATTAACTTGCAGGCTGTGATGAGAATCTCAACAAGCAATCTCACTCCTGATTTAAAAAAAAAATGTAGAAAAGTGTGATAGGGTACATTCGTCTCATTAAACTGATTCTAAAATTAAAATGTGCTTGCAGCTATAGATGATATGAAATTAGCACAATAAATAAATTGAATAAAACTACCACTATTTTATTTAATTTAATTTATATGTATTGATTTTTATGATACAATTTATACCTTTTCTGAAATGCAAAGTTAACTAATGAATGCAATCATTTTAAAAGGTGCGGCCCTCCGCTAACCTCCACTCCCACAAAGTGGCCCCCGAGCCAAAACAATTGCCCACCCCTGCAGTAGAGGGATCCCTCTAAGACTGCTTTGCTTGCCTGCAGCACATGGAGGTGGGAGGCAATAGTCTGGCATTAACAGCTCAAGGACATAGTTGACTTCCATATTACTTTTTTTTTCATGTGGGTGAATAGTCCACCTCTTCCAAACCACAGCTGTGTGACTCCACACAGATTCACAGAAGCCACATGCTACAATGTGCAAGTACCGCCATCAGTACTGCTATTCAAGGCAAAACAACCAGCTATCCCATGACATCTCCAGTTCATGCTCCATGACATTACCAAGCCCCAACCTATGACTTCACCAGACTTCACTATATGATGCCACCTGGCTCTAGGGATCTAATGCTGCTAGTCGGTGGTCAGCCATTGGCTGGCAACTGCCAGGAGTCTGGGGAAGGCAAGGGGAGGCACCATAGAATTTTAATTGATTCCTAAAATAGACTGATATCACTTCTGGGTTTTCTCCAGAATTGACATAATACTGTCTGTGATCACACTGGCAGCTTGGCATGATATGATGCCACCTCTAATTGAACTGGCTGAAAGTACTGCGGGTCATATCAGCCACACAGCACACCCTGCCGCAGGCTACCTACAGAGACATCTCATGGTAAAGCATCCACATTACTGCAGCACCTCAGCTCCAGAGCGCCCTGCCAATTTTTTTTTCAAAATTCATGTGTGCATAGGGCACGTGTACGCATATGTGCACATGCACGTATGTGTATGTATGCACATGCACATATAGGCGATTTTTTTTTAAAAAAAGAAAAAAAAAAGATGCATTTCCAGTGGCAGAATGGATCTTCAGGTTCAGACTGCCGAATCCGTTCTGCACGTGCTCCCCTGTGTTCAGACATCCGGCCATGCACAATGAATGCGCAGGGAAACAAAAACACCACTTCGGAGGTGATGGCTTTTTAACCCGGCTCCATGTCATCCTCTGATGGGGTGAGGATTCCCGGGGAACGCCTGATAGATGTGGCTGTGTGACCAGGCCGGTTTAATCCATTTGTGAAAGGTGCCTATATCGGGCCAAACTGCCAGTCTGAATACAACCACTGTTGGCCATCTGTATGGTTTTTAGGGTTGCCAGGTCTCGTCAATGCACCAGTGGGGGGGGGAGCCTTCTGGGAGTGGGGCAGGGTTCTGTGATTTGATGACATCACATGGAACGTTTGCTCAAAACCCAGTGTTGCCGTGCTACATCCCTGATATTATGATGTCACTTCCAGGTGATGTCATCATACTGGGGACGTTGTCCATTGACATCGCTGTTTGGGGGTGGGGTTTCTCCCACCGGCCAGATGGCCGGCAGCAGGAAGAAGCCCCCCAAACCAGGAGATTCTCCACCTGGACCTGGGGAATGGCAACTCTAGTGGGTTTTTAGAGCTTTTAAAAAATGGGAGCTGGGCAGCTCTACCGGGCCCCATCCCATAGTATCATTGGGTCTCACCTCATGAGCACAGATGGAAACTGGCACCTCTAATTCTAGCAGGTCAAGGTGCTTTGGGAAATGTCACTATGTGTCAAGAAGGAAAAAGCAGGTAATAGTTCTAGGAATAAAAGTCCACAACTTCTTTAACTGGATATAATTCACTTAAGCACTGAGCTCTGGGGCAAGTACCAAGGTCAACAGAGGAGACACTGTGTCAACACTGCACCACTTGGGATGAGGGTAGGAGCTAATATCTATTTACTAATAGCCAAGTGTCCCCTGTGTGTGTGGATGTCTAAATCTGCACATTGGGGGCACTTGGGGGGCAGAGAGATTTTCCTGCACACTTGAGGGGATATTTAAATTCCCCCAAAAGTAAAAGAGTGTTCCCTGTGCATGCGCAGAGAACACTCTGGGAACTGCTGCAGGATGGTGGCTGGGAGCCACCGCCGGTGCCCATGGGGGGGGAAATTGGCAGGCCTGGGCCTCACCATCAGTGCGGGGTGGGGGTGGGGGAGAAGGATTGGTGGGCCCAGGCCTCACCGTCAGTGCCGGGGAGCAGGGGAGAAGGCTCACCTGTGGGTGCTTCCTACTACTTGATGTGGAGCTCCTTCTCCCCCCCCCCCCCATGAGTATCACGGGTCCCCGCTTCTTGTTCTCTCTAAAGGCCACTTCCTACAGTGCGGCTGTCTTCTGGTTCCAACACACGATTGATTGGATTATGCTGGAGCATTGTGGGTGGGTTGACTCTGCCTTGTGCCCCTTTGAATTATTTCACCTCATGATGCTCCATGACATCACCAAGCCCCAACCTACGACTTCACCAGGCCTCATTACATGATATCACCTGACCTTAGAGTTGCCAGCCATTTCACTTGAATTGGCTTTTGCGTCTCTTCCAGACCTTCTGCTGTTTCGTTGTTTCATCCTGTGATGTTTTTAATACCAGCCCACTTTGGGGGAAAGGTTGATTCGGAAGGAAAGGCCGACCACCACGACAGAAGAATGAACTCTGGAAGTTCAACTATAATCTTGTACCCTCGGCTATTCATTAGAGTGCCTTAGATTCATCATGCTGAGAAATGAATCTGTACAAAGAATCTGAGCTTATTGTAGAACATGACCCTGTGAAACATTATGCTCTTTTGCCACATGTACATTTCCTGGCTGACATGTTATGCTTCTGGTGCCCATATGTCAACTGAAGATGAAAAACCCAATGAAAGGAGATCTTACGGCACACGTACAGACCCCATCTTCAGCCTTCTCCCTCGTTCTAAGATGTAAAGATCCCTTGTCTTGCGTCTTTCTCCTTTGGTGTGAGAGTGTGACGGGGAAGATTAATTCCGATAAAGGCACAATATACTGAGAAAACAGGAAAAGGAGCGATCACTGTGAATTCATGAGAAGTTAAAAGGAAAGCCTAGAGTGCTTTTTCCAGACTCTGCCTCTCAAATCTCTGGATCTGAGCCTTAGAAAGACCTGCATCTCTACGGCTGATAGAGGAGAACATACTCTTACACCAGACAGAGTTGGTGCTGGAGAAGACTCTTGAGAGTCCCGTGGACTGCAAGGAGATCAAATCAATCAATCCGAAGCAGGGCTTTTTTTTGTAGAAAAAGCCCAGCAGGAACTCATTAGCATATTAGGCCACACCCAACAGCAGAAACGTATTAGCATATTAGGCCACACCCCTGACCGTGCAGCTCCCTCCCAGGATCGGCTTCCCCAGGTGCCCCGTGGCTTGCAGGGCACATGGGGAACCCGAGGGAAGGAAGGCAGTTTTTAGATCGGCTTCCCCAAGCACCCTGCGGCTTGCAAGGTGCCTGGGGAACCCGGGGGGGGGGGGAGGCTGTAGGTGTGGCCAACTCAAAAGCCAGCCAGAACTCTGTTCCTGTGCGTTCCTGCCCCAAAATAGTCCTGATCCTAAGAGAAATCAACCCTGACTGCTCCCTGGAAGGCCAGATCCTGAAGCTGAAGCTCAAATACTTTGGCCACCAAATGAGAAGGGAGCCCTCCCTGGAGAAGACCCTGATGCTGGGAAGGACTGAAGGTCAAAGAAGAAGGGGACAGCAAAGGACGAGATGGTTAGAGAGTCTTATCGATGCAACAAACATGAAATTAAGCAGACTCCGGAGCATGATGGAAGACAGGAGGGCCTGGTGTGATGTGGTCCATGGGGTCGCGAAGAGTCAGACTCAGCTGTGCAACTGAACAACAACGAGAAGAAGAGAAAGAGCACATACTATAATAACCAAATAGCACCAGTGCTGGCAGCTTTTCATAGGTTTGTCCACCTCGAGGTGGGGTCTGGAGATCTCCCGGCATCACATCTCATCTCTAGATGAGAAAGATCAGTTCCCTAGGAGAGAATAGCTGCTTTGGAGGGTAGACTGTATAACATTATACCCTGCTGAGGTTCCTCCCCTCCCCAAACTCCACCCTCTACAGGGTCCATCCCCAAATTTCCAGGTATTTCTCAAACCAGAGCTGGCAAACCTAATGAGAGGCATCGTACAGATTGCACAGTCTGCTTCCCCTCCCTCCCCCTGTAATCGGTGGCATCTATCTGAGAACTGATTGCAGGATTAGATAGGTTCACAGTCAGTCAGTGAAAGTGTATAGGGATGCCTAAGTAGTAAGTGTCAGCAAATATCATTAGATTCCCCACACACACATGCCATTTTTTTTTTTAGTAGGTGCCCTATAAAAAAATTAGAGAAATTTTTGACCTGCAGTTATGCAGTGCAATCATTCAAAACTGGCAAGCTTGATAGGTCATATCCAAACAGGTTGCCAAACAGCGGTGTCCCTCTTTGCATCCGGCGAGCGGGACCTGAGGCGAACTGCTGGGCGTTTGAGCATGCTTATTAGCAACCCAAAGAGGTGATTCAGCTGTCTAAGTTATAGCATCGCACTCCGCTCTCATGTCAAGGAGGCATCTGACAGCACAGGCACAAAGAGGGGATGAAAGCCGGCGATAAGACACTTTACAAGTCAGTCACTTTAATGACCTGACCTGGCAGACTGGCGCCTCCACTCTGCCAATCGAGAAGCACAAAAGCAGCCGTTATTTGCATCCTGCAACAACCTGCCCGTGCAACAAAAATGGCAACTCTGAAGGTCCAAAGTTTCTTGAATCGAAACATGGCCGTGACTGTTGAGGCCTCGAGGCGATCTGATCGGGACCTTGTCTCGCATGTATCTGAGGGAGTCCCAACCCGCTACGTTTGCTTGTTGATTGTGTTTGTGTCAACCGTGCCTAGCTGTGGGTTTAACTCAGACCTTGTGTCGTGAACCAAAGTTTGGACTCCTTCTCAGGCAAAGAGGCAGAGGAGAAGGAAGCTGGGTACCCAGCACTGCCACAGAAGGAGGCAGCTGAGACACCCCTGGGAGTCCCCTGCCTGAAGAGTCTGAGCCAGCCCGCTCAACCTGGGATACAGTCTGACTTGAAGCTGGACTTTCAGTCCTCCACCCCAGAGCTTGTTGAAGAAGAAGAGGAGGAGGAGGACGAGGAGGAGATTGGATTTATACCCCGCCCTTCACTACCCGAAGGAGTCTCAGAGTGGCTTACAATCTCCTTCCCCTTCCCCTCTCCACAACAGACACCCTGTGGGCTAGGTGGGGCTGAGAGAGCTCTTTCGAGGACTGCCCTTGAGAGAACAGCTGTGACAGAACTTGTGACTGACCCCAGGTTACACCAGCAGCTGCATATGGAGGAGTGGGGAATCAAACCCGGTCCTTCCAGGTTAAGAGTCCGTGCTCCTAACCACTACACCAAACTGGCTCTCCACACCACGCTGGCTCTCCAGAGGTCTCTCCCCTCAAGGTTTTCCAAACCCTGAACCCCCTCAGTACTGCTGCAGTACTTGGTGTTGCAACCAGGTGTGACACTTTTAAGTAGTAGTAGCCCACTCCTGGAGAGCAGGGGCCTGAATCTCCGCCTCTTTTGATAGGGTTTTTAAGTCCTCCATTCTAGGGTTGCCAGCTGATGGCTGGCACCCAGCAGGAAATGGGAGAGAGCAGAGACATGGGGGGTGCTATCACTGTAATGGTGTGACATCATTTCCAGGTGAAACTATAGAGAGGTCCCGGATTCCTAGTGTGGTGTGATGTCACATCCAAGATTTCCCTAGAAATAATGTCATGCCAATGGCAATTTTCAAAAAAACAATAATAATAATAAATTAATTGAATTAAACAGGGTTTGCCATCAAGATATCTTTTTTTTGACATTACAATGACTAGCATTTTATTATTTTACTTGTGGTTTTAATATTGAATTTTAACAGTGTGTGTATGTGTGTGTGTGTATATATATACACATATATATAATACTTTATCAAAAAAAATTCACATTACACTGTTAGTATGCAATGCAAGGTACAAAAACCTTTGGAAACAGTCGAACACATCACATCTATAAAGTCAGCTTAAACCTTACATGACAAAGAATTCAGTAAGGGATTCAGAAGTATAACAAGTTCTGATCGTATCGATTGTTAGGTATCAAATGGTCTTGAGACAGGTATTTGACCACCAGGAACCAAATAGCTTGGAATGTTTGCATATTGCTATTTGTATTGAGGACGGTAGAAGAGATTAGATTTATATCCCCCCTTCACTCACTTGGAGTCTCACAGCAGCTTAGAAACTGCTTTCCCTTCCCCTCCCCACAACAGACACCCTGTGAGGTAGGTGGGGCTGAGAGAGCTCTTTCCCAAGCTGTCCTTGAGAGAATAGCTGGTACAGAGCTATGGCTTGCCCAAGGTCATCCAGCAGGTGCAAGTGGAGGAGTGGGGAATCAAACCCGGTTCTCCCAGATTAGAGTCCGCGCACTTAACCACTACACCCAACTGGTGTTTTGTGCGGTTTCCCGAGGAGGAAATGTTCCAGCCATCAAGAGATCTCCTGCCATAGCAGGTGACCTGAAAACCCTACTCAGTTCAACCTCAGCTTTTGCTGGAACAGCATCTGTACAAGAGGTTGGTTGACTCCAGCTCTCTGTCTAGACTCTTGGACTTACTTTCTCTTCAGGTAGGGCACCTTGTGAACCACCTGACTGACAACAGACCATGATCTATGCATGATCCAGAAAGCTTGCCAAGCATGTGATGGGCTGATACACTGCCTTTGGTGGGTCACCGTTTCGGTAGCACTACCTTCGTTGCCCAGATCTCCTCGTTTTGAAAATGTGACCTATTTTACTACAACTTATTATCAAGGCAATTCCTTTCGAGATGCCCCCTCCCCAAAATAATTGTTTCGCAAAATGAAAGCCAACATTATGTTTTGCAACAGTGCTTCAGGCACGTGAAACGAGGCTGGCAAAATAACCACAGCTAATGCTAATTTATGCAAATTTGCACTCCCGCCCCACAAAGAAGTCAAATTTGTTTCAGAAGAACCATATAACAAGATTTCCCCCCCCCCCCTCAAAAATGAAAAAAAAAAGTGTGGATTAAAGAAGGCATCCTTGAACAAATTTCCAGGGTTTAGTTAGGCAAAACATGAAAAAAAAGTATGTGTGGGGTTTTTTAAAAAACCAAAACAAAACGAAACAAAAGAGAAATTAATATACAAATCCAAAACAGTGTAGCGCATTAGAATCCAATCAGTTATCAAATCAGTTAAGATCAAAGGGAATTTTCTATCCGGGATTGTCTATCACTCACCTCTGTGATCACAACTTCTGTGCAACGGTGGCCGTTCCCGTTTCATCTTGCCATTTCATCTGTGTGCCAAACGTCATCCGTGCTCCGTGAGCTGATCGAATGACGGAACTCCATTCCTGCACATTTACCAACATGCTCCGTGTCTTCCAGAACACCGGGGCTGACAAGATGGCTCGAAGTTTTCAACCAAAGCTGACAGGGTTTCTTTTGTTTGCAATGTAGATTTTTTTTTTTCCCCTTTTGAGGTTGCCTGAACTTCATCAAAGGCCTGGAGCCTGAGGATGACAAACTTTGTTCCCTGCTGAACAAAGAACAGGACAAGATATAAAAGTTCCTTTTTGAGAGGAGGCAACCTTCCTTGGCTACATGGACCCTGTCATATACGAGGGTTATATATATTATACATCAAGGGTATGGTTCACGGAGAGTCACATGATTTTGGAAAATTAGTCTCAAGTCTTCTTAGACGTTTCATCCTCCAACCTTCAGCTTCCCTCCCCAATTTTTTGGATGAAAAGGAACAAGATTGTAGTTTTTCAGGGTGAAGGAAAAACACCCCCCCCAACACCCCCTTTTCATCAGGAACGTATCTTTTTCTTGAAATCTCCCATCTTTCATTCTATTATATTTTTACCTGTCCTCCCAGAATTCCAAGTCCCAGGCTAGCCCAATCTCATCAGATCTCTGAAGCCAAGCAGAGTCAGACCTGGTTAGTACTTGGATGGGGGACCACCAAGGTATGGTACTTGGATGGGGGACCACCAAGGTATGCTACACAGAGGCAGGCAGTGGCAAACCTCCTTGGAAGGTCTCTTGTCTTGAAAACCCCATGAGGGGTCTCCATAAACCAGTTGTGGCTTGACAGAATTGTCCACCAGACAAGGTTCTCCCTTCTTCCATTTTGTCACTACGACAACTTGGTCATAGTAAGTTAAACTGAGGCTTATTATTACCATATGGCCATGAGCGTAGTACAAAGTAATGGAAACAACAGCTGGGAATTAGACATATAATAAGGTAAGTACTACAAATGAATACAATAAAGTGTACGATGTACAGAAATAACAATACATGCCCCACGAGGGGTAAACAACACGAAAACCAGCCAGTAACGAAGATTCCGGATTATTGCTCTGTTTCGTAGAATAGACTTCTTCAAAGGCCAATAGTTGTTGCATTCTTCATCATTTCATTCAAATGGTATAACTAAACAATATTATCCTCCACAAGCAAGTGTATTTACTCTAGATCTAAAATATTGGTGGGCCTCAATCTTCACAGTAATTAATACAAGTTGAGTTGAGCTGTGAAGATTAAGGCTCATGCAGGATAATATTGGTTAGTTATACCATTTGAATGAAATAATGAAGACTATATCAACTATTAGCCTTTGAAGAAGTCTATTCTATGAAACGGAGAGCAATAATCCAGAATCTTCCTTGCTGGCTGGTTTTCTTGTTGTTTACCCCTTGTGGGGCATGTATTGTTATTTCTGTACATCGTACACTTTATTGTATTAATCTGTAGTACTTACCTTATTGCATGTAGTGTCTAATTCTCGGCCATTGTTTCCATTACTTTGTATGGAGCTGGGAAGTCTCTTTTTGATACTTACATGTGTGTAGTACAGCCAGGAGAGCCTAAGATTGTCTGGCAGCCAGAAGTTCTAGCTCCTTTAGCGTTACGCACCACTAGATGGTAAGCTAGACTTGTTTTTAAGGCAAGGGACATTTCAGAGGTGGTTTGCCATTGCCTGCCTCCATGTCACACCCCTGGTATTCCTTGGAAATCATCTTTCCAAATACTAGTCAAAACCGACCCTGCTTAGCTTCCCAGTTCTGGTGAGATCGGGCTAGCCTGGGCTATCCAGGTCGGGGCATAAAACCAAGGGAAAGTGACTGGACCTAGGGCACCTAGGCTGCTTGGCCATTCATGCTTTGTTTCACTTCGCTTCCAAAATGGACCTCCTTGTTTTGTTTTGTTTTAAAGAGTCCACACAATGCCATCCTCTAATCCTCTACTTTCCAGGTTGCCCCTTTTTTTTACAGTATAGAGGACATGAAAATTGCATGCCGTCTGCAGAACTAGGTGAGCATTTTAAAGGTCCCTCCCACATGGGCCTCATTTTCCTTGCAGGGAGGCTCCTAGTAGAAGAAGAAGAAGAAGAAGAGATTGGATTTATACCCCGCCCTCCACTACCCAAGGGAGTCTCAGAGCGGCTTAGAAACTCCTTCCCCTTCCCCTCCCCACAACAGACACCCTGGGAAGTAGGTGGGGCTGAGAGAGCTCTGAGAGAACTGTCCTTGAGGGAACAGCTGGTACAGAGCTATGGCTTGCCCACAGTCATCCAGCCAGGTGCAAGTGGAGGAGTGGGGAATCAAACCTGGTTCTCCCAGATTAGAGTCCGCGCACTTAACCACTACACCAGACTGGCCACAATTTTCCTCAGTCTACACCACAACTGCCTTTTTTGGGGGGGGGAAGGAATTGTACTCAACGAGTGCTGACTACACTATAATGCAATATCATTATATCAAACTACTGCCACGATCTGCTAGTTCCTCTGAATTCCCAGCTTTCATTGGTTAACAAACTAAGTCTCTGGCACTTTCTGCTGTTATTTTTGGGCAGGAACGCACAGGAATGGCGTTCCGGCTGGCTCCTGAGTTGGCCACGCCCACAACCAAAACCTCTGTCATGTGTGGCTACAGAGCATGCTGCCCTCCCCACATTACACACAAGAGGGAAAGGCGGCATGTTAAAATGCCATTTTTCCCTGTGGGGAGCCCATTGGGATTTCCTTGTCCATTTCAGATCCCAGGCACTTCAGCAGCGCCTTTCCCTGGCTGTGGTTCAAGGGGGGGGGGGTAGACTAGAAAGGCGACGCTGAAGTGGGGCGGAGAAGCTCGGTGGGGGGAAAGAGGCAAGCTTCCATGCCTGCCCTGTGCTTTCCCAGCCCCCCACCTAATATGCTAATGAGCTGCACTGTCAGGGGTGTGGCCTAATATGCTAATGTGTTTCCACTGTTGGATGTGGCCTATTATACTAATGAGTTCCTGTTGGGCTTTTTCTACAAAAAAATGCCCTGTGGAGCTATAAGGGGAAAGGTGCAGTCAGTTTTAATCCAGATTGCCTGGAAAGGAATGGGCAAGGGTAGATATAAGACAACTGGAGCAGAGGAGGAATTCAGTTCAGGAATTTCATTGCTGCCATGGATGCCTCTGTGTGAATTATTGCTATGTAGATGCAGCCCTCGTCTTTGGAAAAATAGAGATCCGAATCCAGGTTTCCTCAATCCTAGTTTATCATTCTAACCACTGTACCGTAAAGGCCCTCTGGAGAGCCACAAGACGGCTAACAACGGTCCTTATAATATACAATAACTGCTAACATAGCAATAGCTGCTAAAATTATAATATCAAAAAAGCCAGTAACCCGCAGTAAGCAAAAAACCCCAAAAACCTGACGCACAGAAACATACACATGCATATCCCAAATTCACCAAAATTGCAGGGCTATCAACACTCATAACTTAGAGAACATTCAACAAAACCCAGAAGACCTCTGAAAGAAATGTCTGCCTACTATCTAAAGTCTCGAAGTGATAAAGCAAAACAGATCTCCTCAGGAAGAGAGCTATAGACCCACTGTGGAGAAGGTTCTTCGCCAGGGGTGTAGACTTCTCAGTTTCCGGGGGGGGGGGGGGGGGGGATGGGCTGAACCTGATTTGGGCCCGCCCTTAATAATCTATATTACATTATTTAAACACTGAATTATTTATATTTCAAAAACCATATTCCACCAACAATTAACCATGTGATTTTAAACCTATAATCCCCCCCACACACACACACTCATAATCGTCTAAATCTCAGTCAAAGAAAGAGGATTCTGTGAGAGGAAAGGTGTCGTGACCTCCTTCACTGAGACAATTTGAATAAGTATTTCATTTGAGTATGAAAAGAAGAGGAAGAAGAGATTGGATTTATACCCTACCCTTCACTCAAAGTCTCCGAGAAGCTTACAATGTCCTTTCCTTTCCCCTCCCCACAGCAGACAAACTGTGAGGTAGGTGGGGC
This sequence comes from Lepidodactylus listeri, assembly GCA_029233225.1. Taxonomy (NCBI): domain Eukaryota; kingdom Metazoa; phylum Chordata; class Lepidosauria; order Squamata; family Gekkonidae; genus Lepidodactylus; species Lepidodactylus listeri. The sequence continues at coordinate 56,145,603 of JARCFY010000017.1, forward strand.
TGAGAGAGCTCTTTCCAGATCTGTGCTTGAGAGAACAGCTCTGACAGAACTATGGCTTGCCCAAGGTCATCCAGCAGCTGCGAGTGGAGAAGTGGGGAATCAAACCCAGCTCTCCCAGTTTAGAGTCCATGCACTTAACCACTACACCAAACCTCCTCCCCACCTCTCTTTCCCTCACAACTACGGCTGAGTGCATAACTGGCCCAAGGTCACATCATGTGCTTTCTGGCCAAGTGGAGATCCAAACTCTAGTCTCCCCAGTCTTCGACCAGCATTCTAACAACTATACCACTCACATACCGAATACTCAGTACAAATTTCCAAATGCATCTCAGAATCCACAGTCAGTACGAATTCCTCAGATACCTTGTCTTGAAAGTACGGGAGCATTTGTTTGGTTGAAGTAGCCTCCAGGACAGCAGAATCTCCCCACCTTATATATTTGGTGAACCAGCTTTCTCTCCCCAGCCATGTTCAGATGCACGGTGTTAGGCCCCGCCTCCTGTCCCCTGGGGGTGCCACCTGTAGCTGTGATGCCAGGTCAACGGGGAGGGGTTCTGGTGCCAGGACCACTGAAGAGGATATGCTGTGAGTGCCTCAGACTGGCAGGAGGGGAGGTTCAAATCACCCCACAGGCCCCTTTGCCTCCACCATCTCTTCACACTCTCTCTCTCTGGATGGCTGTGCAGGAACAGAACCTTCCTCCCCAGCCCTCAGCCCAGTTCTCACCTTTATTTCGAGCCCTGCTCCCAGAATCCCCCTGGGCACCTCCCCCTGTGATAAGCCGGGATGTGCTCCTGGCATCTTGCGCATGGCCACTCCTCTTGCCACAGCGTGCTGGCTCATCGGGCCTCCGCCCTCCATCAAGACGCTCCTGGGGCCTCCAGCAGCACTGCTGCTGCTCTCTTCCTGCTCAACTGCCCAGGTGCTGGGTGGCCTGCTGAGCCGTGTTGCTCCCACTGGGCGGGCTCCCCAGGGTCTCCGCTGGGCTCATGGTGGCGGACTGAGGGCTGCCACAGGACCCAGGATGCCTGCGGTTTCTTCTGTGGGGGAGTGGCTCCCTTCCAGGCTGCCGCCCCATCTCCATGGACTGCTCCTCGGGTGCCTCACGTAAGGGTGAGTAGGGTGCCGTGTCGCCTGCCGAGGGGTTGAAGGAGTCCCACTGCGCCAGCCTGGGATACACAGAGACAAAAAAAGGCTGTCCCCATATCTTTCTTTTGCACTAAAGCTGCAGGTCTTAGGATACCAGACTCACCTTAACTTCCAGCATTTAAGCCACAGGCCTCTATTCCCCCCTCTCCCCCCCCCCCCCCGCGCATAGTTAAAGACTGAAATATTCCTACCCCCCCCCTCCATTTCTTTTTCACTAAAGCTTCTCGCTTGCCTTGAAAGCCCCTTATGGATCACCATAAGTCAGCTGCAACTTGATGGCACGTATGTACAAAAGAGAGGAAGAACACAAGAAGAACCCTGCTGGATCAGACCAATGGTCCATCTAGTTCAGCATCCTGTCTCACATACTGGCCAACCAGTTCCTCTGGATGGCTAACAACAGGGCAGAGAGGCCAAGGCCTTCATAAGAACATCAGAAGAGCCTTGCTGGATGAGACCAGTGGTCCATCTAGTCCAGCATCCTGTCTCACACAGTGGCCAACCAGTTCCTCTAGATGTCCAACAACAAGGCACAGAGGCCAAGGCCTTCATAAGAACATCAGAAGAGCCTTGCTGGATGAGACCAGTGGTCCATCTAGTCCAGCATCCTGTCTCACAGTGGCCAACCAGTTCCTCTAGATGTCCAACAACAAGGCATAGAGGCCAAGGCCTTCCCCCGATGTTGCCTTCTGGCTCTGGGATTCACATACCGAATGTGGAGGTTCTCCACAGTCACCAGGGCTAGTAGCCATTGGTAGACTTATCCTCCATGAATCTATCTAATCCCCTTTTAAAGCTGTTCATTCCTGGAGCCATCACTACGTCCTCTGGCAGCGAATTCCACATTTGAATCACCCCTCCGCAAAAAGGCTCAATGTGTTTTTAGGGCAGGGTGGGGATTTGAATCTACATGTTGCCAAGCCTAACGTTCTAACCACAGTGGAGCTTCAAAAATCATTGCAGTACTTTACAGAAAGCTCCATCTGATACATGCTTCGTCCAAGGTAGCCTGTTCCCATACTAAAAGACATAATTTTTAAAACGCAAACATTTAAAGATGGTCTCTTCAGGTATGTCCACTTGATGGGTGAATTTGTTAAGTACTGGCAAAGCGCACGAGAATGTTCCAATTTTGCTGTCAGCTGCATGCAACGCGGGCAACTTTGTTACTAGCCATGCGTAAAAGACAGTGCGGGTAGGGAGGGGAATTCTGCGCTCAGCATGTGACATTGCACCGTGGAAGTGAGCATTAAATTAGAGTGAGAGGTTATAAGTCTGACAGAAACCTGATCTGTATTCCCTAATTATAGAGTCTCCCTTTCACAAAACTGACACAAAAAATGTTAAGCCAAATTAAATGTTGTCTAATTAACTATCATATACAAGGCTTCAACACAAGTGGGGGCGGAAAGGAGGAGGAGGAGGGGCAAATGTCTTACATATTATTTAGCCAAGTAGATGAAAGGCAAAAGGCTTGCAAATGATCCGTCAACATCCGCATCCCATCTTGACTCGCTAGGAGGGTAAGCCGTTTGGCTTTTGGATGGTGAGCTTTTGAATGAGCTGCTAATAATATTTGCTTGGGGGAAAGGCAGCCCTGTAAACAGTTCTGGCGACGAGGTGAGAGCAGTACAGGGCCAATGGTTCAAAGGAACATAAGAGAAGCCAATGTTGGATCAGGCCAGTGGCCCGTCCAGTCCAACACTCTGTGTCACACAGTGGCCAAAAATACCAGGTGCCCTCAGGAGGTCCAGCAGTGGGGCCAGGACACTAGAAGCTCTCCCACTGTTGCCCCCTCCAAGCACCAAGAATACAGAGCTTCACTTGCCCCAGACAGAGAGTTCCTATCTATACCTTGTGGCTAATAGCCTCAATTGAGTTCAGAAGCTCAAAGCTCTAGTGATGTACCCAAAGAGTTCTTGCCAAAGACCTTGCTGATACTCTGATGAAGCTGCCTTATACTGAAACAGACCCTCGATCTGTCAAGGTTGTCTTTGTCTACTTAGACTGGCAGCAGATCTCCAGGGTCTCAGGTGGAGGTCTTTCTCATCACCTGCTACCACCTTCACATCACCTCCTACCTGGTCCTTTTAGCTGGAGATGCCAGGGGTTGAACCTGGGGTCTTCTTCATGCCAAGCAGAGGCTCTTCCACTGAACCACAGCTCTTCCCCTAGATTAGATTAATGAATGACAAAAACAGGATGTGTACCAGGAGGGGGATCCAGCAGCAACAACAATTCATCCCTTTTCCCACATACTGGAGAAATTTGTAGACTAACAGTGCAGTCCACCTTCTAAATCCATCAGAGTCCATGTGTGAGGTGTGGGACAGGCTATGGATACAGAGTATACAAACAAACTAAGAGACAGACATAAAGAGAAGGAGGAAGAGAATAAGAAGAAGAACCCAATTCTCCAGATTAGAGTCCGCCACTCTTAGCCACTACACCAAAAAAGAGTAACGCACTTGGTTTCTTCCAGGTTAGCCTGGTTCACAGGGTTGTTGTGAGAATAAAATGTAGGAGGGGAGAACCACGCCCACCATCTTTCTTAAACAGAGTGCCCTGCAAGTTATGGGTTGCCACAAACTGAAGATGACACTCAGATTTTGTATGTAAAGCACGCACAGGAGAGCTACCCAAAGCCCAACCACAACCTACCATAAACTGGAGGATAGCAGATTACTTCCACCAGACAGCAAGGAATCTAAGCATGCTCTATTCCAGAGCATGTAACTGACTAGGAGAGCCACAGACAAAGAAACCAGTGTACAAAGGAAAGTTATGCAGTGCGCTAAAAATAATATCAAACTAAAGAATAGCATATATTTACATAATACAAAGAGTGACAACGCAAAGGTCCATAGAAAACAGATGGTTGTTGACAAGTTTCTCCAGAATAAGGTTTGTTTCGGTATAGAACTTCATCCGAACAGGATTATCTTATAGCTGTAGAAGTCACAATTCATAAGAGAAGTACGCATGGATGACATATAACACTTCACCTAGTTCCAGTATCAACTGAGACAGAAATACTTGCAAAGGCTGGAATTGCTCAACTATGCATCATGTTTAAAATGTGAAGGCAGACCACAAAGTGGAGATCCTTAGAAGCCTATCTGTTTTCTATGGACCTTTGCATCGTCACTTTTTGTATTTTGTAAATAAATGTTATTCTTTCATTTGATATTATATTTAGCACACTGCATAGCTTTCCTTTGTCTTTGTATACTACTCTAGAGCATGCCTATATTGCCTACTATCTATATATCTAATAGCCTAGATGCCCCCTCTGTGCAGATATCTAAATCCACACATTGGGGGCACGTTGGGGCAGGGGAAGAGATTTTCCTGCACAGTTGGGGCAATCTCCAGGTGTGCAGAAAAACCTGAAAAGTTTTAAAAAGTACACAGGGGATACTTAAATCCCCCAAAAGTAAACGAGTGTTCCCTGCGCATGCGCAAAGAATGCACTAGGAACTCTGCCTCGCCGCCATTGGGGGGGAGACTCAGAGGTCCCAGCGACTGGGAGCTGCTCAGGCCTTGCCGCTGGTGCCGGAGGGGGGGAAGGTTCAGTGGGCGTGGCAGCTGGGAGCCACTCAGGCCTTGCCACCAGGGCCAGGGAGAGGACAGGAGAAGGCTTACCTGTGGCCACTTCCTCCTCCTCAATTCCGAGCTGCTTCTACAGTCTGGGATCCTATGGGAATACTCCCCCCCCCCCCAGTGAGTATCATGGGTCCCGCTTCTTGGATGTGTATATTACCTACGCCCATAATAGCCCCACAGAATTGATTCTCCAGCCTCACCATAAGGATAAGAGCACCAGGCCAACATCTTGTGAACCCACTCACATGGACTGTTGGACACATGAACACAAGAAGCTGCCTTCTACTGAACCCTTGGTGGTTCAATGTCAGTCTTGTCTACTCAGAGTGGCAGCAGCTCCCCAGGGTCTCAAGCAGAGGTCCTTCACATCACCTCCTACCTGGTATGTTTAATTGGAGATGCCAGGGATTGAACCTGGGACCTTCTGCATGCTAAGCAGATGCTCTACCATGAAGCCACACCGCAGTCCCTCCCCCAAGGGTTGTGGATGGCCTCTAAGGAGAGAATCAAGGAGTTAGTTGTTTGGAGACAAGCAGGGAGGGGAAGTCTTGCTCTGAAAACATCCGAGAACGCTTTAAACTTAGAGATACCTGGTGAAATACCAAAGAGTCAAAGGGATACTTGTAAAAATTAGTCATTTACAGCCAGTGCTATTACTTTAAGTAATTGCAGACATGGAAACATCACAGAAGCCCTTTAATAAATGCACTTAAAAACTCTGCTCTGCTCCGAAGTCTTTCATTAACAAAATTGCTACATTCACTTAAACCGCCAAAGTAACTTCATTTTTAAGAGAGGAGAGGAGAGTTTTCTCGTATATCAGCAAATATAGGCAGGTTTTCCCCTGAATAAAACAGTGTCGTTTGCTTCATCAGAACACCAGCATTCTGAAGGCTGAGAGACAATATCCACATTTTTAGGACTCCCCAGTTCCAAAGGTTTAGAGACAGAAGCCAAACTAAGCCTCCGGACTGGACAGGAATTCACAGGATCAGGCTCAAATTACTTCCAGGATCGGAACAGGCAAGAACTGTTCAAGTCCAAGTCTAAGATAAAGGATTTCAGACTGGAAAAGCCAAGAAAGACTCAAAGATGGATAAATAGGAGGGTTCAAGGATAGTGAATAAGGTGAAGTCCATCAGTGGCTATTAGCCACAAAGTATAGGTAGGAACTCTCAGTCTGGGGCAAGTGATGTTCTGTATTCTTGATGCTGGTGGGGACAACAGTGGGAGGGCTTCCTGCCCCCATTGCTAGACCTCCTGGTGGCCCCTGGTGTTTTTGGCCACTGTGTGACACAGAGTGTTGGACTGGATGGGCCACTGGCCTGATCCAACATTGGCTTCTCTTATGTTCTTAAGAAGAAGAGAAGAGACTGGATTTATGCCCTGCCCTTCACTACCCAAGGGAGTCTCAGAGCGGCTTACAAACTCCTTTCCCTTCCCCTCCCCACAACAGACACCCTGTGAGGTAGGTGGGGGTGAGAGAGCTCTGACAGAAACTGCTCTTTTTCAAGAACAGCTGTGCCAGAGCTATGGCTTGCCCAAGGTCATCCAGCAGGTGCAAATGGAAGAGTGGGGAATCAAACCTGGTTCTCCCAGATTAGAGTCCGTGCACTTAACCACTACACCAAACTGGTTCAAGGATAGGGAATAAGGAATGAGGAGGTCTCACTGATGGACCTCTCGAGGGCACCTGGTATTTTTGGCCGCTGTGTGGCAGAGTGTTGGACTGGATGGGCCACTGGCCCGATCCAGCATGGCTTCTCTTATGTTCTTATTCCAATGAAAGTCCTACCTGCAGGATTCTATAGCTTCCCAATTAAAGGGGAGGACTGGGTTTGAGGTCTGGAAATTATTCAGTAGGCAAAAAATGCAATCCCAAACTTTGGAAAGCTGGAGGTCCAAAGCAAATACTCTCATTTGTCCTCCCTCCAGTTTGCAGGCCCCTCCTGGACCCTAACCTCATCTAACTTCTGACTCCAGATCCACCAATCTGGAGATCCAAGCACAGATCTTCACCCTCCTGTCCTTAGTAGAAGTCTGATTGCACAGTTATTGGGATAGCTCTAACTTCCCCCTCCCCCCGCAGTGATCAGTAACAATGGCTGGTGTAGCCAAGAGATTTGCAGAGGACAGTTGCAGAGGACAGTTGGCCCAGTCACATGAAGGCTGTCAGAAAAGCTCTGAAAAATAGCATCGTGGAGACAAACGAGATTTTCAGGGTATAAGCTTAGAGTCAAACCCGCCTTCCCAAAACTAGAAAGTAGACCATGAGCGTGGCCATCTCCAAACATCACTGTGTAGCCATGGCAACTCTCATTTGAGTGTATTTTCCAAGTTTATGCCCCAGATCTGGGGGAGATTGTTTTCCTTTCTTTCTTCAGGATAGCTGTGGATACCATACTTTAACAGGAGACCCCCCTTCTCTCTGTAGGATAACACAAAAGTCTGCCTTTTCAGTACAGGAGTCCTGAGCAATGCTCCCTCTAGGCTGTGGAGTCTTGTGAGCAAAAAATCTATTTTGTGAGCTACCGGCATTAAAGTTGTGAGCGAGCAATTTGGCTGCTGCATAAATGAGTTTGTTCTGGAGCCATCCTTCCTGAGCTGAGACAAAAATGTGTGAGCCGGAGGCTAAAAAACTGTGAGCTAGCTCACACTAACTCGGCGTAGAGGGAACGCTGGTCCTGAGTTCAGTTATTATTCAGTTATTATTAGTAGCACCACAGAACTTTATGTCACTTCATTACCTAATAGCCCCCAGAAGATCCAAAGGAGGTGAAAATCCACCCAAAACTATCAAAGAGCTAGTTCGGTGTAGTGGCTAAGTGTGCAGACTCTAATCTGGGAGAACCAGGCTTGATTCCCCACTCCTCCACTTGCACCTGCTGGATGACCTTGGGCAAGACATAGTTCTGTCAGAGCTGTTCTTGAAAGAGCAGTTTCTGTCAGAGCTTTCTCAGCCCCATCTACCTCACAGAGTGTCTGTTGTAGGGAGGGGAAGGGAAAGGAGTTTGTAAGTGGCTATGAGTGAAGGGCGGGGTATAAATCCAATCTCCTCCTCCTCCTTCTTTGAATGCCAGCCTCCAGGTGGAGCCCAAGACCGCAGAGATCAATCCCCCTGAAGAAATAGATACTTTGGAGGGTGGATTTGATAACACTGTACCCCACTGAGGTCCCACCCTTCTCAGGCTCCATCCCCAAATATCCAGGAGTTTCTCCAACCACAAGTTGGCAAACCTACCCCCCCGGTGCCCTGCCAGTGGCCAGGGTGGACCTGGCAACTGTACTACCAGGTGACCTCTGCCTATGACCTTGGAGAACCACGAGGAGTCATTAGATTACTGAGCTGAATTCGAGATGGCCCGAGCACACAATGTACCTTCAAGGGCTGTGACTTTCTTTTTACCGTCTCCTATTCTGACTTTGATTCAGGAGGTTTAAGGCTTCGGTATGACTTTTCAAGGATGGTTGACTGGAAGGTGGACTTTGTTAGGAGATGATAGGTGGGATTAAGACGGCATTGTCGCTCCTGTGTTCCTTTATGCTCCCGAAGATGAAAAATTACTCGCAGAGTCACGAGACAAGGAGAGACCGGCTCGCTTGTTTGGCCAGACCTGCTCAGCCATGTTCAAACCTGTAAGGGGACTGTCAAACAATCTCAGTCCTCCTTGAACCAGAACTGACACTTGTTCCAAAACAATTTGGTGGCTTTGTTTGTCGGAATGTGTCGATGCGAATGCCAAACTTGAACCCCCTTCTTCTTCCTCAGAACAAATTGATAGACAATTTACCTCCCCGCGATACACGTGGCCGTATCTTCGGCCACCGCCATAACCCCTTGTGGCCACCTTATTCCACTTGGAGCCTTTACGATATTTAAAAAGCAGATACAGTGTATTTGATTTGCAACCTGTCATGTCTCATTTCTGTGATGTACTCATTGCGCGAGAACGCTTTTGACATATTACACCGGCCTACAACATAATGGCAATAGGGAAAGACATGCCTCAATGCAACAGCTGTGGTATCACATAAAAGCTGCAGCGCTGACTAGCTCAGATTGCTTAAGCAATTGAGAAATATCCAAAATTGTATCACACTCTTTCACACACTGATATCCTCTCGTATTCTTCAACCTTTGGAGGTGGCAAACAAATCGTTCATTGCCGAGACCTTTGACACTGTAGTAAACTTGGAACTTCATGAGATCAGCCCTGGTAGTCCATCTAGTTCACTGTTCCACATAGTGGCCACCTGGCTGCCTTGGAGGGCCAAACTGGTAGGGCATAGAGGACAAGGCCTTCCCATGACATTGCCTTCTTGCAGTGGTATTCAGAACTTTAACGCCACTGGAGGTGAAGGTTCCCTTTCATCCCCATGGCTAGTAGTCTGTGATGGATCACTGTGACCCAGTCTACCCGCCATGACAAAAGGGATGGGAAGTTTTCTCAGCACCTGTAGATATCAGTGGTCCTTAAATAGGGCTGCCAAGTCCAACTTGGGAAATATCTGGGGACTTTGGGGGTGGAGCCAGGAGAAAGGAAGTGACATCATTTTGTGAAGTCACATCCTGTGATGTTGCTTCCACATGCTTCCACATGAACTCATGAAGTTTCCTAATACTGAATCAGGTCATTGGTCCATCAAGGTCAGTACTGACTACTCAGACTGGTAGTGGCTCTCCAGGGTCTCAGGCTGAGATCTTTAATGTCACCTATTACCTGATCCTTTTTTAGCTGAAGAGGCTGATACCTCCTGCATGTCAAGCAGATGCTCTATCACTGAGCAACGGCCCTACTGAATCCTTCCTCATCTCGGCAGAATATGATTTTCATATCATAAGAACAGGAGAGAAGCCACAGTGGATCGGCCCATCCAGTACAGCCCATCCAGTACACTGTGTCACAACAGTGGCCAAAAATACCAGGTGCCCTCAGGAGGTCCAGCAGCGGGGCCAGAACTCCAGAAGCCCTCCCACTGTTGCCCCCCAAGCACCAAGAATGCAGAGCATCACTGCCCCAGACAAAGGGTTCCATTTAGACCTTGTGGCTAATAATAGCCACTGACAGACCTCTGCTGGATGGGGACAGAGAGAGAGAGACAGACAGACAGACAGAAAAAAGAAAGAAGGAGAGAGAGAGAAGGAAAAGAGCTGGCACAGGCACTTACTTCCATTTAGACCTTGTGGCTAATAATAGCCACTGATAGACCTCTGCTGGATGGGGACACAGAGAGAGAGAGAGACAGAAAAAAGAAAGAAAGGGGGAGGGGGAGAGAGAGAGAAGGAAAAGAGCTGGCAGATGGACTTACCCCAGGCCCAGCAGCAGCAACCATTCAATCTTACACTAGCTGCATGCAAAAGCAGGCCCTTCTGTAAGAGCTTAGTCCCTCGTTAATCTCTGGGCGGGGCTCTCTTGCTAACTCTTAAAGGGGAAATGTCTGGTGAGGCTTTTCACTGCAGGCTCTTCAGACATTTCCCTTTAAGAAGCCTGGAAGGGAGAGGGCCCTGCAGGCTCCGACGTTCCCCTCCTGTTGGCAGCCATTGCCTCCCCCCGGTGGCCAGTTTTGAAAAAGCAGGGGGGAAGCATGAAAAATCGGTGTTTCCCTCGCCCTACCGGGGGACTTGGCAGCCCTATCCTTAAATGATGAGACATCTGTTCCATCCAAGGTCCATCAGGACTAGAAAAGGTGAGCTTCCTGCCTAGCTGGAGGGAGGGAGGGATGGTCATCTAAATGAGAAGAAAGCACCGCTGAAAACACAGAGAGAGAGAGAATTGCTGGGAATTGGCTAAAGCTCCTTGTGTGTAGGTCATCTTTCTATGTCTGGAGTTCTAATGTGGAGAGGAGGAGGAGGAAGCAGCAGAAGCGAAAGAGGGGGAAAGGAGGAGGAGAAGGAAGAAGAAGAAGACCTGAATTTATGAAGGATCTGCATGGCATTTCCTCCCCAAGATATAATTTTGTCCTAAGAAATCAGGTACACATGGTGCAATCCAAAGCAGAGGTCCTGGCCACACAAGCGAGATAATCTGGGGGGGGGGGGGTGAGGCTATTTGCTCCAGAGTAATTTGACCCACAGTTGCGCGATCACACAGTTCTGTGAAGCTGCAGGCACAGCCCGCCACTGTGTGATCAGACACAATTGCGGGTGAGTCAGGGTTGGGTTTTTTGCCTTTTTTCTGATGCACTTAAACGGGAGATCAATGAATCGCATCTCCGCCCTGAGGGCTTCCTATGGCAGTATGCGATGATCAGTGTTCCCTCTAAGCTGAGTTAGTGTGAGCTAGCTCACATTTTTTTAGCCTCTGGCTCACACATTTCTGTCTCAGCTCAGGATTGGATGGCTTCAGAGCAAACTAATTTATGCAGTAGCCAAATGGCTGGCTCACAGCTTTAATGCCAGTAGCTCACAAGGTAGAATTTTTACTCACAAGACCCCACAGCTTAGAAGGAGCATTGGCGATGATGCGCATACTGAGAAGGGGGAAAAAACAATGGCATGACATCGGGATAGCCTGATCAGACTATCCCCAACACCGTGAGTGCGAGCTGGAGTGATCACACAGGGAAAGTCCGTCTGTGGCCCGTAGCAAACCTGTTTGATACTGGACTTTCCCTAATATCTTTTAACTCTGCTTCTTCGGTGGAGAGAAACGGGTTGCCAACAGATGTGGGACAACTGCCAGATGTTCTGGTGTGCTCGCGCCCTTAAAATCTGCATGGCATTCATGCCTATTGTGTGGCTAATTCTGAGTGTGATTGGGGCCAGAGATACTTCTTTCTAAGTCCAATGAAGACAGGTTCTGGCATGTAGCCATGCTGATCTGCAGTGGATGGCCTAGATTCAAATCCAATGACACCTTAAAGGCCAACAAAATTTCAGGCTTCTGTGACAGCTTTTACTCCAGAAAGCTTATACTCCGGAAATCTTGCTGGGCTTAAAGGTGCTGCTGGACTTGCATCTTGCTTTTCTAAGTCCAATGAAGTCAATGGGCTTAGAAGGCTATAACTATGCTCAGGATTGTACTGGTTGCATCCTTGGTTTTTTTGAGATGCTGCATCCTTTCCGATGGGCCATCAGCTTCTTGTATCTTGGCACATCGTAACGATTCCTGTAGTTGTCAGCTGCAAACTAAAGCTGAGAGCGGAAGTGGCTTGGCCAAAGAAAGACCACAGCTGACGCAAAGAAAAAAGAAATGGACTCAATATGAGAATTGCCTTAGTTCATAGTACATGAGGCTCGTACTCTTCATGAGAACATAAGAAGAGCCCTGCTGGATCAGACCAGTGGTTCATCTAGTCCAGCATCCCATCTCACGCAGTGGCCAACCAGTTCCTCCAGATGGCCAACAACAGTTCATAGAGGTTGAGGTCCTCATGAGAACATGAGAAGAGCCCTGCTGGATCAGACCAGTGTGGTCCATCTAGTCCAGCGTCCAGTGTCATGAAGAAGAGTGTATAAGGAGAGCACTCACTTGAGTTCTTGAGCACTCAACAGTTCTTGCCTGTTCCGATCCTGGAAGTAATTTGAGCCTGATCCTGTGAATTCCTGTCCATTCCGGAGGCTTAGTTTGGCTTCCGTCTCTAAACCTTTGGAACTGGGGAGTCCTAAAAATGTGGACATTGTCTCTCAGCCTTCAGAATGCTGGTGTTCTGATGAAGCAAACGACACTGTTTTATTCAGGTGAAAAATATTTACTGATATAAGAGAATACTCTCCTCTCCTCTCTTAAAAATGCTCAGTTTCAGGCCCGTAGCTATGTTGGGACATTTGGGGGCTCTGCCCCCTTTCTTAAAGGCACAGCCCCACAAGAATTTCTCCTGTAAATCCTTTTTTTCCCAATCCTTTTAAATGGTATGCACTCCTTTAAGTGGGGGGGAGGCTGTAGTTGACTAATTCCTGCACTGAGCAAGGGGGTTGGAGTAGGTGACCTCTAGGATCCCCTCAAACTCTGTGTCAAGAAACTGGTCTCCTTTGAGAGAGTTTTTCAGCCTAAGTGTTAGCTTCAGGGCTCTTCTTCTAGCAGGAACTCCTTTGCATGTTAGGCGACACACACCCAATGCAGCCAATCCTCCAAGAGCTTACAGAGCTCTTCTTACAGGGGCTACTGTAAGCTCTTGGAGGACTGGCTACATTAAGGGTGTGTCGCCTAATATGCAGAGGAGTTCCTGCTAGAAAAAGAGCCCTGGTTAGCTTTCTTGAATCTAGAAGTCATCACCCCCACCTGCCAGCTTGTTACCAGAATTGTCACTTGGGCTGGCAGAAGTGATTAAATTGCAGCCGCTGAGAACTGTCATCTAAAGTGGTTGATAGCTTGCAAATTAGAGATCTGTCGTGGTAAAAGCCTTCTTTGGGCTAAATGGCTTTTCTTTCTGCCCTGAGAACTTCAGCCTCACTGGGGGGAAAAATTGCCCCACAAGCTACAGTATCTTGGCTACAGACCTGCTCAGCTTGTAATAAAAAAACTGAGCTACGAATGTAAACGCACATCCCTATTTCCCCCCTGCACAGTCATCAGTCCAAGTTCCCAAAGCAAGCGACTACTGTCCATACATGTTCAGAAGTTAATTATTTTAACCTCCAGGTCAGTCTGGACCAAACTATCCTTGATTGCTGACATCAACAAGAATTTTCGAAAAGCTGATACAATTTATAAAACAGTTATCTCGGCTCTTGACATTTGGAACTTTGGAGCAGGCGGGGAGACATCATGCACACCTTGGCGCAGGGCATGCAGGATGTCGGCACGGCTGTGCTGTGAAGCAAATCACAAATCTGGGAGCCCCATACAGTTGCCGAAGGACACGCTTCCCTCCTCAAGGAAGCACAGCACAATGTTTCCCAAGTATTACTGTTCATACCGTTCATGCTGTTTACGTAACCATTGTGCTATAGTTTGAATGAATGACGATTCGCCCTTCCTGATCTATATATCTAATTCCCAAGTACCCTCCCCCGTGCGGATACCTAAATCCGTGCAGGGGGGCACTTGGGGGGTGGGGTGGGGTTTGTACACACGGGGGGCACTCCCCCCATGTGCAGAAAAATCCTAAATGTTTGAAAAACTTTTCGGGGGATCTTTAAATCCCCCGAAAAGTTAAAGTGTTCTCCACGCGTGTGCAGAGAACGCTGTGGCCACTGTAGGGGAGGGGGTGGGAAGCGGTGTGACGAGGACTCGCCGCCGCCGTTTGTGGGGGGAGGGAGGGAAGAGCCTCAGCGGGCGGCAGGTCTCTATGCCCTCCGCCACCGTTTTGAAAGCAGGGAGGGAGGGGGGAAGCCTCAGTGGACGGTGGGTGTCCCTGCCACCACTGCCGCTGCTGTTTTGAAGGCAGGGGGAAGCCTCGGCAGGCAGCGGTCTCCCTGCCGCCACCACCTTACAGGAGGGGAGCCTCAGCGGGTGGCTGTCTCCCTCCCGCCGTTTTGAAGGCAGGGGGAAGCTGCCTGGAGGGGGGACGGGGTAGAGGCTCGGCGCATGGGGCAAGAGGAGGGGGGAAGAGGCTTGCCCGAGGCCCGCCGGGAGTCTTTGGGGGGGGAAGGGGGCAAGCGGCAGGCCCGGTGAGAGCCGCCGAGGCCTGCCGGGAGTCTCTGGGGGGGAGGGGGCAGAGGAAGGGGGGAAGGGGGCGGAGGAAGGAGGAGCAGCTGTCAGCTTCTTCCCCCCCCCCGCGAATATCGCGGGGGCCCCCCTTGTAAATATTCATATTTACAAAGTTGTCTGCAAAAGGGCAGAGAATGCTGTTCTCAAATCTCTCGCCTTGCTTTCGGGATACCTTGTTTAACACAGCCAAACGAAACCTCTTTCCATCACTGCAGGGGAAGGTGGGTGTCCCCGTGGGAACTCATAGCAAAGGCCGCGCCAGGTGGCTAATCCTACATTTGGAATGTTAACCCGGGCAAAGTATCCAACAGGATCTGAACAGATGTTGAAGAACTCATTAACCAGTATGTTTCAGAGTAAAACAAACTTCGCCGGAGGAACTCTAATGGCCGAGTGACCCTAACACTGAAAACAAAAAGACTAAGAAGGGCGCTTCAGCCTCACTTTCAGCCCTTTGTAGATGATGCTGTAAAGTATATTGGTGTTTCTCCAACTCTTTGGGAACTCCCACAAACTATCAACAAGTCTCCACGATTTCACATCGGCTGCCATTGAAAAGAACCTTGATATTGTTCGGCAGGATTTGACATTGTTGAAGTTTTGGGTTTTTTCCTCTATCTGGATTCACTCTGTCAGAGGCAGATTTTTTTTTAATTTTTTTAAAAAGAGGGTGAATGTCAAAACGGGGAATGTGAGAAATGCTTCCATTTCCTCATGCTGCTGTAGCAACATTGGATGATCTTGCCAGCATCGCCCCATGAAACAGGCCTTATGCTGGCTGATCCCCCAGACAAGAACACAACTGCTTTACAGCTATGGATTGAGAAAAAAATGGGAATCGGCATTCTTTGGAAAATACACCAAACCTCACCCATAAGCTGAGAGGCTGGCAAAGGCTTTTGCAGGCTGAAACGTTGCTGCTCATGGTTTCGATAGAGGTTTAAAAAATTATGCATGGGGTGGAAAGAGCTGACAAAGAGAACTTCCTTTCTCTCTCTCTCCTAAAATACTAGGACCTGAGAGCATCCAATGAAGCCAATGGGCAGTAGATTCAGGATGGACAAAACACAATACTTCTTTACACAATGAGTCATTAGATTCTGGAATTCACTGCCAGTAAAGACAGTGATTGCCATGACTGTAGATGGCTTGAAAAGGGAGTTAGGTTCCTGGAGGAACAGTCCACCAATGGCTATTAGCCATAGTTAGTAAAGACAGCGGAACTGGGTGGCTACTGTGCAGGACAGGATCTGGACTAGACTGACCACTGGTCTGATCCAGCAGGGCTCTTTTTGTGTTCTTTTTTTTTTTGTAAAAATTTTTTTTTATTTTTCAAAACATTAAAATTATCTTATACAAATCCTTTTTTCTATATTATATAACATTTTGTTCTATTTGTATAATCTTGTTTTTATCTTGTATTGGCGGTTTCCCACCACATCTGAAGCATAACACATTTTCCACTTTATCCAAAATAGTAATACTTATATCTATGTTTACATTTCTGGTAACGGTCATATACCTTAAAAATACTTATATACTAATTCTTACTTTCTATATTCTTATATAATTCTAAAATAAAAAACAACTTCATTATCTAATTATCCTTAATACATTCACATGCTCTAATTCTATTGCTTTATGTTATTATAACCATGTATAAATGTAATTTTTCATGTCCCAGTATTTTTCAACATATTCTTTCAAATCTTTCCAATCTTCTAAAAAGGTCTCTGAGTACAGGTCATTTAACTTTCTAGTCCATTTATCCATTTCAGCCATATATAACAATTTTTTCAACCATTCCCACACATATTTTTTCATTTTTCCAATTTTGTGCATACACCATTCTTGCTGTTGTTATCATATACCATATTATTGTCCTTTTCTTTACATTTATCTCTTCTAATTTAAGTCCAAGCAATAACATTTCAGGCAACTTCTTAAATGTACATTTCAAATTTTTTTCCATTTCTGCATGTATTATAGACCAATAAGTCTTTGCTTTATCACAAGTCCACCACATATGATAAAAAGAACCTTCTTTCTTTTTACATTTCCAACACTTGTTAGACATATTCTGATTAATATTTGCAATTTTTTTAGGTGTCATATACCATCTGTACATCATTTTAAAACAATTTTCTTTTAAGTTATAACATGTAGATATACCCATAGCATTTTTCCATACTCTTTTTGTGTTCTTATTCCACTCTTCCTCCAAGCATTCCGGGGTGTCCCCAGTCTCCAGTCTCAGCAACCCAGTAATGTTAGCAAGGGTAACAGAGCTGCAGGGAAGAACAGTCAACTGATCCCAGATTATGCCAGACCCAGGGTCCAATCATACGCACCCATTAGCCGCACAAGAGGGATGATTCACCGGCGAATCAAAGCAGCGCGATCACACCAGCACATGTGGGAGGCCTGTTGGCAAGCCATGGGCAAGCCGTTTTGCTCCGCTGGAGAAGCGGAGTAAAAAACTACTAGGTAAACTCTAGTATCGAATGTTTTGCTGTGGGCCACAGCCAGACTTTCCCCATGTGATCGCTTCAGCATGGACTTGTGGCATTGGGGATAGTCCGATCAGGCTCTTCCAATGCCATGCCGTTGTTTTTTTCCCCCTTCTCAGTGTGCGCATCATCGCATACTGCCATTGGAAGCCCTCAGGGTGGAGAAGCGATTCATCAATCCCCCATTTAAGCAAATTGGAAACCAACAACAACAACAACAACAAAATCCAACTCACCCGCAGTTGCATCTGATCACGCAACAGCAAGTTGTGCCGGCAGCTTCACCGACCTGTGTGATCATGCAACTGCGGGGCAAATTGCTCCGGGGCAAGATAGCCTCGCTTCCCCCCCCCCCCCAGATTATCTCGCTCGTGTGGCCAGGACCCTAGTCAGTCACTCTAATGCTTATCCCACAATTATTCTCTTAGACATCCAGCCATCCGCTTTGCAGCCTCTAGGATATTTCAAAAGGTTTGGTGCTTCTGTTGTATCTTCTGGATTTGTGAGTGGACAACGCAGCAAGCATCGCCACTTGTCAGACAGAAGTAAATGTTTCGCAGTGTGCATTCCTTCATTGCCTGGCCTCATCATTTTTTTACTCTGCGCATGCTCAAAGGCACTTATTTATTCCACCATACGTCCCAAGGTAGACACCATACAGTAAAATAAAAAGATTCCAGAGTTAAGCCTCAGCTCAGGTTAAGTCCTGATCAAGGGATGTTTTCGTGGAGCGCACTCAGTTATCATCCACTGGTTTTCATTCTCATTTCTACATATCATGTAATTCCCAAATGAAGAAAGAAATACGTCAATTGTCTTCTTCTTTGGTGGAACACTGATACCGGAGGCAACAAAACACACCGTGCCATGCACAACTAACTTGTGAACCTCACCGCCACAGGATGTCGTGATGGCCACTATCTCTGACGGATTCACCAGGGGATTAGACAAAAGTCACGGAGGAGAGGTCTGTTTGGTGTAGTGGTTAAGTGCGTGGACTCTAATCTGGGAGAACCGGGTTTGATTCCCTACTCCTCCACTTGCACCTGCTGGATGACCTCAGGCAAGCCATAGTTCCGGCACAGCTGTTCTTGAAAAAGAGCAGTTTCTGTCAGAGCTCTCTCAGCCCCACCTATCCTCACAGGGTGTCTGTTGTGGGGAGGGGAAGGGAAAGGCGTTTGTAAGCCACCCTGAGACTCCCTTGGGTAGTGAAGGGTGGCGTATAAATCCAATCTCTTCTTCTTCTGCCAATGGGCTGCTGTCATGATGAGTAAATTGAACTTCCATGTTCAGAGGCACTATACCTCTGACACTATCTGCAAGTGTTAAGTGACAATGGGGGAGGCTTTGGCCTCTATCTTTCTGCTTGCAGGTTTTCTGGGTTCTCTTTTGAGAAGCAGGATGCTAAATTAGGTAGAATGTTGTTCTGAGTCAGCAGAATTCTCCCTGCGTTCTTGAAACAAAATAGTATCGGACACCAGCAAAACAGCAAAGTGAGATTTTTATAGGACTTGACCATCCCGAGCAAGCTGATTTCCCCTTTACTGCACTGCAGCCCTGACATCCATAGAAAGAGAGAGATAAGTACAAGGGGGGTTAAAAGAATTGATCCTGTCAGTGAAAGACAAGAAGCCAGCTTCAATAACCTTGCAGCTTTCCCAGAAATGGACTCCAGTCTAAATAAACTACCCCAGCCCAGACTAGAAAAGTTTCTTTGATTGTCAATTGTCGACAGTATAGACTTCAGCAGCTCCCGTATCAGGCCTATGCAGCTATCGCCAGCGGTGCTAAGAAACCTCTGCTTTTTCTTAGAGACACAAACAGAAAGGGTTTAAAGGCGGTGGGATTATTCCAGCCAAAACAGTTTGGAGGATATGAAAGGAGGTTGGAGGCCAAAGGTTAAAATTGTCAGGAAAGAAAATGACATTTAATGCAGGGTTAGATCACACATGTGGATCGGGCTGTCGGTGATGTGAAAGACGGAGGGTCCAGAGGGTCACTGCCCATCTGAGTAGACAATACTGACCTTAATGGACCAAGGATTTGAGTCAGTTGAAGGCAGCATCAAGTGTAAGGTCAAAAGAAAGGTTTCCCTTGCTCAAAAGCCAGTTGAATACAACACTAGGGATGGGGTGCTCATCTCCGTTTCCAAGCCGAAGAGCCAGCGCTGTCCACAGACTTCTCTGTGGTCATGTGGCCGGCATGACTAGACACCAAGGTGCATGGAACGCTGTTACCTTCCCACCGAAGTGGTACTTATCTATCTACTTGCAATTTTTGCTTTCAAATTGCTAGATTGGCAGGAGTGGGGCCACCTCTGGCTGGGGCCAGAGATGGGAGCTCACTCCATCATGCAGCACTCGGGTCTTGAACTGCTGAACTACCGATCTTCTGGTCTGCAGCTCAGCGTCTTAACCACTTGAGCCACTTATTAGATAGTAATATAACACCCCTTTGACAAGCTGAATCCCTGTAACAGGCAGCTTGTTTATAAAGGAAACTGGAAGGAGGTCCAGCTCTATATCTGGGGTTTAAGTCTGGCTCAGTCAACATGTGGTGCCTAAACCCAGTGTTTTATCCCATTAATTTAATGAATGAATCCCTCCAGGTCCCTCTAACCATCTACCTACTACAGCCTTCCTATCTGACTTTCCATGTTGTTTCCCTGAAAGCGCTTGTGCTTAAAATATAATTAAACTTAAAAGAGGCAAGACCTTTCTGCCGTGCCCTTCTCCTTTGGTGCATGCCCTCTCGGAAACTGACAACAAACTATAAAAGGCCCGAATTTTCCTTTCTTTCTTCTTTCCCGAGAATTCGTTGGGGGGGGGGGTGGAACCTCTCCACATTTCAAGCACTCACAATACGACATTTGCCCGACTGTTTTCACAGCATGCAATTAGAAGCCTAAATACTCGGGGTAATGGGCTTCTACTGGGATTTCAACTGGCGGATCCTTTGCCGACAATAATGCAGCAAGACTAGCTGTCCAATGAGGTGTCTTATTGAAATATCCCAGGCCGTTTCACTTGTCACAGCTGTCGTTTCAACCATTTGCACTTACACTGTGCGGCTTTCATTACAAAAATAGAAATTTGTGTCCTTACTGCTGTTACATTACTAATGCTAAATATTTAATTCCCCCGGGTGCTAATTATGGTCGTGCAGTGGCAACATTGATTCTACTTTTTAATAACAACTGTAAAAGCAATTTGAGCATTTTTTTCAATTAATTAAATACATAGTCTACCAGTAACCTCTTGTCATTTTGCCCTCCAGGACCTGCGCTAATTTGTGCGGAATAAAAATGTTTTGAAAAATTAACGGATATGCTAGTCTGCGCCCTGTTATTCTATTAAATTAAAAAAAGGCCTGTCGAATCAACACGATAACCTAATAGTTACAGGCACACTGTGCTCAGCGATATTCGGGAAAGTGGGGAGGTACGGCAAACAACAACTGTGGACACTGCAAATGTTAACAAGAACCTAATTAGCAAAGAAAAGAAGGGCAGAGGAGAGGGTGCCCCGAGCGAGCATCGCCCTGCAGTGAAATGTTAAAACACACTCAATCAAGATCATCAAGCATTTAGTAGTCTTTTTTAAGCCAACGTCTTGCTCGGGTAGATACAATAAAGCTGATTAGTGCCACATGAACGTGAGAAGCTGTCTCGTATCATTCCATTGGTCCACTTAGCTTATGACTCTGCGCACTGTCTAGCAGTTGGCACTCAACATCCTTCCTCGGAGCATCGCCCTGAGCGGAATTTAAGCCCAGTTGTGCTTAGAGTTTAGAGTTTGTGCCCAGTTTAGAGTAGTGTTTCCCACCCTGTGAGTCAGGCCCCAAAGATGGTGCCCCAAAGCCTTTGGAAGTGGGTCGCGGGCCAACTCTTCCCGATGGCCACCCCTGCTCTTTCCATCCTGCTTCTTTTGTAATTTGGAAACAAAGATCTGACCCTGGAAACTGGAACTTCCATTTCATACCCTTTCATCAGGTGGTATTTTTTCTTCTTCACTCCATAGACATTTTGAGAGCCAGTTTGGTGTAGCGATTAGGAGCGCGGACACTAATCTGGGAGAACCGGGTTTGATTCCCCACTCCTCCACAGGCAGCTGCTGGTGTGACCTTGGGCCAGTCACAAGTTCTCTCAGAGTCAGGGGTCATTTCGAGCAGGAGCTCGGGGGAGCACAGCTCCGGGAGTTGGTGCCAGCCCCCCCTCCCCTGGCGGGGGAATGCCTGCTTGTGTCATGGCTGCAGCAAAATGACCCCATCCCCTGGAAAGGTCCTTGTTCCTCCAATCAGCCTTCTGAAGGCTTCAGCCACCACTGAAGCTATCCTCCCAGAATAGTGGTATTTCTGAGGCTTGGATTAGTAGCTGTCCCCTCTCTGCCAGCTCTCTCTCTGGGCTTTTTCCCACTCACATTGTGCCGGCGTTCTGCCTCCGTTTGTCCCGGCGCTGGGTTAATACGGGGCTTCACGTCATTTTCTCTGCGTCTTCGGTAAACCTTATTTTTTAGGTTTACCGAAGGTGCAGAGAAAATGGCGCAAAGCCCCGTATTAACACATGCGCCGCAGCAAAGGGTGTGAAATTGACACCCAGCGCCGGGACAAACGGAGGCAGAACGCCGGCACAATGTGAGTGGGGAAAAGCCCTCTCTCTTTCTCTCTCTCTCGCCTTTTGACATACTTCCAGTGATGTCCGGTGGTTTAGCATATGCAAATGTTATGCTAATGAGTTATGCTAATGAGTTCCTGGACCTCTTTTTCTACGAAATGACCCCTGCTCAGAGTTGTTCTCTCAAGAGCAGTTCTCGAAAGAGTTCTCTCAGCCCCACCTACCTCAAAGGCTGTCTGTTGTGGGGAGGGGAAGGGGAAGGAGATTGTAAGCCACTCTGAGATTCCTTCAGGTTATGATGGGCGGTGTATGAATTCCATTTCTTCTCTTCTTCTTCTTGATCCAGTAAAATTATGGAACGATATGCTGCTGAGGTCCTTCCCCTCCCCAGACTCCGTCCCCAAATCTCCAGGTACTTCCCAACTCAGAGCTGGCAACCCTAGATTGGCCTAGCCTGGGCCATCCGGGTCAAAGTTCCTGTATTCAGGGCTGTAGCCAGAGGGCAGCACAGCAGGCGGCGAACCTTTTGCATCGGGGGTGCCCTTGATTGCAATGTCCCCCCAGAAAGAAGAAGAAGAGCGGCGCACCGCCATGCCGGGCCAAGGAGCCAACCTTCTGCATAAGGGGAAGGATTGCGGCCCCGCAGGTGGAGGCATCGACAGCCCTCCCCTCCAGGGTGGTGGGGGAGGAGCTCTTTGTGGCCAGGTGAGTGGCTGAGGCCAAGCAAGAAGTGCTCCAGAGAGTGAGTTCCAAGTGGGAGGGAGGTGAGACCAGGCAAGCAGACTGGGTGTCAATGAACCACTGCAGCCTTCTCTTTCTCTCTCTCTCTCTGGCACTAAAACTTAACACAACTCTGCCCACCCTCTCTGTCTGGACATGTCTTGATGAACTTGGAGCTCCATTAATTAAATTAGCACACGCACACACCCCGAAAAATTCCTAGCTATGGGCCTGCCTGTATTAGTACCTGTTTGGAATCATGGAATCATAGAATGTTAGAGTTGGAAGGGACTTTGCAGGTCGCCTAGACCAGGGGTGGCCAACCTTGCTTAACGTAAGAGCCACATAGAATAAACGTCAGATGTCTGAGAGCCGCAAGACAGGAACAAATATCACACACACGTTTTTATTTTTTAAAATATGCAAATTTGCTTTTTATTAACGTTAAATGGGACTGCCAAAAATAAAAACAAACAAGGAAAACCGGTTATTGATAATGATATTACTTGTTTGCTAATGATATTGAGAGAGAGAGAGAAAAAGAGAGAGATGGAAAGAAAGAATTAAAGAAGTGGAAAGAAAGAGAGAGAGAGAGTAACTAGGAAAGCAAATAGATGGGAGGGAGGAGGGAAGGAAGGAAGGGAGAAAGAGAGAAAAAGCATGCCTCCCCTTTGCTTCCCCAGCCGCCCTGCCAGGAGCCGCACAATATGTGTGAAAGAGCCGCGTGTGGCTCCCGGGCCACAGGTTGGCCACCCCTGGCCTAGACCAACCCCCTGCACTCTGCAGGAGCACAGCCAAAAAATAGCCTTGCAACGTACTCGAAAGATGGTCATCCAGCCTCCATTTGACAATGTCCAGTGGAGGAGCACCCACCACCTCCCAAGGCAGTCTGTTCCACTGCTCAACCACTCTTACAGTCAGGAAGTTCCTCCTGAAATTTAGCCGGTATCGACTCCCTTGTAATTTCCACCCATTAGACCTAGCCTTGTGGTCCAGAGCAAGAGAGAATAGATCTGCTCCATGACAGCCCTTCAGATCTTTGAAGACTGCAATCGTGTCCCCTCTAATAAGCCTTCTCTTTCCCAGGCTAAACATACCCAACTCTTTCCTGATCCTTTTAACAAACAATGCCTGGGGTGGAATGTGGGGCCTTCTACATCCAAAGCAGATACTCTACCACTGAACCTTCAGTGAAGCTGTGCTGATGGACCAATGGTCTACCAAGGTCTCCTCTGACTGATACTTGGCTCCCCAGGGTCTTTCATGTCACCTACTTTTGGATCCTTTTAACTGGAGATGCCACCTAGGACCTTCTGCATGCAGAACAGATGTCCCTCCACTGATCCATGTCCCCTCCTGATGGAAAAAATGATATGGGACTTCTATTACCTTCATTTTTATTTTATTTTATTTTGCTTCTGATTCTCCAGAGTCAGGCTTACATTCAGAAGAGAATGGTGGGTAAGATGTAGCTTACTAAGATGTACCAGCAAAACAATGCTTATGATCAAACCAGATGAAAAGAAACCAACAGCTCAAAACCAGCTTCTTCCAAGAGTCCCTCACAGTTGCTCATCCCTGGCCTGATTTAGAACAGACCTGAAATGAAATTTATAGTCCCGGTTACAAAGGTAAATTGTGGGTTTTGTCCAAACATATTTGTGGCAAAAAATAGACACTCGGACAAACCACCGACGACAAAATGTTTGAGATCTAGAAATATTCACACAGACGACAGCAATCATCGCAGAGTCAGGAAGTCTACTTGAAACCAACCTATTATTTGAGGTATTTATAACTTTTCTTTTTAATTCTGTCTGCTCCAAGATTACGTTCTTGTCTTCTATCTTGAGCGTTAAATAAACAAAGACGCAATACCAGCTCTAATGTCTGGTCATTATGGGCCTTTGGAAATACGATTTGAGGGAGTGACTTGAAGCAGTCCTTTCCTAGGCTACGTATGAATCACGTCTGCTACATTTTGTTGGTTTAATTAGGGATAACTATGTGGTATTGCCACTGAACCACACAGAGATTAAGAAGTAGCAGCAACAATGTTGCTCAAAAGTTATTTTCTGAATGGGTCTGGATTAAAAATAAACAGCATTCTTGGCTTGGACCTCAGCAACATCTAGAGTTCATGCTGATGGGAGAAGATGACCAGGTATGAATGGTTCACTTCTCATTCCAGGAAGACTCCAGGCTCCACCTCGAGGTTGGAAACCATAACATGACTATGTGCTACCCTTTCCATGCTTGCGATATTTTACTTACTTATTTAAATGTTCACACCCTATCCTTCTTCTCAGCTCAAGCGTCACGGTGAACACTTCACAATTTAAAACTAATAAGTTTCCAGTCCCGGATCTCTCTCTCTTTCTCCCACAAAATCAGGGCCACAAGAACTAAGCCATGATGCAGCCCTTCCTGTCCTCCCTCTCATGATCTGTTTTAAGTTCATAGAATCTGCAAATCAAGCCTGAACTCTTTCTAGAAGCTGAAATGACTAAAGTGATGCTATGGTACTTTGGTCACATCATGAGAAAGGCAGGAGTTGCTGGAAAAGACAGTAATGGTAGGAAAAGATGAAGGCAGAAGGAAAAGATGAAGCCACAACATGAGATGGAGTGACTCAATCAAGGAAGCCACAGCTCTCCATTTGCAAAATCTGAGCTAGGCCATTAATGACAGGATGGTTTTGGAGGTTATTAATTCATGGAGTGACCATAAGCTGGAACCGACTTCATGTTGCTTAACGCAAACACACACCTCAAATAGACCAAAGTATCCTTTTTGTAGTCCATGCATCAAAGATCTATGGGGTGGGAATATATCTCAACTACCTCACCCATTTCTGTTTTTTTAAAAAAAAAACCATGAAAACCTTGAAGATACAACAAATTAAGGCAGGTGTGAGGCAGGTTGGCCACTTGGATATTGTGACGACCGCTGATCTCCAGGAAGTGGGGAAGAACACCTTCTGTTTTTAAAACCTTTCTTCTAATGGAGGGCTCCCCGTTCCAGTGAAATCGACATGCAGGGGACATGAAAAAGAATTCTTCTGAAGAAGATACTGATGTCCAAAACAGGAATGGATTTAGGGACCCCAAAAGACTAGAAGTTATAAAGCAATTACTAAACACAGAAACCAAACGTGGAAGAATGACATCTTTATTTAACAGCTAAGATAGATGTTCTGGATATATTCCTCGTTGAGGGATCCTTTGTGGTTGCAGTTTTCACAGTTCTCAATAGACTATAGATTACAGATGCTAGGCTGAGGTCAGCCTTTGTTAATTCTTTGTGAATTAACTGCAAAAGGTTTCTAAAATTGCAACTGATTTATGACACTGACAACATACGTTTGTGGGGGGGGTTTGTTGAAATTATGTTTATATATATATATGCTTACAGTTGCAGTCCACTCACAGTGTGCAATGCATTACATACTTTTTGACTTACCTGAATGAAGCCGGACAGTGATGAGAAGTGCCACCAAATTGCAGACCATTTATGGCAGTTTCATAGGGTTTTCAAAACAAGGGACGTTCAGAGGTGGTTGGCCATTGCCTGCTTCTGCGTAGAGACCCTGGACTTCCTCGGCGGTCCCCCATCCAAGTACTAACCAGGGCCGGCCCTGCTTACCCTCCAGGCTCTGGTGAGATCGAGCTACCCTGGGCCATCCAGGTCAAGGCAAGCAAGGTCAAGTCAAGCGACTAAGAACCAAAGACTACAAGGGCAGAGAAAAGATACAGAAAGCAAAGGAAGAGACAGAAATCACTTGTGTGAGTTTTAGAACCCACCTCTAAACGAGTTAAGTCAGTACAATAGCCAGAAGGGCATGAATCAGGAAGCACCCAGTTTAAATCCCACCATGAACTCATTAGGGATCCTTAGTAATTAGTAACTAACTTACTAAATAACAAGGGCAAATGAGGATTGTAATTATAATTCAGCCCTTCTGGGACTCTCGCAGGCATTACTGCAAGCGTGTTTTGCGAAGTGGCTTGAACACTCTCTAGCATTTCATAAATGGGAAGTCATTTGAAGCTGCCTGTGATGTCCTCACTTTTTGGGGAGACTATTTCTCCTTTAAAACACACTCTGTGTATGTGTACTTGGTAGATTTCTGCTGCCACCAGGAATTAAAAATTCCAACTCTCTCTATTTTGGTAGAATGACCCAGTGTCTGGGCACTTCAGAGGACTATGTGGCCCTGAGGAAGGACTGTTCTTATTGCTGGGATAAGTTTAAACAAACAAGGATTTATTTATACAAGAACAAAATAGGTTTCTGGGTATTTTTGAACTGTTGTTGAAGAAAGAACATACAACTGACAAAGCTTGGTGTCACATACAGTCACTCAAACACCAAAACTCAATTCTGACAGCCTTATATCTTTCTCTTTCATATAGCCACACAGGCTCAATGTTCTTGTTCATATATATAGCCACACAGGCTGAACAGTTTGTCTTATTCACACAGAATAGACTCAAACTGCTTCTTCTGCCATATAGACTCTCTCACAAACTTTCCACCCTCGTCTCTTCAAGAAAACTAAACATCGAATCCCCTCAGAGACATCTCTCCTCCCACACTCTCAGTTATCAGCCAATCACATCACACTTATCTCCCTCTATCATACTTCTTACATTACTGCAAGCACGCTAAACATTTGAAGAAACACACCCACCAAAATATGAAATCATTGCACTGCCTTATACTGAATCACCCCATTGCTCCATCAAGGTCAGTCTTCTCTACTCTCACTGGCAGTAGCTCTTCAGGATCCCAGGTGGAGGTCTTTCACATCACCTCCAACTTGACATGTCCAATCGGAGGTACTGCAGATGGAACCTGGGACCTTCTACAGCCCCCCCTTTACTCTTACCCAAACGAGCATGGAGTGGTGCTCAGCATGTCACATTAGGACTGCAGAAGATACCCAAAGTCAAATCCCCTCCTCACTGGCCAACAGTGTGCCAGTCACACACATGAAAGCTGCCTCATACTAAATCAGACCACTGGACCATCAAAGCTTAGTACTGTCTACTCAGATGGGCAGCAGCTCTCTAGGGTCTCAGCCAGAGGACTTTCACATCCTTTATTTCCTGGTCCTTCTTTAACTGGAGATGCCAGGGACTGAACCTGGACAAAGGCTCATCCACTGAAGAAGAAGAAGAAGAAGAAGAAGAAGAGATTGGATTTATACCCCGCCCTCCACTCCCCAAGGGAGTCTCAGAGCGGCTTACAAACTCCTTTTCCCTTCCCCTCCCCACAACAGACACCCTGTGAGGTAGGTGGGGCTGAGAGAGCTCTTTCCCAAGCTGTCCTTGAGGGAACAGCTGGTACAGAGCTATGGCTTGCCCAAGGTCATCCAGCCAGGTGCAAGTGGAGGAGTGGGGAATCAAACCCGGTTCTCCCAGATTAGAGTCCGCGCACTTAACCACTACACCAGACTGGCTCCACAGCCCCTCCCCAGTCAGTCTCCGTCATCCTGAGTGACCTCACAGGGTTATTGTGAGGGTAAAATGGAAGGAAGAAGAATTATGTGCGCCGAACTGCTTAAGGGCAGGGAAAAGAGAAGAGACTGGATTTATATCCTGCCCTTCACTACCCGAAAGAGTCTCAGAGTGGCTTACAATCTCCTTTCCCTTCCCCTCCCCACAACAGTTACCTACCCTGAGAGGTAGGTGGGGCTGAGAGAGCTCTCTCGAGAACTGCCCTTGAGCGAACAGCTCTCAGAGAACTTGTGACTGACCCAAGGTCATGCCAGCAGCTGCCTGTGGAGGACTGGGGAATCAAACCAGCTTCTCCCAGATTAGAGTCCATGTCCCTAACCACTACACCAAACTGGTGCAAAGGACAGCTAGATCACTGCCGCTACCAGTTTGAAAACATTAAATGCAGCCCCCCCCCCCCCCCCGCAATGGAGGCCACACACTCTTCTAGGCCTTCCCTTGCAGGCTGCAAGAACTGTCAGACCCTTCCCATGTGACGATTTCAGAGCACAAGACTGATGTCGGGGAAGCCCTCTCCACGAGCTGAAACACTCGGTGCAACGTGGCTGTCGTTCCCGGAGCCTTCCGTGCCCTCAGTTGTTGCCCTGTGACTTGTTTATAACGTGGCACATTTCTGACAGGCAGCCATAAAGAGCAGAAACCTTCTTTGCTACAAGCTAGGCAAAAGGGAAGGGGGAAAGAAAGGATGCGAGCGAGCCTTCCCCTCTTGAAGAGCTCATTTTCACGTTTCCCCAGCTTTCATTATGCTGAATCAATATTCGTTTAGTCACCGAGGTTATTGACATATTTTAAAATAAAAGTATACCCTTCAGCTACTGCGCTCATTATAGATAATTTGTCTTGTCAGGGACCAGGGAATGTTATCCCCGGCCGACAGCCCATGGAAATACATCCCCATGGTTACAATTGTAAATAATTTTAAGGTAAAAATATTGAAAAATCAATGGCTGTTTCCTACAATCTGTCACAAACAGATCAATCATCGTCCGCGCCGGCCAGGCAAAGTCAGGATTCGAAGGCGATGAGAGCGCAGGGGGGACTCGTGGCTGGAACCCCCTCGCCACCAAATCGCTTCTCGTAATGGTGTCATCATTTAAACACTTAGCAGGAGCGGCAGAAGCTGGAGGAAAGACAGAAGGGTGGGAGGGAAGAGGACAATCCCGGCAAGGTAAACAAACCTCCTCTCTCAAACGCTCGCCCCCGTTCAGCGAATTGTGGCCAATCGAAAAGCCGGCTCTCGGCTGCAACCAGAGCAAATCAATGCTGTTCTTCCCTGTAAAGATTCTCTATAAATTCGCCTCTGAAGATGGATTACGCTCTAAAGTGTAATCAAGCTTGCCATTTAGATATAGATACGCATGCTAAGGCTCTGATGTTCCAATTTAGCCTATCTTAGCGCATATAAAGGGGCTGCGGTGGCTCAGTGGTTAAGACTCTGAATTGCAGACCAGAAAGTCGGTAGTTCGGCAGTTCGAGACCCAAGTGCTGCATGATGGAGTGAGCTCCCGTCTCCGGTCCCAGCTCCTGCCAACCTAGCAGTTCGAAAGCAAGACATTGCAGGTAGATAAATAAGTACCACTTCGGTGGGAACGTAACGTTCCATGTGTTCCATGCGCCTCGGCGTCTAGTCATGCCCGCCACATGACTACAGAAGCGTCTTTGGACAGCGCTGGCTCTTCGGCTTGGAAATGGAGATGAGCACCGCCCCCTAGAGTCGAATTCCACTGGCTTTCAAGCAAGGGAAACCTTTACCTTTACACTGCCTATTTCGGGATGAGTTTACAGTTCCCAAACAAAATTATTTGTCCAATGCATTAAAACCAGGGTTGCGTGTTCAGGTAAACTCAGCCGAATATTTATCTGAAAACACCTTATTGATCTTTTCTGGATATAATTGGTCTCCCAAATATATCCAGGAATTTTCAGGATGCCAAAAAAATGGGTCCCAAAAAATCCCAGAAAATATTTATTTATTTATTTATTATTTTTGAGATTTATATCCCACCCTCCCCATTTTACGGCAGGCTCAGGGTGGGATAATTCAGGATTAAGCGGAAATATTGCGAGCCAGTGTTCAGGACAGTGTTTAGTGCCAGTATCTTTAAACTCCCACCACCACCACCACCACCAGTTGAAAGCATTAATCACAGAGAATAATGAAACTGAAAAATATCAGACACCCCCTGCAATAGATCCAGGTACTATACTGGTATTTGAAACCCAGGAATTCGGGAAGACCGATATTTTTCAAATCCAATATATTCGGATCTGAAATATGTTGATCTTTTTTCCTTTTTTTCTTTTGGTGCACATCTCTAATTAAAACAAAACAACAACAATAAAGAACTGAAGGCCTAGTTCATTTATTTGTTTACTTCACTGATACCCCGCCTTCTTCCACAATGGAGACCGAAGGTAGCTTACATAGTTTTCTTCTCTTCCATTTTATCCTCACAACCTCAACCCTGCGAGGCAAGTTAGCCTGAGAGTATGCAACTGGCCCAAGGATCAGGGCTATTTTTGGGCAGGAACGCACAGGAATGGAGTTCTGGCTGGCTTCTAAATTGGCCATGCCTACAGCGCCCCCCCCCCCGGGTTCCCCAGGTGCCTTGCAAGCTGCTGGGGCACGTGGGGAAGCCAAGCTGATCCAGGGAGGGAAGGCAGTTTAAGCTGCCTCCCCTCTTCAGGTTCCCCAGGTGTCCCGCGAGCCACGGGGCACCTCGGGAAGCTGAACCTGGGAGGGAACTGCGCTGTCAGGGGTGTAGCCTATTATGCTAATGTGTTTCTGCTGTTGGGTGTGGCCTATTATGCTCATGAGTTCCTGCTGGACTTTTTCTACAAAGAAAGGCCTGCCCAAGGTCCTACTGCAGGCTTCCACGGCAGAGGAGGGATTCGAACCTGGTTCTCCCTGAACCGAGTCTGAAACTCTAACCACAGCACCACACTAGTTCACCCTGTAGATATTCACTTTCCAAGCAAATATTGGACATCATTAAGTCTGGTTGCCATAGGCTGCAGGAAAGGAACCATCGCCTGCAAGAAGCAAAGGAACGAATCCGCTCTTCTACCATTGTGCTGTTTGATGATCTTTCAGGTGAGGCAGAAGACGTCAAATATCATCTGGGCCCTCCTGTCACCATCTGTCCCATTTATTACAAGGACTTCAGTACTAGAGGACTCTGAACAACTACCCGCCTTGGTTTACCTGAGATTACGGCAGGGCTCTTTTTGTAGAAAAAGCCCAGCAGGAACTCATTAGCATAATAGGCCACACCCAACAGCAAAAAGTCATTAGCATATTAGGCCATGTCCCTGACAGCGCAGCTTCCTCCCAGGATCAGCTCCCCCAGGTGCCCCGCGGTTTGCGGGGTGCATGGGGAACTCGAGGGGGGGAGGCTGTAGGCGTGGCCAGCTCAGGAGCCAGCCGGAACTCCATTCCTGTGCGTTCCTGCCCCAAAATAGCCCTGGATTACGGTATCTACCATCTGGAACCCCTTACGGAATTTAGCCCTTTCTGCTTCTAACTGAATGATATCGGAAAACCATGGAAATATTTTGAAGTAGCTTGACCGTTGTAGGGGTTAAGATTTAACAGCTTTTAATGTCTGGTTCTATTGTTTTACAACCAGTGCTGTAACCTGCCCCGAGCCCATCTGCTGGAAGGGTTGCACATTGGAGCCAAAAATCCTACCTATAAATACATGTTGATGGGGTCCGGACTGGCGGAGACTGACCAAGAGAGAGATCTTGGAGTCATAGTAGACAACTCAATGGAAATGTCGAGACAGTGTGCGACTGCAATGAAAAAGGCCAACGCTACGCTGGGGGTTATTAGGAAGGGAACTGAAAACAAATCAGCCAGTATCATAATGCCTCTGCATGAATCGATGGTGCGACCTCATTTGGAGTACTGTGTACAGTTCTGGTCGCCACACCTCAAAAAAGATATTAGAGCATTGGAACAAGTGCAGAAAAGGGCAACTAGAATGATATAAGGGTTGGAACACTCTCCAGGGTCTCAGGCAGAGGTCTTTCACATCACCTACTGCCAGATCTTCTTACCTGGAGAGGCCAGGGATTGAACCAGGGACCTTCTGTATGCCAAGTCAATGCTCTACCATTGAGCCATGACCCCTACCCAATAACTCTCTCACTCCACATTATGTACTTCACAGAGCTGTCGTGGGCATCCAACAGGAAGAGAGAACCAAGTAGTAGACCATATTATCTACTGAGACTGGCAGTGGCGCTCCAGGGTCTCAAGCAGAGGTCATTTGCATCACCTACCACCTGATCCTTTTAGCTGGAGATGCCAGGGATTGAACCTGGGACCTTCTGCATGCCAAGCAGAGGCTCTGCCACTGAGCCACAGCCCCTCCCCTACAACACGCAGGCTGTGGCTGGAACTGCAGGAATAAGTCGACTTCCGCAAGTGTTTTTTCTTTCCATTTCATCTTGTCTCCCTGTACTGCCAAGACTGAGCCAGCAATAAAGCAATGGCGTTCAAAGACGGTAAGGAAGGGCCGTACCCTTTGCCGCTGTTGCATAAAGTTTTCCACCGATTGCAACAGACCAAGAAATCCTCAAGGGGAACACAGCTGCTCCCGTGAGAAATAAAAACCGTACTCGTGAGTAAGGGATTGCCGTGCGACACCTGCTTCACAGGGCAACAGCTCCGATGCATCACTCAACAACTGACATGCTGATTTCATAAAAAGCGAAACACCCATTTCTTGTTTTTCATCCGCCACCCGGCTTGCCGGCTGCCCTCCTTGGGAGGAGAGAAAAGCTCTCGTCTTTGGTCCAACCTGTTTTTAAGTAAACAGCTTTTGAATACTGTTTCATTTCAAAGGAGAAAGTATGACAGAAACTCTCCCTTTCTCTTACCTGCCACTCCAGAAAGGTGTGTGGGACTGTGGGTTGAAGTCACAGGTCCTCCTCGCGTTCATGAAATTATTCTCTCCACGAGCAGGACAGCACTTTCGGAAGAGACCCCCTCATTTGAATCCAACTCTTTTGCCTTTCACTTCTGTAAGACTGTAAAAGAGGGGGAGAGAAGGAGGAGGAGGTAGGTCAAGTACACGGACTCTAATCTGGGAGAACCGGGTTTGATTCCCCACTCCTCCACTTGCACCTGCTGGATGACCTTGGGCAAGCCATAGTTCTGGCAGAGCTGTTCTTGGAAAAGAGCAGTTTCTGTCAGAGCTCTCTCAGCCCCACCTACTTCACAGGGGGTCTGTTGTGGGGAGGGGAAGGGAATGGAGTTTGTAAGCCTCTCTGAGACTCCAATTGAGTGAAGGACAGGGTATAAATCCAGTCTCTTCTTCTCTCTTCTTCTATTGGATTTATATCCCACCCTTCACTACCCAAGGGAGTCTCAGAGCGGCTTACACTTTCCTTCCCCTTCCCGTCCCCACAGCAGACACCCTGTGAGGCAGGTGGGGCTGAGAGAGCTCGGACAGAAACTGCTCTTGTTCAAGAATAGCTGTGCCACAGCTATGGCTTGTCCAAGGTCACCCAGCAGCTGCATGTGGAAGAGTAGGGAATCAAACCCAGTTCTCCCAGATTAGAGTCCGCGCACTTAACCACTACACCAAACTGGTGTACACTGGGACGACCAACCTCCAAGGTGGTGGCTGGAGATATCCCAGAATTACAACTGATCTTCAGCCTACAAAGACCAGATCCCCTGGAGAAAATAGCTACTTTGTGTTTTTTTTGTAAAGAAATTTTTATTTTTCAAAAAAAAAAAAAAAGACATCAAAAATAATACATTTACCTTATACAAATCCCTTTTTCCATATTATGTAACATTTTGTTCTATTTGTACATTCTATTTTTATCTTGTTTTGGTGGTTTCCCACCACCTCTGAAGCATGACACATTTTCCATTTTATTCAAAATAGTAATACTTATATCTATGTTTCATTTCTGGTAACGGTTATATATCTTTAAAATACTTATACACCAATTCTTATTTTCTATACTCTTATGTATTTCTAAATAAAAACAGCTTCATTGTCTAATTTTAACTAATACATTCATATAATATATTTCTATTCCTTTATGCTATTATAACCATGTATAAATGTAGTTTTTCATATCCCAGTATTTTTCAACATATTCTTTCAAATCTTTCCAGTCTTCTAGAAAGGTCTCTGAGTACAGATTATTCAATTTTCTAGTCCATTTATCCATTTCAGCCATATATAACAGTTTTTTCAACCATTCCCACACCTCTGGTATTTTTTCATTTTTCCAATTTTGTGCATACACCATTCTTGCTGTTGTAATCATATACCATATTATTGTCCTTTTCTTTACATTTATCTCTTCTAGTTTAAGTCCTAGCAATAACATTTCAGGCAACTTCTTAAATGTACATTTCAAGATTTTTTCCATTTCTGCATGTATTTTTGACCAATAAATTTTTGCTTTATCACAAGTCCACCACATATGATAAAAAGAACCTTCTTTCTTTTTACACTTCCAACATTTGTTAGACATATTCTGACCAATATTTGCAATTTTTTTTGGTGTCATATACCATCTATACATCATTTTAAAACAATTTTCTTTTAAGTTATAACACGTAGATATACTCATAGCATTTTTCCATAAAAATTCCCAAGATTCCATTTCAATGTCTTTGTTAAAATTTATCGCCCATTTTACCATTTGTTCTTTTACCATTTCATCTGCATTAAACCATTTTAGCAAGACTTTATACATTTTAGAAATCATTTTTTTCCCACCTTCCTCCCAAACTTGTTCTATTTCATTGTTTTTTTCCCCTGAAACCGCGTTTTTTATCACTTCTATACATATCATATATTTGTCTGTATCTTAACCAACCATAATCAAAGTCCATCTGATGCTGCTCCTTCAGTTTGAAATCTGAGAAAATAGCTACTTTGGAAGGTGGGCTCTAGGGCATCATTCCCTGCTGAGGCCACTCCCCTCTTCAGTAACCTCTCTGTTCCTCCTCTTCCCATGCTATTTTATGCAAAGGATCGACTCCCTTTTCTGGTAATCTGTGTGTCTGTTGCACATATGCAGAGTGGCATGTAAGACCTGAAATGGATTATAGGACCTGGAATGGATTGCACCCCTCTGTGGGTTCTGTCCCCCCCCCCAATATTCACTCCATCAATTATTTGCTGTTAGAAGAGAGAGCCTGAAATGGTTGTAAATTCAAATAATCTTTTACACTTTGGGGTACTCTTTTTTTGTCATTGGTTACCTGTTGAATAGTGTCTCCAAGCTACCTAGAATTAAAACGCCGTTGTGTAGCTAACTAACTAATTAAACATGTCCATACTTCTGACATGCGTAAAGCAAGTCCCCCCCCCCAAAAAAAGATGCAACCCCCCCATCCACTCCAAATCCAGCACTATTGTTTTAGTGTCTGTATCTCTCTCATATGCAAACACACGTCGGTTGTTGCAACTGCAAACAATCAAGTCAAAAATGAAGGATTTCTGCATAATTTAACATGTCCCGTTAACGCTTACGCTGTGTTTCAACTTAGTTGCAGCTCTGTTGTCAGATGTCTGCCTGCTTGCAGGTTTCTGCAACCCCTGCCCTATTGCACAGTTTATTGGATATCCCAGTCCTGTTGCTCTAAAGCAGGGGTGTCAAACATGCAGCCCGGGGGCCGGATCAGGCCCCCGGAGGGCTTCTATCAGGCGCGCACTGGAACTGGCCATCTCCTGTTTCCAGTTCTGTTGCTGCTGCTGCATCATAGCTTGCTTTGCCAGACTCTCTCAGTCGCTCAGCCATTTCATGTTTTCCCCTGGGTCCTAGACTCAGAACTCTGAGCACGAGATGTCTGTGGTGAAGGTCAGTAAATCAAAAGTAGGTTTGCAGCTTACGGATACACACCTGAACAGCATACTCAAGACTGCAACAGCACAGACATTTTGATGCAATAATTCAGAGCAGGAGGTGTCAGTTATCAGAGACAGTTAAATAAACAAAGTATTGCAAGAGTGCTAATGTTTTACACGTTTCTATTTTAAGTTTAAAAATATCTTTGTGTTTGTGTCCTTTATAAAGTTTACATCTCCACTACCTGGCATTACATTTTATGAGACACGTGGCCCGGCCCAACAAGGTCTCATTTATGTCAGATCCGGCCCTCATAACAAATGAGTTTGACACCCCTGAACTAAAGGGTTTTTGATCCACACTGAGTTCCGATGAGAAAGGTTGACTATAAATAATGTTGACAAATTTTTAAAAAGGCATACCTGTAGTGTCCTTCTCTCTGAAATGTTCAATTTAAGTTTGAACATTCCTTTCCCAACTACAACTAAAGGCTTGATGATATAATCCCACTCCATACCCCCCCCCCCAAAAAATCAAGTTCTACTTATACAGAGGAGGAGGATTCCAACCTAGCCAGGCTTGCCAGCTCTGGACTGGAAAATTCCTGGAGCTTTGGGGGTACAGCCTTGCATAGGGCAGTGTTGGGGGGCAGTGTTCCCTCTAAGCCGAGTCAGTGTGAGTGAGCTCACAGTTTTTTAGCCTCTGGCTCACACATTTTTTGTTGCAGCTCAGGAAGGATGGCTCCAGAGCAAACTAATTTATGCCTCAGCCAAATTGCTCGCTCATAACTTTCATGCCAGTAGTTCACAAGACTCCACAGCTTAGAGGGAGCACTGGAGGTGGGGGAGGAGAGACTTCAGCAGGTTATAATGCCACAGCGTGCACCTTCTAAAGCAACCATTTTCTCCAGAGGAACTGGTCTCTCTCATCAGGTGATCAGTTGGAATTCCAGGAGCTCTCTAGGCCTGACCTGGAGGTTGGCAAGCCTCAACCTAGCATTCCTCCTGGCATGCTAGCTTTCCACAGGCAGGGGTTTCATTTAAATGTTCAGGGAAACACAAAACTCCCATCACGTGAGCTCCTACATGCAGTCTGAAGCAGCGCGGCCCACACACAGGGTTACCTCAGGGGAAACGGGGCCTAGCATCTGCCCATCACCGCACATAATTCAAACTCAGCCTCTGGAGATCTTTGTTCCCTCACATAGCCTTCTAGTAAAAGTTAAAGAGGAAAAAAAAGAAATAGTCTTCCAGAAAGAAAAAAACAAGCTCCACACACCTGTTAATTGCGTCTGTAATTTTTTTTTTTTTTAAAAAAAAGCACACCCAAATGGCTGGCAAAGAAAGCCCAACGTAAAGGATGGCCAGAGGCTTGGGCCTGATCCAGAAAACATGGAGTCTAATTACTGACAGCCATTAACTCTCTGGGTGGCCCTGGACATCTCAGCCTCGGCTTTCCCCCCGCGGGTAGAAGAGAAATATTAACGTCTGGTAATGAGAGAATCACAACACAACCCTCTAGACCACAACCGAAACGGAGTGTTGCGATCAAAACACTGAACAAAGATCAACGGGGGAGAGAAGTAGATCAGGTGTTCAGGTTCCAAGCGAAAATTTTAACCTACCTGAGAGTGCGAAGGCGGGGAGACGGAGGGGAAGTCAAATTCGTAGGGGGTGATCCAGCCCCAATGTTCCCTCGAAGCTGAGTTAGTGTGAGCTAGCTCACAGTTTTTTAGCCTCCAGCTCACATATTTATTTATTTTTTGGCCTTCGATCAGGAAGGAGGGCTCCAGAGCCAACTAACTGATGCAGGAGCCAAATCGCTCGCTCTCAACTTGAATGCCAGCAGCTCACCGAGTAGAATTTTTGCTCGCAAGACTCCGCGGCTTAGAGCAGGGGTGTCGAACTCATTTGTGATGAGGGCCGGATTTGACATAAATGAGACCTTGCTGGGCTGGGCCATGTGTGTCATCAAATGTAATGCCAGGAAGTGGAGATACAAACTTTGTAAAGGACACAAACACAGTTAAAGATTTTTTTAAACTATAATGCTAGTGCTTTACCAGACTCTCTCAACTGCACAGGAGAGGCTTGCGCATTTACCTCTCCTGTGCCATTGAGAGACTCTGGTAAAGTAAGCGCGATGTAGTAGCAGAAGAAGAGGAAGAGGAAGAGGAAGAGGAGGAAGAGGAGGAAGAGGAGGAGGAGGAGATTGGATTTATACCCTGGCCTTCACTACCCAAGGGAGTCTCAAAGTGGCTTACAAACGCCTTTCCCTTCCCCTCCCCACAGCAGACACCCTGTGAGGTAGGTGGGGCTGAGAGAGCTCTTTCCCAAGCTGTCCTTGAGAGAATAGCTGGTACAGAGCTATGGCTTGCCCAAGGTCATCCAGCAGGTGCAAGTGGAGGAATGGGAAATCAAACCTGGTTCTCCCACATTAGAGTCTGTGCACTTAACCACTACACCAAACTGATGTAGCAGCAGCAGAATGAGAAAAGGAAGCAGGAAATAGCCATGGCCTTGCAGGCCAGATTGCAGCCCTCCAAGGACCTGACACCCCTGGCTTGGAGGGAGTGTGGGCCCCTATGCAAACACAGTTCTTAACACACTATCCTAAAGCTTAAGAAAACTCCATTAAGATTAGAAGTATGAATACCAAGGTAGAAGAAATACCCTAATGAGTCCTATAAGAACGTTACCTATGCAGATATCTCATCCACTATGGACTGCATTTCCACCACAAGGTACTGTATTTTTAGGCACCTGGTTGACCAAATCCCCGGCTTTTTCCAATGCTACTTTTTAAAAAATGCAACCTCCATATTAGACTGGTTTGGCATGCATGAACTCAAAACCAGACGATTCCAGCCGATCCATAAAAGAGAAGCAAACTTATCAGCCGTGATGTTCCGGTTCCTCTAACGTCGACAACGTTTTCTATTTCGAGCGACGTAAGGCAGAACCCAAGAGGATACCGAGTTCATATTTTCCTTTAATCAAAAGGAGTCGACGAGGGACCCATCAAAGAAGATTAGATTTGGATCCTTTCGCGCGTTTTTTATTCTTTAAAGAATAAAATACACTCTCTCCAAGGAAAGGGTTTCTTCGCTTGGCCATGCAGGATCTCCCAATGTGCAGACAAAGCACCCGATAGAGACATCCTTAAGAAATGAATCCCCAGTTTGATGCACAGCCGAGGTGACAGCCGCAGCAAAGGAAACCTCCGCTAAATGTTTCAATACCTCCAATAATTATCTACAGTGCTTTTTCAAAACTGCAGTGCAAAGACAACAGGAATGGCCTGGTGAGGACGACCCGACTCAGCAACAGAAGGCTTGATTTGTGACGGCTCTCCAACACCCAGGCCGCACTGTATTAACGAAACCTAGAATCAAACTCGCAGATACAATAAAGCCTTTAAAACAAGAGGAAAAAATAGAATGACAGCTATCAAGAGAAGGCTGTTAACACAGCAGTCGTCTTACCTTGCTGCTCTCTGAGCCCCAAACTGATTATTGAAATGGGTCTGCTTTTGGATTCGAGAAGCGAAGAGCGAGCGCGATGCAAATTGGCACTCATTTGGCATGCACACACACTTAGCGTTAAATACATTAAAAGCTCTCCAACTTGCTGAAGACGGCGTATTGTTGGAGGATTATGACAGAAGCTCTCTGAAAGGGGGGGGGGAGAGAGAGAGAGAGAGAGAGAGAGCTTTAGAGCAATAAAAATTAACCTGGTGATAAAATATCCATGCCACGGAGGAACTGAAAACTGATGAAAGTGCACACCTGTGTGGAATGAGAATGTAAAAAATATGCAGGGACTTGGCTTATGGGGAATCGCCGTGTTTACCTGTGGCAGCAAGCCCGTGTGATCCTTTTTAAGAACCGCGAATTTGATTCTTGCTTCTGAAAACAAAATAATCCAGTTGGGAGAGATATTTTAATAATCACTTGCACACACGCAAAATAATAATTATCGCAGGCCTGCCTAGTAAAGTGCCTGGGAGATTCCAGCTGATGGATTCTATTTAGGCAGGCTTTCCAAAGGGCCTGGATTCTTTGATATGTAGTACAGAATGCGGGGGCGGGGGGAGGAATCAGTAATTCACAAGCTTATACATTTTAGCCATTTGAAAACAAACAGAACTCTTACTTCAGAAGTGGATTTCACAAGGGGCTCGTGACACCTTCACCGAGAATTTATATTACACGATCAGCAATGTCAACGCATTAATGAGCTGCACTTTAATATCAGATTAGTGTGGTCCATATGTGTAGCATAAACACATACTAATTTACAGACAGAACGCTACACACGCCAGTAGCGTGAGTCCACACAACACCACTTACAACACACCCAGCAACAACAATCACGGCTGCGTAACCCACACCTAGTCTGATGGGAAAACAAGGTCAAGAAAACCCACGTAGGTTACGCTTTGGTAGACTTCAAAATGAATTCCTCCCGACAGCCGATTATAGATTAAAACCATGATCTTGTGCACACCTACTTGGGAATTGTCCTACTGAACACAGGAGGAGGGTCTTCCAAGGCAAACACAGGCAGGTGAACCCAACAGGGAACAGTCGCCACTGAGAAAAGTCGAACACCAACCAGGAGGAAGGTATTAGAGTAATAAATCTTTAGAAAGACAGAAACCTCAGCCTGCAGGAAACTTGAACTGTCTGCTGACTTATCGCTTCAGTATCGTATTGGGTCTAGTGTGGTCTCTTAATGACCTTCACGAGTTATCATTTAAAACATATACTTCACAGTAACAAATGGAGAGGTGTCTCCTTCTATGTGATTGGAAGAGCAACATTCTAGTTCCAACACCGTTGGAATAAAATAATATATGCACTCAGAATTAGTTCAGACAAAGCACTAAAACACAGACACAGATCTCCTGTTCCTAATTGCACCATGAAGACCAACAAAG
Organism: Lepidodactylus listeri; assembly: GCA_029233225.1. Taxonomy (NCBI): domain Eukaryota; kingdom Metazoa; phylum Chordata; class Lepidosauria; order Squamata; family Gekkonidae; genus Lepidodactylus; species Lepidodactylus listeri. Next base: position 56,186,089 of record JARCFY010000017.1, read on the forward strand.
GCGTATTCAAGGTATGAGCTTTCGTGACACCTTGAATATACCTTTGTTGTTCCTAAAGGTGCTACTGGACTCTAAATTTGTTCTGCTGCTTCAAGCCAACACAGCTGCCCACCTGGAACTATCTCACTGCACCATGTCAATCAGATTTGACTCAACAGACTTCAAACATCCATTGTTGCTTTTGTGTGTGTGTGTGTGCGTGTGCATACACACAAACCCCTCTTTTATCCCAAACCACTTACCACCACCATCAGTATTTCACCAGCACTAAGAAACACAGTCACAAAAGAGAGAAACCCACCACTGCATCCCCATGACAGTATGAAAAGGAACAGGAAACTAGCTTGCTGCAACAGCAAAAGTGAATGGATCTAGACTGGAGTCCTAATCTGGATGGCCCAGGCGTATTTGGAAGGGAGACCACTAAGGCAATTCCAGGGTTGCACTGCAGAGGCAGGCAATGGCAGATCATCTCTATTAAGACTCCTGGCTTTGAAAGCCTTGCAGGATCGCCATAAGCCGGCTGAATCGGCTGCAACTTGAGAGCAGTTTACTAACTTTCCCTTTATATAGGATTTGCAAGACACCGTGCCTTCACGTTGTCACCCCCCAGACCTCTACAAAAGCACCATTCTCACACACACCGCACGAGCCATCCTACGCACACTTACCTGGGAGTAAGCCCCGCAGAGCGTCCGAGGGAACCCATAAACCATACCGAGCCGGAGCTCTTGCAACGATCCCGATCCCGCCCCTCTACGAGACGCCCGTCAGTTTCTCAGCAAGTGCTGAACGGCCCCGGGGGGGGGGGGGGGAGCGCTCGGTATTCCTGCTCGGCTCGCCATCCCCAGATCAAAACGGCAACTCATCCCTCTTTTGCAACACAAATGAAAACTGGAAGGCATTAGCAGACCACGGGACAACACAGGCGGCGGTAGCCGAATCCCCCGGGGGGAGGGGGTGGCTGGAGGGATCCGGAGCAACACTGTTGCAGGGAAGGGGGGGGGGGTGCCCACTGCTCTGCTCCTCCCCCTAGAGGTCGCCCATCCCGCGCTCACCTTTGCAAGTCCGGAGTCCGCCTCGCGCGAGCCACGAGCTGCCGTGCAATGGAAGCAAACGCTCGTCCGCCGGCACCATAGCGCCTCCGCTGCACGCGCCGGCCAGGTTTGCAGCGCGTCTCTGTGGCAACGAAGAGTGGCGGCCGGCGGGAGCCAATCCAGGCTGACCATCCCGGAGCGTCTGGAAGCGGCTAGCCAGTCAGCATACGGAGAGGCGGGGGGGCGGGGCCGCTGAGCAGAGAGGCGCTTGGGTAATGCAGTCCCGAAGCTCCGAACGCTGTTTAAAAGGGGGATGTGTGGTTTGTATTCTTTGGCTCCGGCGAGCGGCTTCAGTTTCTTTGCTCCCAAACTGATTTCTTTTTCTGCCCTTTTTCGGCTTTCTTTGATCGCCCGCCCCACCTGAAAGGTGAGTAAGCTTAAATATAATTGATATGAAGAGGATACATATATTTACTCACATAGGTAGACAGAAACTGATTTTTTTCTCTGTCTCTCTCGCGTGGGAAGTGAGGATTCCGGAGACCCATCTCGACAGCCGACCGTTGCCAACTCCAGGTGGGGAGATTCCTGAAGATTCGAGGAGGGAGCTTGGTAGGACCTCCCCTTGGGGAGGGCAGGAAAGAACCGCAGCTGGGTATAGCGCCATACATAGTCCACCCCCGCCCCCCTCCAAAGTTGCTGTCTTCTCCAGGGGAACTGAGCTCTGCAGTCTGGAGATCCAGCTGTAATTCCAGGGGATCTCCAGGCCACACTGGAGGTTGGCAACTCTAGGGGAGCGGCCTCGTCAAACTCCATTTCCCTGAGTTCCTTTGGGAAGAAAATGCATGTAAACTATTGAACTAAATTAAACTTCGGTCTAGGGAGGGGCAGCCTCAGTTGCACCAGACTTCTGCTTTCCGGACGCCAGCACGGTCCTCAACTGACAAGCTTTGCCGTGAACCGCTCTCCCCCCCCCCACCCCGTCCTGTCCCTACTGAAACTCAGCCTAAGGAGGTGAAACTAGAACGAACGCAGATTCGACTCACATTTCCCTGGTGTCTGTTTTGGCCTCTTCCTTGTTACACGGTTTAGACTGTAAACTTCTCCGGGCAGGGACCTTATCAATCTCTGTGGGCCTTAATGAGGGAGGAGCAGTGTTTAAGTGAAATGTCTTGGCCGTTGATAGCTGACTCTTGAAGGGGAGGGGCTGTGGCTCAGTGGCAGACCATCTGCTTGGCATGCAGAAGATTTCCCGGTTCAATCCCCGGTGTCGCCAGTTAAAAGGACCAGGCAGGAGGTGCTGTGAAGGACCTCTGCCTGAGACCTCGGAGAGCCATGAAGTGGAGCTGTGGCTCAGTGGCAGAGCACCTGCTCGGCATGCAGAAGGTCCCCGGTTCAATCCCCGGTGTCTCCAGATAACGGGCGATGTGAAAGACCCCGGAGAGCCGCTGCCAGCCTGAGTAGTGCCAATGCTGCCTTATAGGAGGAGAGCAAGAGTACAACCAAAACAGACCCTAAACCAGTGTGGGGTAATTGTCAGAGGGTGGAAGCAGGACCTGGGTTCGAAATCTCCACTCTGCCATGGAAGCTGGCTGGGCAACCTGGGTAGCCAGTCACTCCCTCTCTCAGCCTAACCTTCCTCACAGGGTCGTTGTGCTAATAAAATGGGGCAAATGTCTCCTCCGGGTCCCCGTTGGGGACAACAGCTAGGTATGAATGGAGTTAACCAACTAATACTCCTCCCCCCTTCCCCCAGACACCACCCTCTGGTCCCCGCATCATCCCCGACCCATCTATAGAGGATGTTGTAGCGTGTTACTCTGGAGTATCAACACTGAAAGGTCTGGATCCATTCTAGCTGGCAGCCATCAGAAGGAAAACCTCTTCCTTGCAGGACATTTCCATCGTCGTCTCCTGAATCTTCATCCTATATTTTTTGCGATGTACAAAGAGGAAGAAAGTGGGGAAAGAATGGCTTTATTTAAAACACGTATAGACACACACAGACACAAAAACTTTCAGCAAGAACGTTAAGTTTCCTGCTTCACTCCAGACTGCCTAATTAGAGTGCTCTTGCCGTGGACAGGAGTAGTTACATGACTAATCGACCATTCATATTTAGTGTTTTTGCTAGTTTAACAAAGCCCTTCCCCCAGGAAATTCAGCCTTCTGAATTCTAATGCACCAAAGGGGGGAGGGGGGAGGGGGAGAGAGTGACTGACAGACAGACAGACTAGCAAGCAGCCCGGGCGGGGCCGGAATCCCCTAGAGGTTTGCCTGCTTTGAGTGTGACTTCGCGGGACGATCTTTAGCTTCTCTCGACCCCCGCACCCCCCCCCCTCCCCCTCCCCCGGTTCGGAAGGGTGCAAGCCAGATCCACGCGGAGTACACCACGTCTCCAAGAGACTCTGTTTGCGGTGTGGTCTGGAGTCTGCGTGCGCACGCCTGTTTATTCGGTGAAGGTGCTCGATCCGCAGGCCGATTAAGCCGTCGTGATGCCATTGGAGCGCAAGGATTCTTAAGCCCTCCGGCGTCAGGGCTGGAAGGAACAGAGTCACAGAACATAGAGCAAGTAGGTCTTTACTCGGAAGTAAATCAGCGGGACTGGCTTCTGAGCTCCTGGGATTGCAGCCTCTTAACCCTTATTTTTTAAAAAAATCTCAGGGCGGACTTGCAATCCGCGAAATCCGCCTCCGAAAGCATGCCGCTGGTTAGAAAGAAAATCCAGACTGGTGTGTAGTTTGAAGACCACAACTTCATTTTTCCGTCCAAAGAATTTAAGACCCGGCGCATTCACTCACTCCGAACTCCCCGCTCCGGTAAAGGTTGGTTATGACCAGTCTAAGTTAGCTCTGTTAGCTTGGAGAAAACCTCGCGGTGTTATAGAAGGCTTGCCCCTGTGTAAGCCCAGGTAAGTCTGCAGAAGAAAACACCTGTGTTTCAAAGGAGAGACAGAGACACGAAACCATGCGGGTCTGGAGAAACTTTGGCCGAAACCCTTTCTTTGGAAACTAGTCCTTTCTCAATATTCTCAATATTCTCAATATTGGCGAGCCGGCAGCCAAATCGTTCAGTGAGCAACCGCCTGTACTTTCAACACAATCCTTGCACGTTTGGTTCAAAAAATCTGGTAGCCCCAAATCTGGGTGCAAAAGATAACAGCCGGGGGGGGGGGGGAGAGAGAGAGAATCATCTCTGTATTGGACCTCCACAGTAAGGTCGTCAGTTTTCACCAGTGTTCCCTCTAAGCTGAGTTAGTGTGAGCTAGCTCACAGTTTTTTCGCCTCCGGCTCTCACATTTTTGTCTTCGCTGAGGGAAGGATGGCTCCAGAGCAATGCTCCCTCCAAGCCGTGGAGTCCAGTGAGCAAAAATTCCACTCTGTGAGCGACTGGCATTAAAGTTGTGAGCCAGCGGTTTTGGCTCCTGCAATCAGTTAGTTTGCTCTGGAGCCGTCCTTCCTGAGCGATGACAGAATGTGTGAGCCGGAGGCTAAAAACCTGCGAGCTAGCTCACACTAACTCAGCTTAGAGGGAACGCTGCTCCAGAGCCAACGCCTTTATGCAGGAGCCAAAATCGCTCGCTCACAACGTGAATGGCAGTAGCTCACCAAGTAGAATTTTTGCTCACAAGACTCCACAGCTTAGAGGGAGCATTGGGCCACACACTCAGCCTTTTTCAGACTTGGGGGGGGGGGGCTTAAAATCCCTTAAAAGGACGGGGGGGGGGGGCTGAAAATCCCCAGGAGAGGGTCCCTAAAGGGAGATTGTCATGTGTGCCTATCTAATTCATGGACGCGAAACTGGGGGAGGGGGACAGAAACCACCCCCCAGCGTGATCCAGGGGCAGTTTGCCTTTAGCTGCCTCAAAAAAGGAGTGGGCTGTGAGGGTCGGGGCGGGGGGGGGGGGGGGGAGAACCCCGAGGACGTTTTCCTGCCGGGAAATATATCTGCTACAATCCAGGGAGATTACATGCGCCGATCCTCGGGGATTTCTCTCAGAGTCCGTCTGGTTTTAATCGACTCTCCTTTCCTGGCGTCGGATGAGGTTGGAAGGGGAGGGGGGGGGGGGCTGCGGAAGGGGCGAGGTGAGGAAATACCTGGCCCGCTTCGCCCAGGTCCGGCGCGGACTCCGCATCTGACATCCTTCCCTTTCCGCCTGTCTTCCTATTACCCCCCCTCCCCAATCTTTTCTAGCGCTCGAAAAGGTGGGGGGGGGGAATCCGCCTAGGGTCCCAACTCATGCAAAAGACCCAGCTTCCGAAGAAAGACTACTTTTTAAAGAAATGTCGAAACCTCCTCGTATTGTTTTCAAAGGCTCGAGGGAGAGAGGGGCTAGATGCCGGCGCTTTCTTCTGGACGGATGGCAACAGGTAGAGAGCGGGGGGGGGGGGGGGGAGCGGAGCTTGCTCCTCCCAGTGGCCGTCTGGTGAAAGGATGAGCAATGAAACCTTCCGAAACAGCCTGCTAGGAAGGGGTCTCCGGGCTCCAGGGTTTGGGGCCTCGATCCGCGAGAGGCCACCTGAGCTCGTCCCTTGCCTCCAATGGGGCTTCACGTATCTGTTCGCGGTTGAGATTATCTAGAGGAACGATTGATAAGGGGGGGGGGGAGGATTTCAGTGAATGTACGTAGGCCAGACAGACAGACAGACATTCCTTCAAGCCCCTCAGGGACTGGTACCCGATGTGTGCGATTTCACCTTACCTTCACAACAACCCGGCGAGGTAGGTTAAAGCTTGCAAGATTCCCCCTCCCCCCCCCCCAAAAAAGCAAAAGCTCTTAAAGGGAACCGAGATCTCAGTCTGACTTTCCCACGCCAAAGACCCAACCCGGCGCTTACGCAACAAACGCCATGCCGGTCGCCCGGAAGCCGCAGGGAAATACAACCGGAGTCCCCCGACGCCGCGATCCCCAACCCTCTTAAGCCGCGCTGCCGTCCTTGCACTGCGTCGGGAGGGACGGAGGGGGTTCCGGGAAGATGGACCCGGCGCAAACGTCGCTTCTGTGGCATTCCCCCACTCACCTGATTTAGGAAAGGGGGGGGGGGGTTTGAAGAGCGCCGGCTGAAGCGAATTGCGGATGGCAATCCCATTCACCGGCCGACGGGTTTCCCAGAGCCCGACCGAGTGACTGAAAAGTCAAGTGGAATGGGGGGGGGGGGGAAGAGAGAGAGAGAGAGAGAGAGAGGGAACGGGATTAGAATTGCTCTTGAGAAAGTGAACTGCAGCCTTCGGTGCGGTTCGGCTCCTGAGAGAACCCTGCATCTGCAAGACCGCTTTGTGGATCGCAAGGCAATGGCGGTTCCGCGCCCATTTCCTTAAAGGAGGAGGGGGGGTCCCCCCCCAATTGCCATGAGTCTAATTGTTTACCCAGCGAGTCCAGATTCCTTTGTCCCCTTCTTTTCCCTCCCTCCCTCCCTTCTAAATGGCTAGTAAATCTTATTATGAAATGTTATTTCATCAGGCGAGCGCCGCGGCCTTTCCAGCGGGCGCAGCCAGCCAGCGAGCGGAGGAGCTCCCTGTGCCATAAATCAAGGGGGAAATTGCGCTGATGGTGTATTTAGCAAATGAAGAAAGTTGGAGGTGATCTTCGCTAAACAGCTTTCGGTTGTCGATTGCCAACCAGAAGCCGGCGCAGTTGAGTCTCCGAGAGAGCGAGGGAGCAAGAGAGAGGGAGAGCGCGGGCTTTGACTGGCAAACCCGGCAGCAGCAAGCCAACCTCTTCTCTCTCTCTCTCTCTCTCCCTCCCTCTCTCCCCACCCCTGTTTTTCCCCCCTCCCTCCCTCCTTCCCTTCCTCTGCCAACACCCGCGAAAGGTGGAGCTTCGCCCGCGCCGCGTCGCAGGCGTCAGAAACCTCAATTTGCAACTTCGCATCTTGGCCGGACCTTTGGAGAGGCTCAAAGGAAAGGGGGGCGAGCGAGCGAGAGAGCGCCTTTCTCCGTCCAAGAGAAGGAGGGGGGGGGAGGAGGAGGAGGAGGAGGAGGCAGGGGGGAGAAAGAGCAGGAGGAGGAGGAGGAGGTGGGGGGAAAAGGCACCGCTCGCCAGAGCGCCCGGCTAGATCGGCTGCGCTGGGGAGGCGGCGAAGAGGGGCGCGCGTCTAGCCCAGGGGCTCTCCGCCCGCCCGCCCGCCCGCCCGCCAGGCCTCCCTTCCCTCTCTCCCTCCCGCCGGCCCGGCTTCTCAGAGGCGCCCTCCGCCGAGGCGAGAGCGACGGGGAGAGCCGACTGGGCGGCGGATCGTGCCGCGGCTGCTGCGCTGGCTGGCTGGCGGCTGCATGCCCGCGCTTGGCCATGTCGTATCCTCAAGGCTACTTATACCAGCCGTCGGCGTCTTTGGCTCTCTACTCCTGCCCGGCGTACAGCACCAGCGTGATCTCGGGACCCCGGACGGATGAGCTGGGCCGCACGTCGTCCGGCTCGGCTTTCTCCCCTTACGCCGGCTCCACCGCCTTCAGCGCGCCTTCGCCCGGTTACAACTCCCACCTCCAGTACGGCACGGATCCGGCCGCGGCGGCGGCGGCGGCGTTCTCCTCTTACGTGGTAAGGGCGGCCGGGGGAGGGGGGACCGCGACCCCATCCCGGAAAGACAGACGTGTGGGGCGGGGGGCGGGGGGTTCGGTTGGGACGGAGCCGGAGCGCGAAAGAACTTATTGAAGGCTGAGGTTTGGGGGGGGGGGGAAGAGAAGGTGCCGAAATGCCAACTGGTCTGGCAGTGGCGAGCAGAGAGGCACCCAGGGCACGGGCGCGGCGGTCCGGTCCGGGAACCGGAGGGACGCTCCGTCCGCGGAAACCGGGGGACAGCCGTTTGTGCGCCGCGGGTGCCTCGCTCCGAATCGGTCGCCGGCGAAGCCAAGAAGGACCTTCTTCAAGACGAAGGAGTTCTAGCGCGATCCCGGGCGGGCTGATTCCGGAGGAACTTTCGCGGTGGGCTGGGACTTATTCCCAGGGAAGGGGGCCCGCGAGGGCAGCCCCACCAAGCCCCGCGTTTACTCGGAAGCAAGTCCCTCCCAGCGCCCCGCACGACGCTGCAGCCCGGCAAAGCCCATAGAACAGGCGAGCGCATTCGGAAGTCCTTGAGTTTCCCCAGGATTTCCAGCCTGGAGAAAGGGGGATCCGTGCTTGGGATCGGCGGTCGCTCCAGACCTCCGTTTTCTATTTTATTGTATTCATTTATTTTTAAAGAGTCAAGACTCCCAGAGAAGGGCTCCCGCGCCCTTCCGGCACGACAACCGTCTCTGAAATTTGCAGCATTTAAAACAGCGAATGACGACCCCCCCCCCCCCCGCTCCCAACTGTTTAAATCCGAGTCGAGGAGTTTAGACGCTCCCCCGTTCGGCTGCGGAAGAAGCGGGCGGCCGAGCCGAGAGGACGGAGGCGATTCCCCTCGCGCCGCTTCTCTAATTAGCCCTCCGCAATATTGCGAAACTATAATCCCGGCTCAGCCAGCCGCTTTAGAGACATTCTAGCGCAATTTCTTTTTTTTTTTCCCTTTTCTTTCCCCTTCAAAAACCAGGGCTGCCGAGGGGAGATTGGGGAGTCTCCAATCCCGCGTTTCTGCCCTGAAAAATAAATAAAAAATAAACCAACTGTCGCCTTAGAACACCCCTGGAAACCTCTCTCACGCCAGACCTTTGGCCGAAGAGACAGGGACATCTCGCCAGTCAAAAGGGGAAGCTGAAGTTTTGTCTGACCCCCCCCCCAACGGTGAAAGCAGAAAGTATATCTGTGTTTTTCCCCCTGACTTGGGCGAGGAATCCAGAAGCACTTGTAGGCGAAGGGAACTCGGGCGTCAGAGGCCGATTTAGGCCTCTGGAAGAGACGCCGGTCGAGGGGAAATCGGTTGGAGACCCGGTATCTGCGGGCATGGAGTTGTTTTTTTTTAAGGGTGGGGGAATGGCGTGTGAACCCGTGTGCTTGTGAAGGGTTATCGCTGGGGGCTTTGTGCGTAGCCCTCGGCTCGCTGCCTCCCGGAAAGCCCCGTCTGTGCGCGGGGGGGGAAGGGTCCGTGCGCGAGGTGGCGCTCAGTTGGAGGGGGAAGGAAGGGGGGGGGGGTAATTTGTTCCCGTTTACCGCTGGATGCTGTGGTAGAGATGGAAGCGGGGCGCCAGCTAAGAGAGGGTGGAAATGCCCGCGGGAGGGGCGTGTGTCTGGCGGACAGTCCACGGGGTCCGCCTTCTGGTCGCGTCCAGACGTTTGCGCCCGAGTTTTCCCGGGGCTGCCTGGGAAAACACGACTAGGCCCAAGTTGGCATGAAAAGAGGAAGAAAAGGCACTCTGAAATAGCAGCCCAAACTGGGACTGTGCGGCCCTTCCTCGACGGCTCGTTAGCTCCGAGTCTTGTTCCCGGGAGGCGCTTTCTCACCTCGGCCTGCTGGGCTTCTCCTCCCTCCCCTCCCGCTCCGTTTCCTCCAGGGCTCCCCCTACGACCACACGCCCGGGATGGCGGGCTCCTTGGGCTACCACCCTTACGCGGCTCCCCTGGGGTCCTATCCCTACGGCGACCCGGCGTACCGGAAGAACGCCACCCGCGACGCCACCGCCACCCTCAAGGCCTGGCTGAACGAGCACCGGAAGAACCCCTACCCGACGAAAGGCGAGAAGATCATGCTGGCCATCATCACCAAGATGACCCTCACGCAGGTCTCCACCTGGTTCGCCAACGCCCGGCGGCGCCTCAAGAAGGAGAACAAGATGACCTGGACGCCCCGGAACCGGAGCGAAGACGAGGAAGAGGAGGAGAACATCGATTTGGAGAAGAACGACGAGGAGGACCCGCAGAAGCTGGAGGAGAAGGCCGACCAGGAGACCGCGGAGACAGGTAGGAAAGGGAGGCTGGGCGGGGAGGGAAGCCGTCGGGGGCGGGCTAGAGCCGAGGCCTCGTTTGGCCCCGGGGGACTTAGCAGCTGTCCGCGGGTGGGGACCAAGTCGCTGGTTCTTAGGCGGAAGAGGAGGCTGCTGGGCAGAGAAATGGGCGATCGGTGGGCGCCGTCGAGAAAGCGAAAGGACTGAGGTGGGTGTCGTGGGGGGAGGACTGGCGGTGAGAACGGCCTGACGGCCCTTATCTGACTTCTCTTCTCTCCCCCCCCCCCCCCAGGTGGAGGAGGCCTGGAGCAGAAGGGCCCGGCGCCGGGCAAAGACCCCGACGGCACCCTGAGCGACTCGGACTGCAAAGAAGCGTCGGAGGAAGCGCCGTCGAAGGTCGGCCCGGGATGCTCCCCGCCTTTGGCGCACTGCCTGCCGGGCCGGCTCCTGCTGCAGGCCCACCCGCAGCTGCAGGCCGGCGGGGGAGAGGACACCCCGGCGCCCCACCCGCTGCCCCTCCAGTACAGACCCCCGTCGGCGGAGCTGCACCCCCTCCTGCCCTCCAACCACGGCACCTCGGTCATCCACTCGCCTCAGCAGCCGCCTCCCCAGGCGGGGGCGGCGGCGGCGCTCTCCAAGCCGAAACTCTGGTCCCTGGCGGAGATCGCCACCTCAGCGGACAAAGCCAAGGAGGGCGGCGGCGGCGGCGGCCACGGGAGCGGCGAGGCGCCCCTGCAGGCTCCGCCGGGGTTAGGCGGGGCCGGCGCGGCGCAGTCCCCGCCGTCGAGGTCGCCCTCGGCCGCCCCGTGCCCCTTCCCCAACAGCGCCGCCGTCCTCTCGCGGCCGCTCTACTACACCGGTCCCTTTTACCCGGGTTATACGAACTACGGCTCTTTCGGACACCTCCACAACGCCGGCGCGGCGGGCAGCGGGAGCCCGCACTTTAACGGATTAAACCAGACGCTTTTGACCCGCGCGGAGGCCCTGGCCAAGGAAACGAAGCTCCTCCGAAGCCAATCGCAGCTCGAGCTGTGCAAAGACTCGCCTTACGAGCTGAAGAAAGGTACGTCCCACATTTAAGTCTCGGGCGTCTGCCGAGCGTTAAACTCCTCTCGCCGCCGACCTCGACGGGACTGGAACGGGGTGGCTTTTTTTCCACCACACCCCCCCCCCCCCCCACCCGCCCCCTCTTCCTTCCTTTTCGGATTTTTTAATTTATTTGCAGACCAATTCGCTCTTGATTTTTGGACGGTTGGGTTTTTTTTTTTATTCTTGTTTTTAAAACACTGCTCAGAGAGAAAGAAGACCCCCTAAGGCTCCTAAGCCGGGCGGCGCGGTCCTATGCGTGGATTCTCCGGTCTGAATGAATTGATCGCGGTGGGTTTGGATTGGAGTAACTGGGTATAGGACGGCACTGTAAGGCGCGATCCTAAGCCATGCCACTCCAGTTTAAATGAATTGACCTCAGTGGGTTTAAACCGGAGTGATTTGGGATAGGATTGCACGTTAAGGCGCGATCCTATGTGTCCTCCCTCCGATCTAAATACATTGACCGCTACCCCAATGGTTTTAAACTGGAGTCACTGCATAGAATTGCTCCGTGATTCATTTTTTTCCCCGAGGAGCGAATACACCTCCTAGGAAGATGGGGGTGGGGGTGGGAGTCTTAACTACAGTGTTTTTTGGGGGGGGAGGAAATACATCATTTTTACAAGCAAGAAAAAGGAGGAAGCAAATTTGTACGAAACCATCTCTTGTATATTTAATGTAGCTCTCTCTCTTTTTTTTTGTATTTAAATCGGCAACGCGATATCTTGGAAGTAAATTATGGAATCCAACCACCTGTACAGCCATTCATGTTGGGTTGTTAAATATATACATTTCTGTGTCTCTCTCTCCCCCTCCCCCCCAGAAAAAAAAATGTTTCATAGTTTAAAAAAAAATTATAAATATATAAATATATAAATATCTATATACAAGTTTAAATTAAATTTTTATGCCTATTGAAGTATGATCGTTAGCGTTATTCCCGACGTGAAAGACTTAAACCCCCTAAAAGGGGGGGGGGGGAAACGGGGTGTCAAAGCATTTTCTAAGTATCGATCGGCGGAGGGGGGACGGACTTCATCCGCTATCAACATTGATCGAAGCAGATATATACTATAAAAAAAATACAAATCAGGATTATTATTATTTTTTGCCATCGCCCAATCCACTAAAACGCCAGCGACAGCAATATATGAAACGGATCCCTTTCCTCCTCTTTTTTTTAAAAAAGGAAGAGAAACCTAATCCTAGAGATTCCAGACACTTTTTCTGAAGATCTGTGAAAGGGGGGGGGGGGCGGGGCTGAAGAAGTTCTAGCTCCGGTGTTTAGAGAGAAACGAGGTGTGTCGTGTGAGTGGCCGGGAGAATACAGCCAAATGTTGACTTCCAAAGTGAACCGTGCGGTGAACCGACCTGGGGAGGCCCTCGATCCCCATGGGAGCATTTCTGGAAAGCAATTCCAGTTTGCAAATCATTCCTAGGAAAGGCAGGCTTGGCGGTGGCTCGACTGAGTGCGCCGAAGGTCTTAGGTTCGATCCTGGGCGTGTCCAGTGTGTGTTCTTCTCTTTTCCTTTCGAAGCGGGGTCCTGGAAAGACCTTCTGCTGGGATTCTGGGAATGAGCAAGTCTCCCTACGAGAGCTGGGCGGGGAAGGGCGGGGGGGCAGCGATCTGTTTCAGCAGAAAGCCTCCGGGAAGAGAGGCTCTCCACTTCTTGGGCCAGCCGCTTTTTAAGAGCCTTTCGCTCGGAGCTTGCAAGTTAGGATGGAGGGGCGGGAAAGCCAGCTCGATCGGTGGAGGTGTCAATTGGGGGAGGAGGGAAACGCTCCAAAAGGCGCAGGGCGGCTAAAGACGTCGAGACGTCGTGGAGGAAAACGCGCCAAAAGGCGCAGGGATGGCCAGCGAGCGCCTGCCTCCTAACCTAATTACTTCCAATCAGTGTCGGGGTTTATGCAAATCAGCCGGCTTGTGAACTTTCCTAATGAGTTCGATTTTATGCCATATTTCTCTCTTATTACGAGCGCAGACGTCTGCCCGGGTTCTCAAGGAGAAGGGATGGGGGAATACGTATTAGGAGAATCCTCGGGAGCATTAGAAGAGTTATCTATCCCCCGCTGCGCATCGACAGAGAGAGAGAGAGACAGAGAGATTTATATCCTCCACCCGGTTTTTGGAAACGTGGGCGGGACGCGGGTCTACGGAGCGCTCCCCGCGCCCAGAGGGCCAGTTTTTGTGCGATTAAATCGGTCGCCCCGATAGGCGGTTCTGTCGTGCAGAAACAATTGGGGCGGGGGGGGGGGCAGTTGTCTGCTGGGAGATCAGCGCATCCAAATGGAGGGGTGGAGGGTCGTTCCTGGAATGTTCCCAAATTCACAGGTAGATGTCAGGCTTGTACCGAATTTCAAACGCCGCTCTCTCGCGCGCGCTCTCGCTCTCTTTCTCGCTCTCCCCTTTAGAAGTTGTGCGGATTTTCTGTCTCCCTTTTTTCGTCGCTCTCCTTTGGCTTGCAAGAGAGAGAAGGGAACAAGAAAGTCCAAGAATGCCCTCTTTGCGAATCGACTGGTCGGGTTGGCAGAAAACCACAGAGACAAACGACAGACGCCCAGACAAAGAAAGATGGATTTCAGATTAGCGGAATCATTGGGAGTTAAGGAAATTTAACCTGTTAGGTTCTTAACGGACGGCTTCCTTCTGGGACTCAAAGCTTGGCGTCTTTTCTTTTCTTTTCTTTTGGTCTTTTCAGATATGGGGTAAAAAAAAAATCCACTCCGATAAAAGGAAATAATGGCATGTCGCCTTAAGAAGCCCCACAATACCGCTAAATAAATAAATAATATGTGTCTCCCCCCCCCCCCCTTCTTATTCGGGGAATTAAAAATTGCTTGGACGCATGTGTAGGTATATTTCATGGGAGGTTGACTTTTCAGAAGGACCCCTACTCGAGACAGTGAGCGTCTAACACAATGGGCTCCAGCACATTTACTCGCGAGTAAACCCGTTGCTAAGAACAGAACTCCATAGCTCTCCATGCCGAACAGCATTTTATTTCAGCCTTGGACTCCCAGGTCTGTAAAAACCCGTGAAAAACCCAAAACGGAGTACTCCACCCCCTATATATTCATATTAACTTTATATTAGGTTTTGTGCAGCTGTCTCCAAGCAACTTATCAATAATATTCGTTTATCGCGGTATGCGTGGTACCATTGGATCGAATGTCTTTTAAAAAAAAGTCTCCCCCAATAGCTGCATTTTGAGGAGTGAGTCCCAGGTTTTGCAATCGCTTCCAAACTTCGGCTTATAATTAACTGTTAATTAATTTACCCACGCCCATTCGTATTTCACGGCCTCTTTGCCCGCAGCGGGAGGGATGCGATTTTGCCCAAAAGATCAGTCTGTACTCAGGGGTGGTTTTTTTGCAAGAGATACCAAGTCTAACGTTGCTGAAAGAGGAAAGAATTCAAATATTCCTGGGGGGGATATATTTATTATATTCCCCCCCTAAATGTAAAACAAAAAACAAAAAATGATTTCAAAAGGAAACTCCAGTTATATACCCAAATTATTTGTCCAGAATGTGTGTGCGGGGGGGGGGCATCAACTAGAGCTCCCCCTCCACACACACAAATAAATCTGTTTACGTGACTTCTGTCATTAAAAGGGAGAGAAAGTTAGACTGCTTCCTAGCGAATGACGAGTTCACCCCAGTTCGGTTCAAGGAAATCTGCTGGCCTGTTAAGAATGGCTGTCCGATCTTTCCATTCGGAGAGGCCTGTGTCTTGTATAAACAGAAGGTCCCGCGTCCCAAAGGAGAAACAGGGCTTTCGTTTAATTACGAATATCTGCATTGCTAGCCTCTCTTTAATTAAAAGTGCGTCTTTTTTTAAGGGGGGGGGGGAGTCGCTGGCTCCGGAACTCTGGAAGACCTAAAAAAAATAGATATATATATTTAAAAACCCTAAACAATAACCCAACGATAAGAATGTCGGCAGCCTCTCTAATAAGGGTTATATTAAATAAATCCATCAGCCGCGTTCCTCCCCCTAGGGTTTTCGTTCTGGTCCGAATTCCGGAGGGAATTAAGCCATTCCCTCCAGGTTGCGGCTCTTCGGAGAGTTTCGCCTGGTTCCGTTTCACTAGGCTTGCGTTAGAGAATTAATTGAAAGCAAACAGAGGAACGAACCACCCCCAAAACCCTTTCTCTCTCTAACAGAAATTGTAATGTTAGGGGTGGACTTATGTTACGTGTGTGTGTGTGCGTGTGTGTGTGTAGGCAGACACACACACTCATACAAATATATTAGGTTGTCGTCCAGACAAAAGGAGTCCGATTTTTTTATTTTTTATTTTTTTTAAATTGTATTTAACTATCTGGTTGGAAACGCGAAGGGAGATCCAGCGAGTCTCCAGTCTCAGCGAGAAAGGCGGACTATAAATCCAGTCTATAAACCAGTAGAATGTTTCGCTGTCCAATGTTCTCCAGGAGAACGAGGGATATTTCCAGAACGGATCTGTCGGGATGCATATTGAACAACCGAGGGCTTAAAAAAAAAATCCATCGAGCTGCCTGGTGTAAAAAGACAATGAGGGAGTCGTGGCTGGGTGACTCCAGCTCGGCCTTTTTCCCCCTACCCTACCCCACGGGGTTGTTGTGAGAACAACATGGAGCAGAAGAGAACCTCGAGTGTCTCCAGTGATTTGGGGGAAAGGGTGGTATAAAAGCATCATAGGTAAACGGTATTTTATTCCCCATTGCTAGACCTTAGGAATGATTCGCTTCGACTTCGGTTTGTTGCCTTCTCAATAAAACAAACTTTAAAAAAAAAAGAAAAAAGAGTTTAACAGCTCCATTAAATAGAAGGGACTGGTTTCAAACCGACGGCGACCCCGTTTTAAAGTCTATATTAAAGGACAGTTGGTTGATGTCCTAGACAGGTCTCAGAGTTTCGCATATAGTGATAAGCAGTCATAATCAATGTTCCCTCTAAGCTGTGGGGTCTTGTGAGCAAAAATCCTACTTTGTGAGCTCCTGGCATTAAAGTTGTGAGCGAGCGAGCTGGCTACTGCATGAATTAGTTTGCTCTGGAGCCACCCTTCCTGAGCGAAGACAAAAATGTGTGAGCTGGAGGCTAAAAAACTGTGAGCTAGCTCACACTAACTCAGCTTAGAGGGAACACTGGTCATAATATTGCGGGGGGGGGGGGGGAGAAGAATGTTTCCTGCTTGTCCGTTTCCGAAAGGAAGGCTTGGATGGGGAGGGGGACTATGTCAATTTCACCCCCCTCCCCCCTAGTTTCCCGAGGACGTTTGGAAGATTTCTGGGGGGAAATCCGTCGGCAACTGTATATATAAGGCGTGATATATTGACTAATTAAACGTTCTCCAGGGGACTGGGAGGCCTTTTTGATGATCTTCGGGCAGATGCCCCCCCCCCCTCCCTCCCTCCCTCCCCCCCCCCCCAAAAAAAGCCAGGCCTCAGTCTCACAAGGGAGGAATGCTTTAGCCACAGGTTATACAGGTGGATCTGAAACTCCAGGGCGGTCTCAGCCGATAGGAGCATCGCTAGTCTTTAGAAACGAGTTGATGGGCGGCGCGTGCAGTGCAGAGCTTTGGAAAACAGGATTGGTCCTTCTGGCCTGAGGTTCGGGGAGACAGTTGGGCGCTGCGGTTGATCGGATCCTGACCAGTGTTCCCTCTAAGCTGAGTGAGTGTGAGCTAGTTCACCGTGTTTTAGCCTCCAGCTCACACGTTTTCGTCTTCGCTCAGGAAGGATGGCCCCAAAGCAAACTGATTTATGCAGCAGCCAAATCGCTGGCTCACGACTTTACGTCCAGTAGTTCACCAAGTTGGATTTTTGCTCACAGGACTCCTCAGCTTAGAGGGAGCATTGATCTTGACCCAGAAGGCGTTTCCAGGCCGAAAAAAAGAAAAAAAAAAGGAGGGCCAAATCCGAATTCACCTCCGGGACTCAAGAGAGGTTTTTAATTCGGGGGGGGGGGGGGGGGGAGTAAAGTTAGGCCCAAGGAAGGAAGTAAAGGAGGGTGGGGATCCACGGGCTTGCTTCCGAGAAAATGCACTGTGGCTCAGGACCGAGGCAGAAATCTTTACTGGATCAGGACGGAGAACCAGGCTCGGAATAAATCAGGAGAGCCTCCGTTCTGCCCGATTTCCTTTCGAAAACGAGATATTATTTTGAAGGCCTCGATCCCAAGTTGCATTCCGAAGGAATCCCCCTCTCCCCCCCGGAAATAACATGATTTCCTTTCAAGCAAACCTGTCTCTGAGCGGACTGCGCGGGCCCCTTACGGGAAAGTAACGTCCTTCTCGCGCTGGTTAAAAAGAAAAAAAAATCACTTTCACACCTGAGAATCTCTATCGGTCCCCGTCTTATTTCGAGGAGTATGGCGGCTTAAGTGGGTCGACGGTCTGTCTATAGATTGGGGGGGGGGGAGGGCAGAAGGCTTGTAATTTAAGAGGGGGGCAGAGAGAGAGAGAGAGAGAGAGAGAGAGTTAGGCTCCGGAGACATGCAAATCTGTGAAAGGCAATCCGAATCTAAGATGTGAAAATCAAAGTAGGGAGAGGTGACCCAAGATTGGAGGGGGGGGGGTTTGGGGAGAGAGAGAGAAATCGCTTTTTAAAAGCCTCCTCACGCTCCGGAATGGGTCTAGCGGGGAATGGGTTGCTTCTTTGATTTTTTTTTTCTTTTAAAGAGTTATTTTACACCGCGCCTGCTTCTGTTTGTAATCGCTTCCCGGGTGCGCGGCGCTCCTTTGCCCTCACCCCCCCCCCCACCTCCCCCAGCCCCCGACTTTTTATCTTGCGGATCTTGCTCTAAGGGAAAAGGGAGAGGGCGCTTGTCCACCCGCCTCGCCCGCTCTGCAAAGGCCCCGGGAAACCGGTTCGGTTGCGGCTGGAGGTTGAAGAGAGCGAGAGCGAGCGAGGCAGTTCAGAAAGAGGGCAAAGGCTTCTGCCGCGGCGGCGGCAGTGAACCCATTATCCGCTCTTTTGGGGTTCCAACGCCGGCCGGTTAAAGCCGGATCCGCCCAACCCCGGAGCGCAGGTTTACATTCGAGGGGTGGGGAAATCCCGAAGCGGAGAGAGCTTGAAGTCGATCCGAAGGGCAAAATTCCGGATACGAATCCGAACTCTCCCTGCTTTCGCTTGCAACCCGGAGTTCGTTCCGTTTGAAACCAACCGAAATCTGCTTCCGAGTTGACTTTGCAAGTCGGGTTTATTTTATTTGTAGCTGAGCAGGGAAGCCCTGAAGAGGTTTCCCCAGGTGACCCTAAACGAGCTTGTCTAGCCATTGTCCAGGGTGATCCCCCCGGAGAAAGATAACCGCGATGCTCGAACGGGTTCACTCGGAAGGGGCATGCGGGGAAATCGATCCGGGTTTCAAGCGCGCTGCCCTCTCTTACTAATGCCTCCTCGGTAGGATTTTCCAGGGACACCACGCCTCCCAGGGATCCTTTCAGTCTCTGGAAGGGTGTAATCCTCCGATTCTGGATGGACCTCCTCCGAGGAAAAGGGATCCGTTGAAAGCCAGCGGGACATCTAGTCTCCCGAGAGGAGTCCTTAACTCGGGTTGAGGCCCTTTGGCGGCGGCGCGGGGGGGGGGGGGGAGGGTCTTCTCGCGAGTAACTGTGGCGAGAACTGACCTTTTTTTCCCCCCTTACTAAAGAGTTCAAAGGGATATCTTCGAACAGGTCCGGAGTAAAAGATCAGCCCGCTAAGACTAGGGAGTGAAACTGGTTTGACGCAGCCGAGTTTATTTCTAAGCAGACAAGCCCAGAACCGGGGTTCCACCGACTTCTCGCATAGGTCTAAGGAGTTTGCCTGATTGACGCCAGATGAAAAAGACTCCTTCCTTTCCCACCTTCTCTTCAGTGTAGGAACGTTTGGGCCAGGGCAGTCCTTTCCATCGTGGACTACTTACTCCCAAGTAGATGCAAGCCATTTGGTCCAAAGGTTCACCGGGTGGAACTGCTCCAGGAGAACGGGCTGGCGGATCGCGGCCATGGCCTGCGCCTGTTCCCAAGGCTTGCGGGACTTTCTAAATCGCTCCTTCTCATTCCGACTGGGCCGCTGGAGCGCGCTCTCTCCCCCGCTTTCCCTCTCTTCCCAGAAAAGCCCTCTGCACATGTTCAGGAGCCTTTTGTCCTTTTAACGTCTCCCAAGGCAGCGTCCCAGCAAGTTATGGGGCAGGGCAGTGTTCCAAGCAACGCCTGTTTTCTAAGAAGCTCCCAGGGATTTTGCTTGGGGAAGAGGGGTGGGGGGTGCCGGCGAATCCGCAGTGAAACCGGAATGCCATTGGCTAACCTGCAGTGAAGCCGTATGCGCCTGCGCCGAGGAACCGCTGCATGTTTACTCAGAAGTCAGTCTCACTAAGTTAAAGGGGGGGGGGGGGTGTTCCTTGATAAGCTTGCGCAGAAGGCATATAGTTAAATTGTCAAATAAAACCTTTGAAAAGGGAGAAGCGAATAGGGCCCTTTCGCGCGCGCTAAATAAAGCTCTTTCAATGCGCTTTGCAATTGTATTTTACTGTGAGAAAAGGCAAACAAACCCCACTTGCAAACCCTGGCTGAATTGGATTGAAACCGCGTTATTAAGCATGTCTGAAAGTGCTATCTATTAATGATGTATTCAGGTGGGTAGCCCTGTTGGTCTGAAGCAACAGAGCAAAGTCCAGTGGCACCTTTAAGACCAACAAAGTTTAATTCTGGATATAAATTTTCGTGCGCACGCACACTTCTTCAGTGATAGTAAGGCAGGAAGGATGAAGCACACACAAAGCTAGCTTTCCCTCCCCACCCCACCCCGAGATTCAATATAAAATTCCGTCTATGCTCCTCCTTAAGAACATTCCAGACCCAGGACTGAGGAACCCGGACTGGCTGAGTCACACGCACGCACTTTCAGTCCGCTTTGCAATTGGATCTACCGTGTGAAAGGTCAAGACCCACTGGCTAAACGATGGCTAATGCTGGTAAAAATGGCATTTCTTCAGCAGGTGTGCAAGCGCCCCAAGAAGGAATGGGTTAGCTCACCTTGACGGCAAAACCAATTTGCAGTTTGCAAGGCCTTAAACTGACCCAGTTCTTCAGACACCAGAAGAGAATGTTGGGTGGTGGTTTTCTCCCCCCCCACCCCTTTAGAAATCAAAACCACCGTCTTACGTACAGTCGCTGGGGAGACTGTGATTTGGCCCTTCCGAGTAAACGCTTAGGGGCTCTGGCGATCTTATACTCAGGCTCAGACGGATGTAGAAATTCATCTCTGCCTTTACTCCAAAGAGCTCAGGCATAAGGATCTCCCCCCCCCCACTTTATTCCTGTTAGAAGTGGAGACTTGGCGCTGTCTCCTGTCTCAGTCTTGAGAAGATGGCACCAGAGAGTTTAGACAGATAGAGAGGTCAGGACTCACAGAGCATCCTTTCCTTCCTGCTGTTTGATCCTTTCCTTTGAAGTAGAATGCTACTCTTAAGGGCAATTTCCTCTCCTTCCGCTCCCCTCACTCTCTCTCTCTCTCTCTCTCTCTCCCCCCTCTGCCACACAGGCAAGAAGAAGGTACTTGATCTCCATCTTGCACCATGGAGGCTGGACATGCGTCCAGCATCCAACACCATCCAGCTAGTTAGAATAGGTAATCCATATCTGCCTCTTACCTGCACTCTCAAGCATGTATTTCCTTTAATAAAAGTTACTTATTAGTTTTTAGACTGACTGCTGACTCCCTGTGACTTTGTAAGTCTTTTGCCACATCAAGCCCCAAGCGTTGCTGCGTTTAAGCCTTTGAGCACTCTGCTATTTTTCTCCTGGTTCCCTGGCAGTACCCAGTCCAGAGAATCCAACAATTCCTACAACAGCCTTGTAGGTTAGGCTGAGCCAGAATGACTTTCCCCGGGGGAGCTATCCAGTAAACTACGGGGTTATAATAGGGCGGTTGGAGTGGGGTCTCCAGCGCGTTTTTGTTGGTTATTCCTGGTAGGAATATATTCAAGCAGAGTAAAATAGTTAAGCATCAGCTGAGGAGAGACTGAGAGTCTTGAGTCCATGTGAATTTAAAAGGTAAAGGTTTCCTATACACCTAAGATGGGAAAGGTAAACAGGATACAAAATAACAACAGAGCTAGATTCTTTACAGCTAGAGACCTAAACAGCTAGAGAGCTGGAACTCGAATCATGGCGTCTTCCCTCTACGTAAGAACAAAAGGCAGAGGGAAGGAACCATCAAATGCAAATAGCTGGTACCTGGTTTCCAATCAGGGAGTTAGGGTCCTAACCAAGTTTCCCGGGCAAACTGCTGTGTATACAGATTGGTTGCAAACAAACATGTGACTTCCTATGGCTAACACAAACAACAGCAACCCAGTAGACACACTGAAGTGTTCTCACGTGCTACGCCCAACAGTTTCCCACCCACTGTAGTGTTATCATTTGGGAGTGAAGCCCCTTAGACTTACTTTCGAGAAAATATGCACAGGGTCGAGGCGCGGTGGTATTTGTGCGTTCCTGACTGTGACCGACAGAGTGCGATCCACTAATCAGCTGCGTCCCAGAGCTTGTGTGCTGAAGGCAGAGGGTACAGATGGAGGGAACAGGTTTAAATGGGAGGGATCGGGAAACCGGTTTAAGCGGATCGGGGCCAAGACGACATGGTTTGCCATTGTCCCCCCCAGGCGAAACGTTCGCAGCCTTTGGACCTAACGTAGCTCATCCCAAAAGGATCCGGAATCAGATCCGCAAATTTAAAGCGCCCCCACTTCGGTTCCTTGTTACTGCGCTTTACCAGCAAGCAGAAGCCCATACTTCTCACACACACACTAAAGAATCCACTTTTCGTCCGCTTTCAGTTCAGCAGTAAAATCCAGTTGGGAAGGGGACTGAAAGTGGATTGAATGCGGATTATTTCGTGTGCGTGACCACAGCTCCGGTTTAAACGTCACCCTCTAAATGCGAATCCAGTCTCGATCCGTTTTAGCCAGCCTGCTGGGAGTCTGCTTTTCTCAGTGATGGAAATGGTACAAGGAAGGTCGGGACTGAAACCGATTTCAGACGGAGATCCCTTAGAGTGGATCCCACTCACTGGATGCTGGGGCAGGGCTCCGATATTTTCAGAATCCGTCTCTTTGGCTACTGAGGTCCGGGGACAGACAGAGGACAGGTTTTCTCAAGGTTAGACTAAAAGCTATAGGAGATAGCAAGGACCCCGCAGCTACCTCTCCAAATCCTCGATTTCTCGCAAGTTACTAAGAAAGAGGAACCTAATTTCAGTAAGGGGTTAACAGAGGGGTGTCCCAGACACTTAAATTTTGGAAAACATTTTAAGGATGCAATCCGAAGGGTAAATAATTTGGAAGTCAATGCCAGTGATTTACTCCTAAATCGCTATGGCGAGGATGTTCCGGTTCTTCATTGGTTAGATCTGGGTGTGCGCCTTGGGAACTCTACTTGTCCCCGAAGAAACAAGCCTTGTTTCAGGGGTTAGTGGGTATTAATCCGGAACAGTACTAAAACTAACCCGAACAGGTGTATGGGAACCAAGGCTGAGTCCAGACAGCGGCACCTTTAAGACCAACAAAATTTAATTCTGGGTATAAGCTTTCGTGCGCACGCACACTTCTTCGGGTTTATGGGAAGCGGTATTGAAAATTCTGCAATGGACAGTGGGGGGGAAACGGGGATCTCTCCGCTTGAAGCTCTGTCTTTCTCCCAGACCAACTCTTCTCTTCCCTGGTCCCTACACACCTTTTGAGATCCAGGCTAAACAGCGGTCCTCTGGTGGGGACTGAGCTGCGGGAGTCAAACTCTGCCACTGACTCTGAAACTTGGCCTTGGGCCTGTCACACCTAAGGTGCAACAGTTCCACGCCGGTGACCTACTTCACAGGGTTGTTGTGAGGACACACCCAATAAAGAACGCAGGACTCTTCTGTTGCAAGGGAAAGGCCGTTTGGAGCATGCTATATAGGTGCTCTGAATACAGTGTGAGAGGTGTGTCATACAGTCAGAACGCTGTGTTTACACTCTCAACCACCTTAAGAATGATATTGGAGTGTGTCAGGCTGTGTGGCGAACACAGGGCTGTCTCTCCTCCGTTCGCCGGTTGCAGATGTGGGTCTTTTGCACTCATTAGGACTAGAAACTCTAAGAAAACAGTCAGACTGCCTAGCTTTTTATGAAGACTGCATTGGGTAGGATTGTTCCTGGATGGTGGTGGTGTATGAACGGACTTCCTAAACGTGTATTTCTTCTTCCAATTTCAAAGCAGAGCAAGAGTTAAGCAAGGGTGTTCCTGCAATGTTTCCTCCAGCCACAGACAGTCTTGTGGGTCTCTTCTCTCTCTCCCCACCCCGCCCCGCCCCGCCCCGCCCCGTAGATCGCCCTTCCCAGCGGTCCCTGCGCCATTTCTCCCCCCCATCCCGCCGCCTTTTTTGGCTGTCTTTGCTCAACACGTTGGCAACCCCATAGCACCACCCAGGCCCCTAGTTCGGTTTCAGTCCAGATTCAGATGGGTTGAGAACGGCTGACGCCGGAGAGCACGATCCATTGGATTCGCTTTAGCACCAGACAGACCGGACAATGAATCGGCTTGCAGCGGTCTGGAGAGTCAGACGGGTCTTTTCAGGCCTGGGCTATCAACCAACCATACCAGCACCTTCAGAAGCCTGCTAAGAAACGCCCCCAGCAGGGTTCGGGTCATATGTATGGAATAAAGCCATCCCCCCCCCCCCACCCCCACCCCCCAGCAGAATAAAGGGCACGATCCAGGCAAAGGAAAGCCAGCGTGTAAACCCGATTGAAAGCTACTTCCGAGCAACTAGGCACACACACAGAGTGAACTGACGAGGGTTCGAATAAGCGCTTCCTAATACAATATTCGAGAATCCAACCACAAATATTGGTGACATTTAAAAAGCTCCCTATCGCAACATAAGCATTGGACCACCACACATTTCGCACCAGCATATCCCAGGGACTCTGCCCCACAAGAGGACCTGTGCTGTTCCCGAGTCCAAAGCCTAGTTACTGCGCTAACTGTTCCAAGGAGTGTCCCCCCCCCGGAGAAATGCAGGTTTCAAAGAGTGGACGTTCACAGCTAACTCTCCCCTTGAAGTCCATAGGATCTGAAAACCAAACCAAAACCTTCGCTTGGGTGGCGTGGCTCTTGGGCAAAGCCTTTAAAAAGCTGCTTCAAATTGGAACCTTTTTTAAAGTAAAAGGACCAGTGCAAATACTATCCCCCCCACCTCCATTATTTTCCGGCTGTAAAACTCTATGGTCCCCTTCACCTCCATTGACTCAAAAGTGCTTGATTTCCACACTCTCACACACACAATTCCCAGGTTTAAATTTCAATTCTGATTCCTCCATGCGTGTTTTATGGGTGCCAGGGTTGAAGCAACCTGTAAGATCTTCCGGGCTTAATTCGAACCCGGTGCCACGTTCCAGGACTTGGGTTCGAACTGCGGGCTTGGTCGACACGAAAGATCCGTTTCCTTCTAGAGCGCCCGGGGTTCAGTTCCACAGCAGAGGTAAACTGAGCGTGCGGAAGAGCCACTAGTACCCACGATCCGAACCCGGCTACAGTCGGAATCCTCTGGCCCAGCTCGCTTGAGGATGGCCGGAGCCGGCGCTTTTGAATCCCATCCACCACAATTCGGTTAAGGCCAAGGATCTGGACTCAAACCCATATGCCGTGGCAAGAGAGCGGGAACGGGTCTTGCAAGGAACCGCGGCCATCCTGAGGAGTTGAGGTCCCGGCGTTGGTCAGCGCCCGACGGTTGGTGGACGAAAAAGCTGGAGCAACCTTCCTGTGTCATTCAGGCTGTAGTCACACACACTAAATAATCCACCTTAAATCCACTTTCAATGCACTTTCGAATTGGATTTTGCCAGTTCACACTGTAAAAATCCAGTTGGAAAGTGCATTGAAAGTGGATTGAAAGTGGATCATTTAGCATGTGTGACTGCAGCCTTTGAAAACGAAACAAGCACTGTTAAGGCCGCCAGGTGTGTGTGTTTGTCTTACATCAGACAGGAAAGAGCTAAGAGGAGCAAGGATAAAGTCGGGTATTGCTCGCCTGGATCCTGAAGTATTAAAGAAACACACACACACACACCACAAACAAACGAGGCTTCATTCAGAACGCATGAGTTAAAGTTGACATAGATGGAACATTCTGTCTGGGGCAAGTGATGCTCTGTATTCTTGGTGCTTGGGGGGGGGGGCAAGACTGGGAGGACTTCTGGAGTTCTGGCTCCACTGGTGGACCTCCTGATGGCACCTGGTGTTTTTGGCCACTGTGTGACACAGAGTTTGGGCTGGATGGGCCATTGATCTGGTCCAACATGGCTTCTCTTATGTTCTTATGTCTGGGGCAGTGATGCTCTGTATTCTTGGTGCTGGGAAGGGGGCGGCAGCCGCGGGAGGGCTTCTGGAGTTCTGCCCCCGCTGGTGGACCTCCTGATGGCCCCTGGGTTTTTTTTGGCCACTGTGTGGCACAAAGTGTTGGACTGGGTGGGCCACTGGCCTGATCCAACATGGCTTCTCTTACGTACTTACGTTCTTGGTGGAGGCAGCTGTATCCACAGTGGATTCAGCCCACACGGAAGCTCATGGGTCTACAGTGGTGAAAATGGGATGCAGAAGCAGAGTGGACTGCAACCATATGTTTGGTAGAGTGCGAGAGGAAGTTGGAAGGATTTCAGTTTCTTTTCCCACTGAGGGACTGCCTAAAGAGGATGAATTGCTTCTTTTTTAAAACCTACCTGCCATCAAGATGTATAAACAAGAAAGCTGTAGAGGGTAAATGCCCTAAACCGCACCCCATGCATGGATTGTAGGAGAAAAGAGAATTCCCTGATTATTCAATTGAATCCATGTTACTAACATTCTCTGGTTTTGCTCAGCTTCAGTCAGGGCCTGGTAGCTAAATTAGATTAGCTGGGAACCACTTCGGTGTGTTTATGCCTGCCTGTGAGGAGTCAGTGTGGTGTGGTGGTTAAGAGTGTCGGACTACTGTCTGAGAGATCTGGGTTCGAATCCCCACTCCTGCCACTGAAGCCCGCTGGGTGATCTTGGGCCAGTCCCATTCTCTCAGCCTAACCCACCTCACAGGGTTGTTGTGAGGAGGGGAGGAGAACAATGTAAAACACTTTGAGTCTCCTTTGGGGAGAAAGGTGGGGTACAAATGGATAAAAGAAATCTAGCCTTTTAAACCGCTTTGAGCACCATCGGGAGCCAACCTTCCAGAGACTTAAGGCCTAGTCCGCTTTAAAATGATCCGCAGCATGTGTGAGGAATGCGTGCCTTAACCGCCCCGATTCGTATTTGCAACCGATGTCACACCCGTCCAGGTGAAACGAAATACACTGCGGGGAGGGGGTTGCTTGCCTTCAGGGGACACCCCCACCTCATCTCTGCGTGGCAGCCAAAGACCTCAGGCACCTCTTTGGACGAGGGTGGGGTGGGGGTCGTAACTCTAGAGTTCAGAAGCGGCTGCCGAGGCGAAGTCTGCCCCGAGGGGATGGGGTAGGGTTTCTCCGCAAGGTAGTCCACCCCCCCCCCCCAAAGGCCGACTGCAGACTTTGGGTGGGGGGGAACAGAAGCAGCTGAAATCGCAGGGAATGTTTTGTTTCTTTCTGTCGACAAACAAGAAGGGGTATTTCAATGTAGGTTTATTTGGTAGCCGATGGAGCCCCAGATTTTTCGTTTGCGAATGACCCCCTTGGAGTGGGAATTAATTCACGTAGACATCCCCCGGGAGGGGGGCGACTCGACGCCGGCTGTAAAAAAAAAATCCTTAGCATTTCCCCGGCACACCCTTCCAAGCCACTGACTTCTCCTTTCTGCGTAGCTGGGTTAGTTGATTTCGGGAAAGACATCGGGATTTAGGGACCCCCCCCCCCCAAAAGAAAACCCTATGACGACGAGTATGCTAATCTTGGAAAGGCACCCATTACTCTTTGCTTTCTCCCTTAACCCCCCCCCCCCCCTAAAATACATACAAACAAAAATAGATCCACTGCTTTAGCTGGCATCAAGCGGTTCAGAACTCCTCCCGGGGGGGGGGGGGGCTTTAGGCATTTCCTCTCTTCTCCCAGGGGAGTGGAGTGAAAGAGGCGATTTGTCTTCTAGAGGGATGACCCCTTCCCCCCCCCCCAAAAAAAGAAAGTGGGAGGGAAAAGAGACTGGGGGGGGGAGTGGGTCGAGGCAGCCCTAGAGAGAAGCCCCTCTTTATTGAATCATCAGATCCCACGGCCGGAGTCCTTAATTAATTATGGGCGCTGGGTAGTCAGAGCAGCTGGTTCCTTGGGGAGGGGGGGGGGGAAGGAAAAAGTCCGCTGCAAAGGGGTTATATTGGGGGGGGGGTGTTCCTTTTTGCAAAGCCCCGCTCGGAGTTTGGCCCCCTCCCCCGCGATTCTCTCCCCAGGGTGGTGGGGTGGGGGTGGGGGTGGGGAGAAGGCAAGTTTGTCAACTGACAGATGGGTTGGTTTGGAGGGCTTCGCATTCCTTCGACCTCGCGCTTCTCCAAACTTGGGAAAGGCGGGGGGGGGGGGGGGACCAAAGAACGGGGGGAGCTCCATTAAACCAAACGGGGAAGGGGTGGGGGGGTGAAGGAGAAAGCTGGAAGCGAGACGAAAGCCGGCGTAACTCAGTACCAGTTAACCAGGAGTTGCAATATTCTGCGCAAAAACATTAAGTTCGTCACTGATTCTGTTAAGTCACCGGAGGCTTTTCTATCTCTCGAAATATTGTCGCTTTCCTGTATCTTGCATTTAATCGCGCGTGCTTTCGTCTGGTTTGTATAATCTCATCCAATCTGTCTGCCTGTGGTTCAAGGCTGAGGTGAGTTTGGGATCTGGGATAGATCTCGGCTAAAAGGGAGGGTGGGGAGGTTCTATTAGATTCAGAGGTAAATTCCCCAGACAGAATGGGGACTATCTATGTGGCCGTGTTGCGTTACCCTCTATCGTCCACTCTCTGGTCAACTGAGCGGGCCCGATTCAAGCCAAAAGAAACACGTTGAAGTTGAGGAGGTCCCTGGGTTTTGGAAGGCAACCTGTCCTTCCGGCCTGGGCCGACCTTGGTCATGGATCCTGTTTACGACGCGGAAGCTGAATCAAGGCGCGTCACCGCGTCTTGCTCAGAAACGTCCAGGTGGAAAGCGTGATCCGCACCGCTTTGTGCGTTGTGATCTTAGTTTTTAAAAGTATGATAGCGAGTTTGTTTTACTTTTTTTTTTTTTAGCAGAACACAGTTTGAGTCCCCTGGCGCCTTTGAGACCGACAAAGTTTAATTACAAGCTTTCGTGCGGAGGCACACTTCTTCAGCTATATGGGAAAGCTTGCATGCGCACGAGATTTATACCCAGAATAAAACTTTGTCGGTCTTAAAGGTGCCCCTGGACCCGAACTCTGTTCTGTTGCTTTAGACCAGCACAGTTACCCAACTGAAGGGTTTCTGGGTGTTTTTTTTTTTTTTTTTTAAGAAAAACAAGACTCTTTTGGTATTTTTGGGGTCTTTGCTGGAAACACAGATGCAGCTAAGCCGAACCGCTTTCCCGCTCCATCCCTGAGTAGATCTGATCAGAACACTTCGAGCTGGGATCCAGATTAAGCCCTATTGAAGTGATTTCAGAATGGCAAATCACACCTGATTTAGGGGTTTCAAGGCAAAAGACGTGCAGAGGGGCTTCGCCATCGCCTGCCTCTGCGTAGCGACCCGGGATTTCCTGGGCCGTCTCCCATCCAGCTACAGACCAGGGCCCTACCCAAGTGCTTCTGAGACTTGACGAGATCAGGCTAGCCTTGATTGTCCAGGTCAGGACGTACAACGCCCCAGCAAGGGAGGCCAATGTTATCACCAGGTGGGCGAGCGGTGGGCCCAGCCACAGAATAAAAACTAGAAGTCCCTTTCAGGGGAGGGAAGTTACAGTTCAAAATCAACTTGGCGGGGTGAATGCGGGGAGATAACAGTGAGGCTTTTAAAAACCTATTTATATTTGGGAATGAGGGCTCCCTCGCCGGACCCAGCTCTTACGTTTCTGTACGGACTTGGCCTCCTGAGGCACGGAAGAAGCGTCTGCTGCTTGTCTTCTGAAAGCGCATAAACGGAACACGTCTTTGCAGCCTGGGCTACCTCCCTATACCTCAGTGTGGGGCGGGGGGTGGTGGTCATCTCATCTCTCCCTCCAAGTGTGCCGGGTCCAATTCGCCCCTGAGGTGGAAAGGAGTCGCTCTAATCTTAGGCCGGTATCTCCAGAAAGGGTGCAGAGAGACACGTAAAATGAGACATTTTCGAAATATCCCATCCCGTGTAGTGCGGCTGCGGTCACCCACGCTAAATAATCCACTTTCCAGCTGGATTTTTACTGTGTGAACTGGCAAAATCCAGTTGGAATGTGCATGGAAAGGGGATTGAAAGTGGATTATTTCGTGTGTGTGACCACAGCCCAAGAGTCGCCAACGCAGATTTTCTCGGGAGTAAGCTCCAATGAATAAAAAGAGTTGCTCCCTCTCTCCTCTCCCCATCTATTCTTTCCTTCCTTCCTTCCTTCCTTCCGGCGGATCTTTCGCCTTAGTCTATTTCGGATAAATAGTCGTAGGTGATTACACTGCAACTCTGCCATCTTAATTAATGGGACTCTTCTGGATCGTGTCCACAGCCTTCA
The DNA here is from genome assembly GCA_029233225.1 of Lepidodactylus listeri. Classification (NCBI taxonomy): domain Eukaryota; kingdom Metazoa; phylum Chordata; class Lepidosauria; order Squamata; family Gekkonidae; genus Lepidodactylus; species Lepidodactylus listeri. Next base: position 56,215,641 of record JARCFY010000017.1, read on the forward strand.
GAATCACGACGGTTTCCCAAACCATAACAGAACGCATTCAGGTAGAAGAAGGAAGGAAGGAAGGAAGGAAGGAAGGGAGGAAGGAAGGAAGGAAGGAAGGAATCCCAGTTTTAAATTCAAGCCTGGCCCGGCGCTGCGGGGGTCACTTATTCCGCGGGCAAGCGGATCCTGACTTGGTGGCCTCAGAGTCTGTTAGTTTCATTCAGTGGGATGCAGGCATCGCCCCCCCCCCCCCCCTTTCCCCAGTCTCTTGACAGCTCTACAGCTTCGGGACGGGGAGTCAGATGCGAGCCTTCCATAAATAACCCGGGCCAGTAGCTAAGCTTTAAAACAAACAAACAAATCTTCGCCTCCCCCCCCCCCCCGGGACTCCTGGGCAGAGTCAGCATCTGATTTTCGCAGCTGTTGGATGGGGGGGGTGGGGGTGGAGAAATCGCGTGGTAACAAAATCTTCACCTCCGACTAGACGCCGACTATTAATAAGTCCTGTCTTGGAAAGTCCAACAAGAAACCCGGAGAGCTGGCATGCTAATTCTCCCCCCCCCCCCTCGGCCCCCAAGAGTGGAAAGACGTCCCCGTAGGGCTCCGTCTAAGAATAAGGATCAGCCGTCTTTAGAGGAGTCTCTGACTGAGTCTCTGTCTCTGGAAGAAGAGGCGCTCAGAACGGGAACTCATGCAGAGACGCTTATACCTGAAGCGGCTCTGCTGCTCCTCTGCATCCGGGTTGCTTGAGAGTTCCGCGCAGAAGCTGGTCCGAATTATCCGTGGAGGCTGATGGGAAGCAGACAAGCCCAGAGCGCAGCTTTCTGTCTCCCCTAGAGGCTAAACAGTTCCCCTGGAGCGCCAACAACAGAGCACAGACCCTGGTGTAAATCCTACCCAGCCCAGCAAGCCATATGCAGGGCAGTGCAATCCTAAACAGAGTTACCCACTTCTAAACCCGTTGATTTCAGTGGAGGTAGAAGGGGGGAGCTCTGTGTAGGATGCCAATGCAAATCGGTCCCTGGAGGAGTGGAAACCACGCCCTTCCTTCCCAGGCCCCGCCCTCCAGGACCAAAGGCATGAAAGGCAAGACGAGAATTACTTTAACACCAGCTTTGCGGGTCGTATGCCTGGTCCAACGGTGACCTCCTCAGTTTAGGACTGGACGCCGCCGAACACGTTCTTGACTCGCAAAGTCGCTCAGCTCAGCTCAGTCGTGTGAACGAGCTTCGAAAGGCGCGCAAAGGTTATAAGCTCCCATGTGGAGAACAGCGCCTGGAGCGCAGCGGGCGCCGGTTCCCGCACGCGCTTGCGCAGTTTTGTTCTCTCTTGTTTTTTTAATCCCCCCCCCCTGTTTACATTTTTAAATGACCCCCCCAACACACACACATTCACACACACACCCTGCGGTCAGTGATCACTCCGTGTTTGGCGAGCTGAGAAGCCCAGATTTATTGGCTGGATCCGCAGGCGGCTGGATGACTGCGCCTCTTTGCTTCGCCTACTCGGCCCCCCTCCCAACCTCGGGAAGCGAGGCTGCGGACACACGCTAAATAATCCACTTTCCAGCCACCTTCAGTGCCCTTTCCAACTGGATTTTTACTGTGTGAACTGGCAAAATCCAGTTGGAATGTGCACTGAAAGTGGATTGAAAGTGGATTATTTAGTGTGTGGGAGACCACAGCCCGAATGAGCGCAATCGCGCAATATCAGGCCAAGAAGAGGGTTTGCATAAAGGCCTTATTTGACTGTACCTGCCCTTAAGGCTGGGGAAGGGGGGGGGGGGGTGGTCGGAGAAAAGGCCCTTCCGATTCTAGTTTCCCGGGCCACGTCGTAGCAAGCCTGGAGAGTTCCAGGGTGTGGGTGTGGGTGTGTAGGGGGGAGACTCCAGAGTCACCCGTCTAGTGTGGAGCCGCAGGGTGCCCCCAGTGGGACTTGGAGGTCTTTAATAGCTTCTTGGGACTGTAAGATTCAGGAACCCAGCCAAGGATTCTTAAGGGCGGGGAGGCGAGAAGCAGTCCTTCCCTGCTCACCTGGGGTCACCAGTTCGAACCCAGCCTCAGACAGCCGCATAGCAGTTTCAGGTTCTGAATTTTTTGTACAGTACTTCTTGAATTAGAGTGAATTGAAAGACAAGCCGAGCCCAATAAAATTACTTCTTAACAACACCCCTCCCCCCAGCACCAAGCGGGCACTTATTCCTCGGTTGCACTGAGTCGCCTGTTCTAGCTTGAGTCTAGCAAAGGCGGACTGCGATGACCTAATTCTCACCCTTTTTGCCGATTTATTCACCGCTAGACTGAAAAGCCTAATATTTCGCCCCCTTCCACGTTACTGATAACCCCCACCGTGCATTTTCCTCCAAGCAAAGCTCTTTACAATTCCTACCTAAGTCCCCCCCAGGACAAATTTTTTTTGCGGGGAGGGGTCTTTTTCTTCATCCGGATCCCACATATTTGTTCTTCCTGTCTTCTGCGAGGAACTCAGGAGCCTCAGAGTGGGAGATATTATTATTATTATTATTATTATTATTATTATTATTATTAGCTATCAGACCATACAACACAGGGATCCTTTCAAGACCAGCCTCCCCCCCCCCCCCCGCTCCTGTTTCTCTGCTCGTCCCGACCCCGCCTTGATGGGTACGGTTGTAAATGTGCACTTATTTAATTGGACCAGGTCCCGAACTAAAAGAGAGAGACGGCTCCTCGGCTGGCCGAGCTATTTTCAGAAGCGGGCAGTCACGTGTGGAAGGCAAGTTTACCAAGGGGAGAAGAAAAAGACACAGTTCTTGGGTTACACTTCGGGTCTGGACACAGGAAATCGTCCAGGACTTCAAAACAAAACAACAACAACAACAAAAATCCCAACACTTTGGGTGCAGAGTAAGTGACTCGCTGCTCATTAGAACCAGACTACGTAACTTTTGGGCTGCAGCGGCTCAAGTGGTTAAGACGCTGAACTGCAGACCGGTAGTTCAGCAGTTCGAGACCGGAGTGCTGCGTGACAGAGTGAGCTCCCGTCTCTGGCCCCAGCTCCTGCCAACCTAGCTGTTGGAAAGCAAGAATCTGCAAGTAGAGAAATAGGTACCGCTTCGGTGGGAGGGCAATAGAGTTCGGTGCGCCTCGGCGTTTAGTCATGCCGGCCACATGACCACGGAAACGTCTTCGGACAGTGCTAGTTCCTCGGCTTGGAAATGGAGATGAGCACCGCATCCCTAGAGTCAGATTCGACTGGCTTCCGAGCAAGGAAAAGCTTTACCTTTACCTGTGAAACTTGCTATGGAGCGTTCGATTGAGCGTATATGCGGAACATCGCTACAGAGGCAGTGCTGTGCAGTGCGTCAGAGAGCCTTGTCCTGCACTTGCCATGGAAACTTCCTGGGGGACCTTGCCACAGAACGTTCCATCGAAACCATGGGCGTCACCCGCCTTCAGTCCACCCTCCTCTCTGATCTTCTTTCTCTGGTTGAGGGATGGAGAGGGATGGAGAGCACTCTCCTACCTAAACCTCCTGTGCCTTCCAGTGTGCAACCATCTACCGATCCCATTTACCCGGCGGCCTCATTTTGTAAAGAGTGTTTGGCTCGTAGCCAGTGCTCCCTCTAAGCTGTGGAGTCTTGCGAGCAGAAATCCTACTTGGTGAGCGACTGGCATTCAAATTGCGAGCAAGCCGTTTGGCTACCGCATAAGTCAGTTTGCTCTGGAGCCACATCCTTCCTGAGCGAAGGTAAAAAGGTGCGAGCCGGAGGCTAAAAATTGGTGAGCTGGCTCACACTAACTCAGCTTAGAGGGAACACTGCTCTGGAGCCATGCTTCCTGAGCGAAGCCAAGAAGGGGTGAGCCAGAGGCTAAACAATGGTGAGCTAGTTCACACTAACTCAGCTTAGAGGGAACACTGCTCTGGAGCCATCTTTCCTGAGCGAAGACAAAAAGGTGTGAGCCGGAGGCTAAAAAAACGGTGAGCCGGCTCACACTAACTCAGCTTAGAGGGAACACTGCTCTGGAGCCATACTTCCTGAGCGAAGCCAAGAAGGTGTGAGCCAGAGACTAAAAAATGGTGAGCTAGTTCACACTAACTCAGCTTAGAGGGAACACTGCTCTGGAGCCATCTTTCCTGAGCGAAGACAAAATGGTGTGAGCCGGAGGCTAAAAAAATGGTGAGCCGGCTCACACTAATTCAGCTTAGAGGGAACACTGCTCATAGCCCTTCTATTTTTTTTAAAGACCCCCCCCCCCCTTTAAGCAGGCAATTAATACTCTTCCCCCCTCCCCCTCCCTTTTCTCTCCCGGCTTTCTGTCTCTTGCCTGGTGCCTCCCAGCCTTGTACATACTTATGTAGGCAAAGCTAACAGATGGTTATTGATACAAACATGGTTTCTGTTTCTAAAGGCCTCTCCAAAACAAATTTCGCCGGCTGAATGCCAATGTCTGCTTGTTGGCTGCTGACAGCTGATTAGTGCGATGATTTACGGCCAAGTTTCTCCCCTCCTCTCCCCCTCCCTAAAAAAAGAAGGGACTGATACTGTCAAAGGCGGCAATTTTCTGGGGGGCGGGGGGGGGGATAGAGAAGATAAGACAGCATCCCCGGGAGGCCTTCTGTAAAACCACTCAACAAATCTAAACTTACAGTACAAATACCTGAAACACTGGAGGAATCAATTGGTCGCAGATTAAATACAGTCTCTATTACGACTTTCCCCGGTAATCGGTTACTTCTGACAATAGCAGCCTCTAGATTTATGTAAGCGCCCCTCACCTGTCCACATGGCTAACAGTGGGTATATTTCAAGGCACCGCCAGCAGGGAAGAGATTGGTGGCCTGACCATCCATTCCCTCTTCTGCCACCCGGCCGGAGAAATAAGAAGGATTGCAATTTGGGGTCTTGTTACTGATGAGTAATTTCCAGGGATTTCAGGGGGATTTGCACAACTGGGAAGATGAAGGTGCCGAACGCAGACCGAATGGAAAGTGCTGGTCCGTGTGCCGTGTTTCCTGACTAGTCTGGTGCCACAAGCTCTCCTCTGGCACTCTCTAATAACATTTAAATCCCATCGTTTATTTGTTTCTCTGCCTCCCTCCCCCACTGGCAATCCAGATCAGTCCAGGTCCCCCCCCCCCAACTATTCTCAGCCTAACCCCTCCTCTATTTTATCCCCACAACAGCCCTGTGAGGTAGGTTAGGCTGAGAGTACGTCACTGGCCCACGGTCACCCAGCAGACTTCTACGGCAGCATTTATTATATATTTATTTATTTATTACTTGTATTTATACCCTGTCTAGCCGGACAGGCTGGCTCAAGGTGGCTTCCGACAGTTACAATACTATAAAACATTAGTTTACAAAATTTGAAAACACAACATCATTATAAATAAACAGACAGCTAAAAATGGTGGCTATCAGAGTCACAATGGTACAAAAAGCAACGCTCTACTTTAGCCATCTCTGGCAGGGTCACAGCCAGCAAGTTCCAGGGGCATAGTTGCCCTCAGTCCCCCGGTGGCAGCTCCTAATCAAAGGCCTGGTGGAAGAGCTCCGTTTTGCAAGCCCTGTGGAACTGTAATTAAGTCCCACAGGGCCCTGATGTCTTCTGGGAGCTCATTCCACCAGTATGGGGCTGCCACTGAGAAGGTCCTGGTTCTAGTGCTGGCCAGCCGAGCTTCTTTCGAACCAGGGAGAGTCAAGCAATGTTGTGAACTTGACCTCAGTGCCCTCTGGGGCACATATGGGGAAAGGTGGTCCCTCAAGTAGGCAGACCCCAGACCATATAGGGCTTTTAAGGTCAGCACCAGCACCTTGAACTGGATCTGGTATGCTATAGGCAGCCAGTGCAGAGATCTCAGCACAGGCTGGATGTGGTCCCATATAGAGAGACCCATCAGCAGCCTGGCTGCAGCATTCTGCACTAGCTGCAGCTTCCAGCTCTGAGACAAGGGCAGCCCCATGTAGAGAGCGTTACATTAGTCCAGCCTTGAGGTGACCATTGCATGGATCACTGGATGGATTGGATCAGTGTAGGGATTAGATCCTGGGTCTCCTAGAGCTGACTCTAGCACTCTAACCACTATAGGACACTGTTCCTCCAAAGCTTCCAAGGCAGCGTTCATAGTCCTTCCTTTCCCCATTTTCCCTCACTGTAGCCCCGTGGGGTGGATTAGGCTGAGAGAGAGGGACTGCCCCAAGGTCAGCCAATGAACATGGGCCAAATGGGGATTTGAACCGAAGTCTCTTCTGTCCCACTGTAACCACTCTACACACTGGCTTCAAGTGGGTCTCTCCAAAAAGGAGGGTGGGGTGGGGGACTTAGCATCCCCTCCTGTTTCAGACCATGCCATGTCGCTCCTCAGCCACACTGATATCGCTGACCGTTATGGGGTATGAAAATGCCACTTCAATAAACATCGGCTGTGATAGCACACACTAAATAATTCACTTTCAATGCACTTTCCAACTGGCTTCTACTGTGTGAACCGGCAAAATCCAGTTGGAAAGTGCATTGGCGGTAGATTGAAAGTGGATTATTTAGTGTGTGTGGCTGCAGTCATCTTTCGAAGAGCACTGCTTAGCAACCAAATCAGATGAATCCAGGAGGCCTTTGAATCTTGTCATGCCAATGATTCCTTAAATGATGTTTCTTTGCTTCCTTCCCTCCCACTCCAATACGAAATGACATCCCTTGGAAATGATAATAGGGGCACATCCGTTTCCTTCCAGTGGGCATAAGAAGGGAAGGGGCTGTGGTTCAGTGGAAGAGCCTCTGCTTTGCATGCAGAAGGTCCCAGGTTCAATCCCCAGCACCTCTAGCCCAAAGCACCAGGCAGTAGGTGATGTGAAAGACCACTGATGGAGACCTTGGAGAGCGGCTGCCAGTCTGAGTAGACAATACTGACTTTTGAGGGACCAAGAATCTGATTCAGTAAAAGGCAGCTTCATGTGTTCATGTTCTTTCCCTATGTTATAGAAGTGTTACTGGCAGTGTTCCCTCTAAGCTGAGTTAGTGTGAGCTAGCTCAGAGTTTTTTAGCCTCCAGCTCACAGATTTCTGTCTTAGCTCCGGAAGGATGGCTCTAGAGCAAACTAATTTCTGCAGTAGAAAAAGAAAAAGAAGAAGAAGAAGAAGAAGAAGAAGAAGAAGAAGAGATTGGATTTATACCCTGTCCTTCACTACCCAAAGGAGTCTCAGAGCGGCTTACAATCTCTTGTCCCTTCCCCTCCCCACAACAGACACCCTGTGAGGTAGGTGGGGCTGAGAGAGCTCTTGACATTAACTGCTCTTTTTCAAGAACAGCTGTGTCAGAACTATGGCTTGCCCAAGGTCATCCAGCAGGTGCGAGTGGAAGAGTGGGGAATCAAACCCGGTTCTTCCAGATTAGAGTCTGCGCACTTAACCACTACACCAGACTGGCTCACAAACTTAATGCCAGTAGCTCACCAAGTAGAATTTTTGCTCACGAGATCCCGCAGCTTAGAGGGGACATTGGTTACTGGACCACTTTGAAGTCCACTCTAACCAGGGTTCTGCCTCCATAGGCTGATAGAGGCCTCTGGGAAATTCACAAGAAAGTCATTTCCAGTGTAAGGTAATGGGGGAATATTGCCCCTGTATATGGAAGCTCTATTTCGTTATTAGTTATCCTTTGACAGATTGGAACGGTCCTTCATGTTTTTGTTTTTTTTGTAATATTTTTTATTGAGTTGAATTAAAATGTAGATAACAGTAAAACCTTAAGATGTTACACTGATATACAAGCGGATAAGCATAGTGAACATATGAAGACAAATATACAGATATTTTGTGTATATAATTGTATGAACATTTCCCAAGAACTTAACAGTACCTATATTTCTATTACAGTTATAATGAAGACTTAAACTAACAATAGCCATTATGCTTCATTGATCTCTAGCCATCTAGATGTGAAGAATAATTTTACACTACCTTACCACAGCCAAAATAAGGATGTTGTAGAAGGAGTAGATGGTTGCTTATTGAGGTATTCCAGAATACCGTGCCACACAGTAAATAAAATAGAGGGAGCCGAAGGTCTGTCAAAACACTTAAGATTGTCCAAGAGTTTAGCCATAATATATAAATTCCACAATTTCTGATGCCAATGTGAAAGAGTGGGTATCACTGCTGACTTCCAATTTTGAGCAATGACAGTTCTTGCAGCAAATAACAGAAAACAAACCCTTTCCTTGAGTGCGATAGACTGACAATCTACAACCCAGCTGTTCAAAAACAGATGTTCAGGACTTATCTGTAAGTCTATTCCACTAAGTATTTTAATTATTGGTAAAATTTTTTCCCAAAACTGAAGTATTTGGGGCCAGTATAACCAGCAGTGGAGATAGTCGCCAATTAGATCACACCCCCTCCAACAATGGGGATTGAATTTGTCCTTCATGTTTTTTCATGCAATCATCTTTTTTTCAAAAGCAGTCTAAGCTGGTCAGTGCTACATTGAGTAGTGAAGAATTAGAGAAGCCTTTTCTGGAAAGAATCCCGAGTTTTATCTGTCTCGAATGGACTGCCAATCAATTTCATTTGATGTCTCCCAGTTCAAGTACTGTGCAAGGAAAAAAAAAAAACCCGGGTGATTTACACCGATGTTTATAATCATGTGAATGATTTATAGTAAATCATTCTCACGATTATAAATATCGGTGTAAATCACCAGGTTTTTTAATTTCTAAAAGGCAAGAAAATCACCAAGCGTCTCTGTTGGATTTTTGTCCATCAATACGAACACTTCCCCCACCCCTTAAATCGTGATGTCTGTGAAGGGTGATTGTGGCTTGTGAAAAAAAGAAGTGTCCTAGCAGGGTGTCTTGTTACTACGTGTTTCAGGGCTGTACATTGACAACAGGTTCGTGGGCTGAAGCTTGCTGGCTCCAGTTAAGCCACAGATACCATGCTGGCACTCACCGATGGGGCTGTCTTGGTTCCTTCTCTTTTTAAAAGCAGTTTTTAGCATTGGCCATTGCAACATCCCACGGCGATGCCCACTGCTTAGTTTCATCTGCTATGTTTCTCTCCCACCCTCAAGAATGCTGAGTGGACTTGGGCGTCCCTAAATTCTTCTGCAGTTTCCAACAGGTTAGGTGCTAGAGGACCATCTTTTGATGGCCATCACAAACAGAAAAGAGAAGGAACTTTCATTCTGTTTCCCTTTCCCCTTTTTTATTGACATGGTTCGTGTGAAACGAGGCCACCGAAGAAGGCCCAAGTTTTATCTCGTTCCTGGAGAATTAAATAGCCGCAACTCCCTGTCTTCTGTCTACAAAACTGCCTGCTACCAAGTCACAGCGAGGACCTGACTGTGGGGAATTAATTAATTAATTACTGTATGGCATCGTGTGTAGAATCGCCAGGAGAGCCTAAGATTGTATGGCAGCCAGAAGTTCTAGCTCTTTTAGTGTTATGCCCCACTGGGTGGTGAGCTAGTTTTTTTTAAGCCAAGAGACATTTCAGAGGTGGTTTGCCATTGCCTGCCTCTACGTCACGGCCCTGGTATTCCTTGGAGGGCGCCCTTCCAAATACTAGCCAGGACCAACCCTACTTAGCTTCCAAGATCTGATGGGATCAGGTGCAGGTCAGGGAGAGCCACTGCGGTGTAGTGGTTAGAGTGTCAGACTAGGATCTGGGAGACCCAGGTTCGAATCCCCACCTTGCCGTGGAAGTTTAAGATCATAAGAGAAGCCATTTTGGATCAGGCCAGTGGCCCGTCTAGTCCAACAGTCTATGTCACACAGTGGCCATAGCTTGCTGGGTGACCTTGGGCCAGTCACACTCTCTCAGTATAACCTACCTCACAGGGGTGTTGTGGAGATAAAATGGAGGAGAGGAGAATGGATGTAAGCTGCTTTGTGTTCCCACTGGGGGGGAAAGGCAGGGTATGCATGAATTGATTCTATGACTGGACTCTGTCTAACTCATGATTATCATATTTGACTGGCAAAGTCTTCTCCAGAGTCTCGGGAAGAGACATATTTCTCTTTCCAACCCTGAATGCATTTATACATTTCAATGGAGATGCTTGTGACCTTCTGTATGCCAAGCAGATGCTTTATCGGAGAGCCACCGACTTTTTCTGCAGTGGAATTAGTGACATTTTTGAGCTGTGAATCACGTCTGTTACAGAATGCTGAAAAGCATAAGATTATGGGATCTGTTTTCCCACTTTCCTTTTCGATACATCCCTCCCTTACTTCCTGCCACTTACAACTGTGTCTATGGCTTGGCGACCAGTGAAGATCAGAGACCCCCCCCCCTCCAAGAGAGTTCCAGCCTCCTCCTCTAACAACACCATCTCTTTCTCGCTCTCTGTCCCTCTCTCTCTGTGTGATATTAACAGTTTGACTCAGAGGAAAAGACAATCATGCTAGGAAAAGCAGAAGGCAGCAGGAAAAGGGGAAGACCTGACATGGGATGGGTCGACTCAGTCCAAGAAGCCACGGCCCTCGGTTTGCAAGAACAGAGTAAGGCTGCTAACAATAGTATAGGAGTGAGGCTTTGTGGAGCTGGGATAGAATTTTGACACCTCTGGACCAATGCTCCCTCTAAGCTGTGGAGTCTAGTGAGCAAAAATGCTACTTTGTGAGCTACTGGCATTAATGTTGTGAGCGAGCAACTTGGCTACTACATAAGTGAGTTTGCTCTGGAGCCATCCTTCCTGAGCGACGACAAAAAATGTGTGAGCCGGAGGCTAAAAAACTGCGAGCTAGCTCACACTAACTCAGCTTATTTATTTATTTATTTGTTTGTTTGTTTGTTTCATTTATATCCCGCCTTGTCAGTTTTACAACTGACTCAAGGCGGCTAACAACATATAAAATCATAAAAACAAGTTTACAAATTAAACATTAAAACATTTAAAACAGCACTAAATCAAATATCACAAGATGGCGACTTCCTAGCGCTCCGGTGGGCAACTGCAGTAGGGTGCGATCAACAGGGCCAGGGAGATGGTCTGATCAGCTTTCTCCCTGGCGGCGGCCCCTATTTGAAAGCCTGGCGGAAGAGCTCCGTCTTACAGGCCCTGCGGAACTGCAACAAATCCCGCAGGGCCCTGATGTTATCCGGGAGCTCATTCCACCAGTAAGGGGCCGCCACCGAGAAAGCCCTGGCCCTGGTACAAGACAACCGGGTCTCCTTTGGACCGGGGCAAGTCAGGCGATTTTGGGTGCCCGACCTCAGCAGCCTCTGGGGCCTATATGGGGAAAGGCGGTCCCTCAAGTAGGCGGGCCCCTTAGAGGGAACAGTGCTCTGCACAGTCATTCACTCCCTTCCTTGGTTGGGATGGCCCAGCAATTGAAACAAGGGGCCACGTTTGTCCACTGAGGGCAATGCCAGAGACTCTGAAACCGGATTTCATTTCCATACACTCCACTTGGGTCATTGTCTCCCTCCTTTCAAGGCCCTTTGGTTCTTTATAGTTCTTCATCTTGACAGCTTTTGTCTCTGATCAGAGAGCCCACAGCTTGAAAGTAATGGTTGGCATCTTTTTCCAAAAAAAAAAAAAAGTTTCAAAGGGTTCTCCAGGGGTGGGAAGAGGATTGATTGCTCCTCGCCCTGTAACACTCAAGCTCTTAAAAATGGACTGCTCTAAATCCCTCCCCCCCCATCAAACCACAGCTGATTTATAGTGGCCCTGTAGGGTTTTCAAGGCAACAGAGATTCAGAAGTGTCTTCTCATCGCCTGCATCTGTGCAGTAACCCTGGACTTTCTTGGTGGTCTCCCATCCAAGTACTAACCAGGTCTGACCCTGCATAGCTTCTGAGACCTGAGAAGATCAGGTTAGCTTGGGCTGTCCAGGTCAGGGTGCTCTGTACGGGCCATTCAACCAGTTTCTTGGGAGAGAGATGGCGAAAGAACAGATAGAAAGGAGGAGGATGGATATATATGGTTAACAACCCCCCCCCCACACACACACACACAAAGTGCAGGTACTGTTTTATGCAGCAAAAGCCAGTGTGATGAGGCTGAAAGCTACACTGGTTAAGTAACCAAGCAAATGAGGCAATCCGTAAACATGGCCGTAACCCTGAATCAATTGGAGCAGGTGGAGATCTTGAGTATCTTCTGGGCCTCCAAGGCTTGTGAAGGGTTTGGTCAGCCTCTCTTTGCATGGTGCTGCCAAGATCAGAGGTGGTAAGGTCCCAAGATGCTTGGGAGAAAGGCCATGGCTCAATGGAAGAGCATCTGCTTGGTGTGCAGAAGCTCCCAAGTTCGATCCCCAGCACCTCCAGTGAAAGGATATGGCAGTAAATGAGGTGGTAGACCTCTACCTGAGACTCTGGAGAGTCAATGCCAGTCTGAGTAGACAGTATCGGCCTTGAGAGACCTATGGTCTGACTCATTATAGGGCACTGTGATGTGTTCAAAGACAAGTGTATACATATTCTCAAGAAATAAAGAAACAGAATTACTGGTTGGTACATGACACTTCTTCCAGGTTAAAGAGGTCCAGCCCCCCCCCATCCCAATTTTATCACTGCGTATCCTAGCCAATTGTTCAAACAGGTACTCTATGAATCTCATGTGGCATCAGTGCCATTGAAGACAGCAACCGAGATGACTAGGGGGTTGGGGCACCTTCCTAGGAGGAAAGGCTGAAGAGCCTGGGACTTTTCAGTTTAGAAAAGAGATGACTAAAGGGTGACATGATCGAGATTTGTAAACTTATGCCTGGGGTGGACAGAGTTGACAATGAGAGATTTCTCTCCTTCTCCCGAAATACTGGAACTCAAGGGCGTCCCATGAAGCTGATGGGCAACAGGTTCAGGACAGAGAAAAGGAAATACTACTTTACACAGAGAGTGATTCAAATGTGGAAGGCACTGCCAGAGGATGTAGTGATGGCCATGGGAATAAACAGCTTTAAAAGGGGGATTACATAGATTCATGGCGGAGATGTCTATCACTGGCTGCTAGCCATGGTGACTCTGAATCCCAGCCTCTGAATCCCAGAGCTAGGAGGCAACATCCGGGGAAGATCTCAGCCTCTATGCCCTGTTGTTGGCCCTCCAGAAGAACTGGTTGGCCTCTGTGTGAGACAGGATGCTGGACTAGATGGACCACTGGTCAGATTCATCAGGCCTCTTCTGACGTTCTAATGAAGTCCTCGGCCTCTCTGCCCTGTCGTTGGCCCTCCAGAGGAACCAGTTGGCCACTGAGTGAGGCAGGATGCGGGACTATTGGTCTGATCTAGCAGGGCTCTTCTGATGTTCTTCTGTTCTTAATCTCCCCCCTATCAGTTATGCTTGGTAACCAATTAAAAGCAACGGCAATAATTCTCCCATTCTCTTTCTTCCCCCCTCCCCAAACCCACCCTGTTTTTTTTACCCCCTTTCCTTCACAAAGAAAGGTTTGCCTGGCTATATAGTCCACGGTTCTGATCCTCAGATCATCCTCTTTGGTTCCTTCCCGCTCCGACCGCCGGCAGAACTATGTGGGATCATTGTTCGTGCCGGCCACACTCCCAATTCCGAAAGGCCTGATTTATTAGCTTGTCAAGGGAAGCATTGTTGAAGAAGGCAATCAGAAAGCACTTACCTAGTGAAACTAAAATTACTGCCTTTTCACTGGCTAATTTGTATAACTCCCATGGAGGAACTTGGGAAGTGTTTGATGAGGCATAAAATGATGATTAATGAATGTATTGGCCGGGTGCTCATCAAATAGGAGTTGTATATCTTTCCCCTTATTGGGCGACAGTTCCAGTGGCGGCTGCGATGTGGCCCTCTCGAAGAAGGCCAAGATGGTCTCTGTTCCTGGCATCTGCCCCCCCCCCCCTTTAACCCAACCCGACCTGAAGAATATCTTGTGTGTAACAGAGGCAATATCAGGGGAGGGCCGGAGACAAAGGGCCCATTTGATTCAACAGTAAATGAGAAATGTGAAGAAGGTGGCGGCGAAGGGGGTGGGAGTGGACAATCATCCGCTCAGTTTTCAATCACTTTGACTACTGAAGAGGGAAGAATGCAGAAACTAGATAAGGTGTGAAAAGCGAAAGCAGGGGGGGAGGGGGAGGGGGGGGAGGGGGGAAGAAAGATGACAAACCAATTTCAAACTTCCATAAAGGAGCCGGCCAAACAACCTGATTGTGGCCCGAATGAAAGGCGGCAGAGGACAAATGACATTCTTTGGCGTCCAACCCGCTCTGACAAAGCATGCTTCTTAACTGTCATGAAATCCCATCCACTTCTGCCCCGAACACGGGGGTGAGGAGGGTCAGGCACTAGACGGCCAGGCGCCCTCCGACAAGGCCCTGGCTTGGCACCCTCCTGCTGGGTGCTTCTCCCTGGCACAGACTGGTGCCTCCTTCCCCTGGCTTTTATTTTCTGCTTTGATACTGCAGCGGTTGCAGACGGTGGTAAGGGAGGGGTCGTGGCCAGGTTGCCCGGCTCCCTACCCGGATTAGACGATAGCAGAATTGGCGACAGACGACCCATTCCCACCCCCCAGGGACAATTCAGAGAGGGAGCAGTTGATGATCTGGCCTATCTTAAAAAGAGTCATGGTTGGTGGTGGAGAGGGCCATCAAGTTGCAGCTGACTTAGGACCAACGCTGTGGAGTCTTGTGAGCAAAAATTCTACTTCGTGAGCGACTGGCATTAAAGTTGTGAGCGAGCAGTTTGGCTACTGCATACGTTAGTTTGCTCTGGAGCCATCCTTCCTGAGCGAAGACAAAAACGTTTCCGCTGGAGGCTAAAAAACGGTGAGCTGGCTCACACGAACTCAGCTGAGAGGGAACACTGCTTAGAAGAAGAAGAAGAAGAAGAAGAAGAAGAGATTGGATTTATATCCCGCCCTTCACTCACTTAAGAGTCTCAGAGCGGTTTACAAACTCCTTTCCTTCCCCTCCCCACAACAGACACCCTGTGAGGTAGGTGGGGCTGAGAGAGCTCTTTCCCAAGCTGTCCTTGAGGGAACAGCTGGTACAGAGCTATGGCTTGCCCAAGGTCATCCAGCCAGGTGCAAGTGGAGGAGTGGGGAATCAAACCCGGTTCTCCCAGATTAGAGTCCGCGCACTTAACCACTACACCAAACTGGCTCTCAAACTGGCTTAGGATATCGGGCTTTCAAGGCAAGGGACATCCAGAAGATTTTTGCCATTGCCTGCCTCTGCATAGCACATTTGGACTTCCTTGGTGGTCTCCCATCCAAGTGCTAACCAGGGGGGACCCTGCTTAGCTTCCAGATCTGATGAGATCAGGCTAGCCAGGCCAGGGCATGGTTGCTATTGGTGCTGGAAAGGGCTATCAAGTCACACCTGACTTATGGCAACCCCTCATGGGAGTTTCAAGGCAGGCGATGAGCAGAGGTGGTTGGCCATTGTCTGCCCCTGCAGAGTGGCTGTGGATTTCCTTAGTGGTCAATATGGTTAACTCGAGGGCACACCATGAAATTTCTGAGCAGTTGGGTTAGAATGGATAAAAGGAAGTACTTCTTCACCCAAAGAGTAATTAACACAGAGAATTCACTGCCACAGGAGGGGGCGGCGGCTACAAGCATGGACGGCTTCAAGAGGGAATTAGATAAAGATATGGAGCAGAGGTCCATCAGTGGCTATAAGCCACAAGGTATAGATAGGAACTCTCTGTATGGGGCAAGTGATGCTCTGTATTCTTGGTGCTTGGGGGGGGGCAACAGTGGGAGGGCTTCTAGTGTTCTGGCCCCACTTATGGACCTCCTGGTGGCACCTGGTGTTTTTGGCCACTGTGTGTGACAGAGTGTTGGACTGGATGGGCCACTGGCCTGATCCAACACTGGCTTCTCTTATGTTCTTACGTTCTTATGCCATACAAAGCACAGAGATGACTGTCACTCTAAATATTGGCACAGCTTGAAGGCACAGGAGAAGACTGCCAACCCGCCATGCACTCCCTCACCCTGAGAAGTGTCAGATCCTTTAGTTAAAGAGGACAAGACAGAGAGGCCAACTGCCTAAGGAAGGTATGGAATCGTTTGCAGGCTCCAGAAGGTGGTGACCTGCCTCAAGGGGAAGACTTCTTTGGGTGGTGTCCACCTCCCGGCCTACCAGTCACCGACTTCTTGTTGCCTGCCAGGCCTTCCTGAAAACAGTGTATAAACCTCATATGTCTAGTTTCGAAACTGTTATGAGATACCTCTTGGTGAAGATTCAGCCATAGTTTCTGGTGGCTCGTTGGTTGCTTACTGGGGTAACCAAAATGCTGGCCCAACTCTCATAAGAGAAAGAAACACTGTGTGAGAGTTCAGGTAGCCTTTCAAACATGCACACTTTGCCATGCTCTTTTTAGAGAGAACTAGGGTTGTAAAGGAGGATGTCCTCTGGGGGATGCCGGCAGCAGCAGTGGTGAGGTGGGCAAAGGGTCAGCAGGTGGAAGTTGCACTGCTGCCTCTGATAGTGAAAGTCTTGAGCAACCACAAATTGTTTTCGGTAGAGATGTTCAGGTGATGTTGCCAACCTCCAGGTGGGGCCTGGAGATCTCCTGCTATTTCAGCTGACCTGCAGTCAATAGAGATCAGTTCCCCTGGAGAAAAAATGGCTGCTTTGGAGGGTGGACTCTATGTAGGGTTTCAGCCCCCTCACGGGAGTGGGGGAACCCACACTTTCATAGGCTCTTGGCCACCGCTGGTCAGCTGAGTGGCAGGGGAAAATCCTGCCCCCAACTGACCTTTTCAGGCCTACTTCTGGTTTCGACCCTACTTCTGGTTTCAGCCTTACTTCTGATTGGGGGGTGATGCTCTGGTTTTTGGGCAAAACTCTGTGGTTTGAAGCTGAATTTGCCATATAGTTTTGCCCAAAAGACAGAGTGTTGCCCCAACCAAAAGTAGGCCCAAAACTGGAAGTAGGCCCAGAACTAGAAGTATGCCTGAAAATGCTGGACATCACTTCCAGTCTCCTGGAAGGATGTTGGGAGACCTCCATTGGCCAGGTAAGTTGACCTGGCTACCCTAACTCTACGACACTGTACCCCCCTGACATCCCTCCCCTCACCAAACTCTACCCTCTTCAGGCCCCACCCCTAAAATCTCCAGGTATCCCCCAAAATAGAACTGGCAAGCCTAGTTTCAGTTAACAGTCTGTTGACATTTGCAGGAAAACAAAAATTACAGGCCCTCCCAGACTATGGTGCTTCAGATGCAGATAGGAAAACCACATATTTACACATTCCTGGTCATTTTAACACATCAGAGAGAAGGGCTGGCTCAGCCGCTTCTAACATACCAGTTTTCAACAGTGAAAACATTTTTGGAATAGGCGAACTTTCAAATATGGTGTACTCCATATAAATTCTGAAGCCTTTCAACCCCAGGAAGCCCATATCATATTTCCCCCCTGAACACTTAGACAACTCCAAGCTTATCCTTTTGATGAACTACCCTCCTGACTCCTTTCCACCCCCATCAGATGAAATAAAATTTTCTATTTGTTCTCGAGTTAAAGTTGGAAAAATTTGGGGGAAAAAGAGCTTCCTGCTATCATTCCCATGAGGACTATTGCACATTTCTGCAATCTCTTCGGGATGAAGCTCTTTCTGGTGGCCGGTGGCTTATGAGGGTAACCAAAATGGTGGCCAAACTCTCATGAAAGAAAGGCATACTGTGTGAGGGTTCAGGTAGCCTTAATGGGGGAGAACTCGAGGATGGAAAAGGAGAACCCAGAGTCTGGAAGGTTATTGGCTGGGGAAAGGGTCTAAAAAGGAGGGGTGCAAGCGCTGGGAATTATTGGTTCCAATCTCATTAAGGACCATTTCAGTTATCCTGATGGTCTTATCCTGGAGTGCCCTTTGGTTATCTTTAGGAATTGATCTTGCTTTAACTGCAGTTGTCAAAGAATGCCCTTTTCTAGGTGGACTGCCCGCCTCCTGAGGCACTGAGCACCGAAGGACAATCTGAACACTGTCTCTGACCAGCTGCTGAAGGACTCATCTCTCCCTCGTGCTGAATGACTGCTCTCCCCCCCATCTTCAGTCTGAGAAAGAAGAGCTGACACTTGCCAGAGTGGTGAGTATTTTAATCCGGGTCTCCAAAACATGGGCGATCCGCTCAGCACGAAGATGATGCATTTGCTTCCGTGGACTCCTTTTGAAAGAGCTTCTGACACAAGGGGGAAAGAGATGCTCACAGCCCTCTGCGAGGCGATACTGGCCCAAACGGGCCACCAAAACAAACAAACAGAAACTGATGCCCCCTTTCTGATACGAGTATACTTTGTTGACTTGAGCACCCGCTTGATTTCAAAAAGGGGAAGACAATGGATACTGAACCTCTGAAAGCTGATGGTCATCTTCAGATTTTTGCTGGGGGGAAAATTTGGGGATGAGTGCCAGAGGGTATAGAGAACTGGAATATGTTTACTGATGGTAGAGGGGTACCACCTTCACAGTAAAACAAAAATTAATAAATTACTTTGGTTCTGTGAGCATTTTTTGGGTGGTTTGAGAAGACATTTAGAGTCCCAAGGCCTGTGCCTTCAAATGAAGGGTGTGGTGGAAAGTAGACAAGATGGTGCTTAAATGAGTGGGGCTAAAGAAGACAGGGTGGGGCTACAAGCCCAAGAATATGGGGAATTTCTTTTTGCACTTAGGCTACTGACTGAAACCATTCTAAGAAAATATTGCTTTCAGACACAACCATAGAAAGCGTTAGCTAACATTGTCCATTCAGCCTTAATGGACAGGCCTTGGAACATCGGAGTACATTCTTAAAGAGTCTAACCTAACTCTTGCAAAGCTGGATGGCATGGGATATACCCACTTCCAAATGCACCGCGACTGAATGCATATTAAAGGAAACCCTTTTTATAGAACTTTACCACATGAAGGAAAATATAGCCTTTCCTCTGATCTGGTGACCATCATCATCTTCCTCCTCCTCCTCCTTTTTCTCTTCCTCCTCTTCCTCTTTTTCCTCTTCCTCCTCCTCCTCCACCATCACCACCACCATCTTCTTTTTCTGTTTCCTCTTCATATTTTTCTTCTTCATCTTCTGTTTCATCAACTTCTTCTTCTTCTTCTTCTTCTTCCTTAAGAACATAAAAGAAGCCAATGTTGGAACAGGCCAATGGCCCATCCAGTCCAACACTCTGTCACACAGTGGCCAAAAACACCAGGTGCCATCAGGAGGTCCATAAGGAACTCCTCCTCTTCTTCCATAAGAACATAAGAGAAGCCAGTGTTGGATCAGGCCAGTAGCCCATCCAGTCCAACACTCTGTCACACAGTGGCCAAAAACACCAGGTGCTGTCAGGAGGTCCAGCAGTGGGGCTGCTGCTGCTGCTCCTCCTCCTCATGGTTTGGAGAAACATTCAGTTATGTCAGTTTGTCCCTACCTGCACTCTGAAGTGGTAGAATGTATCATCCTGGGGAGTCCAGACCTTTGGAATCTCTGTGAAGTATCCCCACAGTTCAGAGGGTGGGAGGCTCCATCCCTACCCACAGCCTGGAGAATCCATTCCCATGCGGATCCAAAGCCTTGACTACCCAAAGACCTCCAGTTTGTCCTTACTGGTGTGATTATTCGGCTTATGTTTCGATCGAGGTGTGAACTTGCTGTCACTGTTCTGGAGTGAGCCGGAAGACCAACCAGCGAGTGTCCCAGAAAGAAGGGCTGTGAGGATCCTATATATGAGTTTCCTCAGGGTGTCAGGTCAGTGGGTTCAGACAGAAATGGCTAATTCTGTCTAAATCTAGATCCCTCCCTAAATTCCTGAATCGTACGAACGTATACCAAGTCAAACAATAGGTCAATTTGTCTCAACAATGTCTCTTCTATCTGGTAGAGGCTCTTCCAAGTGTAAGGCCGAGAGAGTTTTTTCCCAACAGACCCGATGTCCTCGGTTTGGACACGCCAGAGACTGAACCTTTCTATACTTATCTTACTAGATGATCGGTAGCTAAGTTGGGTGGCATCTCGCAGTTTCACTTGGTCTTCCAGTGGGTACCTAATGGTTTCCTCTAGCCCAGTCAACTGCAAATGGGCATCACTGCATTATCATCTGTGGATTTGTGAAGTTACCAAGAGGGTAGATGAGGAGCTAGTGGGTAATTATTGGGGATAATTGTCATGGATTACATGGGATACATTTATCTCCCAGACATGCATATTGTACATAAGCTGAAAAGGAACTGTGGAATAATTTTGAAGAATGAAATGACCAAATCACCATATTGTTGATACCTCAAGACCTTTCAGCTGGCGTTTGCCAATGCAGAACATTGTAGAAAACACATTTAACTTTAGAAAGTCATACACCCATCTTCTACAGAGTAGGTCATCTAGTTCAGTATTGTCTGATGGAGCGGGCAGCAGCTCTCCAGGGTCTGAGGAAGAGGGAACCTTTCCTAGCACTGGCTGCCCAATGTCTTTCAACTGGAGATCCCAGGGATTAAATGGGAGACTTCCTGCATGTAAAGCGAATGCTCTACCAATGAGCCACACAGCCCCTCCATGTGCTGGACATTGCCTTATATCAAGGCACCCAATTGGTTTATCCAGCCCAGCATTGCCTGAGCTGACTGGCAGTGGCACTCATGCAAATAAAGCTCTTTCCTAGTAGCTGATGTGTCAGATACTTTTATGGGAGATGGAACCCATGTGCCATGTTCCATCTATGAGTGATGGATCCTTCCTCGGAGGACTGATGGCATGATTTGGCTCTGAACTTTGAGCGGAACATGTAACGCTAACTTCTTCTGCGTCACACCGTCAGTCCATCTAGCAACTTCCAACTGACCCCAGGGTCTTCGACAGAGAAAGGTCTCTCCCATAATTTGCTACCTGAGATCCTTTAACTGGGGATGCTGTGGAGAGAGCAACAAAGGTAATTCGGGGGTTGGAGCATCTTCCCTAGGAGGAAAGGTTGAAGAGCCTGGGACTTTTCAGTTTAGAAGAGAGATGACTAAAGGGTGACACGATCGAGATTTATAAACTTATGCCTGGGGTGGACAGAGTTGACAATGAGAGATTTCTCTCCTTCTCCCGAAATACTGGAACTCAAGGGCATCCCGTGAAGCTGATGGGCAGTAGGTTTACAATGGGCAAAAGGAAATACTTCTTTACAAAGAGAGTGTAAAGCTTCAGAGCTTTCTTTGCTTACCTGCTCCGAGCGAGCAAACGGAGGTGTGTGTGTACCCGTTTGTGCACCAGTATGCATCTGCTTGTGCATTTGTCCTCTTCCTCCCTCCCACAATCCCATTCTCGACGTTATCACTTCTGGTGTTGAAGGAGCCGAAGCCCTCTTTGCATAATCCCAGCAGTCATTTTAGGCATTCACCGCTACAACCTGGTGAGTTAACTTACGATCCCATCTGTATCGCTAAAAGTTACCAAGATGTGTTAAAGTGTGCGGTGCGCTCAGCATTACACAATGACAGTTTTGGGGCATAATTGCTTTAATGTGGGCAATTAAGACTAAGTGCTTGTGATTTTAGTGTCTGCCCTACATTCCTATGAATGATTACGATGATCAATACACATGATTTGTAAGTCGCTTCCTATTGATCGAATGGTAAAATGTTTGACCTTCCTTGGAGGAAGTAATTTGCTAAATTATGACACTACGCAAAGTCTTTTTTTTCCCTCCCCAGTTCAGAGGTGAGGGGTAATGGTGGACATAACTTGGGGGGGGGGGAGAGGAAACGTGGGGAAGGGAAAAAAACTTTTCATTTTGCCTTTTGCCTGAAAGTAAACCTCTGCATGATTATGTTCCTGACAACTCATTGGCTTTACCTGTGTGGAACGAAGCCATTCGTTTCAAATCTGAACTCGGTTGCAGCAGATTTGCATTGCATTCCCTCTTCTGTTCTTTACGTTGAATAAAAAGGTTTGGCGGATCATCTTGGCTCCCTTTTGCTGTTTATTTCTCTGTTTAGAGCATCTACACCTTTCTTCTTGACCGGTGTTTGTGCTTGATGAATGATCTAATAAGCTGTTTAAAACAAACAATCCCCCCCAAAGTAGCACTACTCACAACTGGGGTCAATAGTTCATTTTCATCTGACCCTTTTTCCAATCCCTTATAAGCTTATGCATGGGACAGAGCTGGTAGAGAAAGAGGTACTTTCCCCCCTTTCTCACAATACAAGAACTCGTGGGCACTCCATGAAATTGCTGAGCAGTCAGGTGAGAACAGATAAAAGGAAGTCCTTCTTCACCCAAAGAGTGATTAACACATGGAATTCACTGCCACAGGAGGTGTTGGTGGCTACAAGCATGGACGGCTTCAAGAGGGAACTAGATAAACATATGGAGCAGAGGTCCATCTATTAGCCACAAGGTATAGATAGGATCCCTCAGTCTGGGGCAAGTGATGGTCTGTATTCTTGGTGCTTGGGGGTTGGTGGGCAACAGTGAGAGGGCTTCCCCCGCTGGTGGACATCCTGGTGGCACCTGGTATTTTTGGCCACTGTGTGACAGAGTGTTGGACTGGATGGGCCATTGGCCTGATCCAACACTGGCTTCTCTTGTTCTTACATTCTAAGCTCATAGAAGAACGCATGGTTCTCTCTTTCACCTGGTTACCCCGCAACAACACTGCAAGATCGGCTAGTGAGAGTGAGAAGGTCCCTCACTGAGTCTGGTGACTCCATGGGAGCTTGAGCCTGAATCTTTCAGATCTGAATCCAGTACTTTAACCACTACCCCACAACGACAAAGAAGGCTACAATGAATCCCAGCTCGGGGATGTCAAGAATTTTGCCAGGAGCACATTTGTCAAAGGTTATCATATGCATCCATGCATTTATTTGTTAATTAAAACACTTATATCCCTCCTTTCCTTGTGGTTCCAGGTGGCTTGAGAGCCAGCATGGTGTAGCAGTTAAGAGTGACAAACTGTTCGATTCTGCTTTCCTCCACATGAATCCAGCTGGGTGGCCTTGGGTCAGTCACAGCTCTTTCAGAGGTCTCTGAGCCCACCAAATAAGTCTAGCTCGCCACCTAGTGGTGCTAAAGAGCTAAAACTGAAGGCTGCCAGACAACCCTAGGATCTCCTGGCTATATTGCACACCATGACATATGATGACGACGATGATTCTAGGTGGTATAAAACAGTACTGTAGTCAGAGGTGGCAATCAAATCTGAGCCAATCACTTGATCTGTTTGGTTCATGCCAAGCAGCCGAGAATGCCTACCAAACTGGTTTCCCAAAACTGCACATGCACAAAGACGCTTCTAGTTCAAACTGATTCGTGGCAATTAGTACCACTATGGGCTACTTAGACCAGGGCTGAGGACAGACTGGTAAAATGAAGCACAAGGGAAGCAGGGCAAAAAGACCCAGGCCGAGTTGTTGCAGGGCTTTCTGTTTGCACAACATAGATTGATGTGGGACCATACTGGGGAGTAGGTGGAATGGAGCATTCACACTGTGGGGTGGCCCCTGGCGGTGGCACGTGGCTTTGGTCCGTTTTGCCGACCTGCACATAGGTGCATGGGTGCAGCAGCCAGATCAGCAGGTTCACATTACTGGTGCCGCTTGATGTGCGGCTTATTTGTGTCCACACTGCCAGGAAGCGAGATGAACGCGCACCCAGACAGCTTGACACTGGTTTCACCAGGTACCTTTTTAAACTGAGATGAAAGCGCTTCAGGACCAGGTGAGTGCGGCACGGCAACGCCTGGCAGCTGTGGCTGTGTGAACGGACTCTCTTAATCTGCTTGCAAAGCGGGCCTACATCAGGCCAAACGGCCAGTCTGAACTAGCCCCAGGGGGCCCCAACCTTTTTGAGCCTGTGGGCACCTTTGGAATTCTCACACAGGGTGCTGGCGCAACTGCAACATGGCTGCCATGGTAGGAGGAGCAGTGCGGATGGAAGAAGCCCAAGCACAGTGGAGAAGAGAGACAATTTTAAAAACACACACACACACACATACACACTGAGAAAGAGGAATGAGAGAGAACAAAAGTAGGGCTGTAGAAGCAGCTGCAGTGGAAGCAACCTTAGTTTAATCGGCACAGCCAATCAGATCTCTGGTGAGCTGGTGACCAATCAGGAGCCCTGCTGGGCAAAAGCCCCGCTTAGAATCATCGAGTCGGGTGGGACCTCCAGGGTCATCTAGTCCACCTTCCTGCACAATGCAGGGCATTCACAAATACCTCCCCCTCCACACTCCCAGTGACCCCTGTTCCACGCCCAGAAGATCGCAAAAAGCAAACAAACTGGCATGGGGGAAAATTGCTTCCTCATCCCAAAGCGCCATCAGCATTTCCCTGGGTGTGTAAGAAAGGCCCACGAGAACTAAGCACTGAGGCAACCCTTCCTGCCCTCCCTCGAACAAACTGCCTAAGTTCACAGAATCAGCACTGCTGGAGGTTTGGGGGCATCTGATAGTAACATTATATTGAGTTACTGAAAGGGCAAGTAATGCCCGTCATTTAAAATACTGAATATTAGTGTTTTTGCTGCAGTATGGGAAAACAGGAAATCCACAACAGCTATACAAGAAAAATAGTACACGCATTGTATGCTACTGAGGAAGTTGTTACAACGAAACAGAGAATATATCTGGAGGGCTTTGTTGCAATCTTCTCACGCTTGGAACGTCTTTTGCTTTATTGTGAACCATTATGTATAATTTTGTTACATAATCAGTGTTATCATTGTAATTCTTAGTAGTTAACACTGTAATTCTTAGTAATAATATTGCATTTAGTGTTTTACTCTCAGCCTGTTCCTCCTTATACATTCTCCATTTAGCCGAGTAGTCTCATATTATACGTTCATAGAATCAGCATCGCTGTCAGATGGCCATCTAGCCTCTGGTTAAAGATCTCCAAAGTAGGAGAGCTCACCACCTCCCAATGAAGTCTGCTCCACTAAAGAACTACTCTATCAGGAAGTCCACCCACTTTCTAAAAGCTGTTGGTGGGCTCCCAGAAAAGTGACACTGGGTGCTGTGGCTCCCACAGGCACTGCACTGGGGGCGTCAGTCCTGACCAGTGTTCCCTCTAAGTTGAGTTAGTGTGACCTAGCTCACAGTTTTTTAGCCTCCAGCTCACAGTTTTTTAGCCTCCAGCTCACAGATTTTTGTCTTCGCTCAGGAAGGATGGCTCCAGAGCAAACTAATTTACACAGTAGCCAAATCACTCGCACACAACTTTAATGCCAGTAGCCCACAAAATAGAATTTTTGTTCACAAGACTCCACAGCTTAGAGGGAGCATTGCTCCTGACCAGTGTTCCCTCGAAGTTGAGTTACTGTGATCTAGCTCACAGTTTTTTTAGCCTCCAGCTCACAGATTTTTGTCTTCGCTCAGGAAGGATGGGTCCAGAGCAAACTAATTTATGCAGTAGCCAAATCGCTTGCTCACAGCTTTAATGCCACCGGCTCACAAAGTTGAATTTTTGCTCACAAGCCTCTACAGCTTAGAGGGAACGTTGCTCCTGACTTAGACAGACAGCAAAGGGCGAAGTTTTATTGAAACAGAGCACTGACTGATGATGGATTTACATCACTTATAAGCGACCTATTGGATGCCTGCTGCTTCCATCTTGCAGGTCCTGTGGAACTGTAATAGGTCCTGCAGGGCCCTGATCTCATAAGGTGGCTCATTCTACCAGGCAGGGGCCCAGGGCTGAAAAGGCCCTGTCCCTAGTTGAGGCAAGTCAGACATCCCCGAGGCCAGGGACTACTAGGAGATGCTGGATAGAAGAACACAATGTTCTATGGGGCTCATACAGGGAGAGATGATATGAAGATATGCAGGCCCCTGACTGTATAGGCCTTTAAAGGTAAGTACCAACACCTTGAAATGTATCTGGTCTTCAACAGGCAGCCAGTGCAGATATGCAGGTGGGGCAAACTGCACTCCTCTGGGGCCATTCCAGGTAGGGGAAAAGACATAAGGATCAAGGCATAAGCGCCCTCCTCCTGCCCCATGCCCCCACTGCAATGCGAATGAAGCCCCCGCAGGCCTAGGAACTGAGTTCCCAGCTCCCATCTGATTACAGATCCTCGTGTTAGGCCTGGACATGATCCAGTGACTTTGTAATGTCTTTGGGAAAGAACTTGCCCAGCCTACATCACTTTGGAGCGCTGCTGCCAATCAGATGAGATGTGACTTGGCTACATGGCCTGATGGCCTGACTTAACGCAAGGGGGTTTTACCTGCTAGCTCAGACTGAAGACTGAAGTTTAAGCCATCGTACACATTGATTACCTCACACACGATGTCATGCATCAGCTTGCAAGGGTTGGATACACTTTGGCCCAAATTCCTGGGGGGATCACTGCTCTAACGATGAAATATACATGAGCTTGTGCTGATTGCTCGCAATCCATGCTATGATGTTGAGAAGTATTGGAGTCGGGAGTCCATGGAACAGTGAAACAGGTAGATCTTTGTTACTGGTCCGGATGAAGCATACAACCCAGGCCTCCGAGCCCTCCTTTTACGCAGGTCAGGGATAATCCCCTGACCTCGCCCAACTGGCCTGATAGGCTCTTATCAGTCTATTTACATCTCATAGGTTCCCTGGGAGAAACCTAGGTACATGATTGGTGGCTGGTTTGAATCCACCTGGCCTTTGTTCTACCTGGCTGAAGCTCAGGTAGTTTCTTGGCCATGTGCTCTGGCCACATGGCGGTCGCCATTACTGGAGCACATGGCGACTGCATGGTCAATACATAACAGATATCATATTGTTGCTGTTGTTCAGTCGCACCGTCAAGTCTGACTCTTCGCGACCCCGTGGACCACATCACACCAGGCCCTCCTGTCTTCCACCGTGCTCCGGAGTTCGCTTAATTTCCTGTTTGCTACATCGGTGACACTGTCTAACCATCTTCTCCTTTGCCGTCCCCTTCTTCTTTGACCTTCAGTCTTTCCCAGCATCAGGGTCTTCTCCAGGGAGTGCTCCCTTCTCATTGGGTGGCCAAAGTATTTGAGCTTCAGCTTCAGGATCTGGCCTCAGGATCAGAAACGGATGTCATATTACAAGTTTTTAAAAACATCCAACTCCTGGCACCCAATAAAGGTGAACAAATATGGGGGGGAACTGTTGCTGGACCTCCCGAGGACTGGATGGCCACTGTGTGAGACAGGATGCTGGACTAGATGGACCCTCACTGGTCTCATCCAGCAGGGCTCTTCTGATGTTCTTAGGATGACATTAGCTGACACATTTGTAATCGTAGATGCGGGAGAGGAGTTGGAGACTCAGGGGTGCTGATTTGGGCAGAAGCTGTGTGCCCTGCACAGTGTCCACTTCCAGTCATCCACAGCCACCGCTCTCCTAATATTTCACTTTGCATGAACCCATGAAGCTGCCTTATGCTGAATCAGACCTTCTTGGTCGATCAAAGTCAGTATTGTCTACTCAGACCGGCAGCAGCTCTCCAGGGTCTCAAACAGAGGTCTTTCACCTCACCTACCACCAGATCCTTTAACTGGAGATGCCAGGGATTGAACCCAGGTCCTTCTGCAAGCCAAGCAACTGCTCTACCGCTGAGACACAGCCCCTCCCCTTCAAGAGTCAGCTATCAGTGGCCAAGACGTATCACCCAAACACAACATGTTATGAACAAGGAAGGAAATCTTTCTGTCTTTACGGGTGACATTTTGCTTGATCAAAGAGTTATCAGCTCATTCATGTTTTTGGTGGCTATTAAACATTCTTTCCCTGGCTAAATGAGTACCTTTGCTCCCAGCCCTTTAGCTATCCATGGAAAGTTATCACGTTAGCTGAACAAGACCTGGATGTATGTTGCTCAGCCCCCAGGGCTGAAAAGGGACTTTAAAGGGAACATTTCTGTAATGTTTTGCAAAGATTCCGCCCGCCCCTTCCCACACAGCATCAGGAGCCAAGAGGCAAAATGTTTGCCATTAGAACATGCACCAACTCCTCACGATTTCTACAGGGCAGGGCTGTTTGTTGCAGTTATCCAGATCTGAGAGCTGCAGAATCTCAGTGGGTCACTCCAGAAAAGTGGCATTCTGTGTTGGGCAGAGTTTGTCTGTCTTCTCTCTTTCTCATTTCCTGTGGGTATTAGCAGTCATCCCTCCAACTTCGCTGTTCTTTTTGAAAAACCCAGGTGCCATCAGGAGGTCTATGGGGGGGGGGAGGGGAGAACTCCAGCAACCCTTCCACTGTAAACTCCCCCAAGCACCAAGAATACGGAACATCACTGCCTCAGACAGAGTGTTCCATCTATACCTTGTGACTAATAGCCACTCATGGACCTCTACTCCATATAAGAGTGTAAGAGAAGCCTTGTTGAATCAGGCCAATGGCCCAGCCAGTCCAACACTCTGTTACACAGTGGCCAAAACCCAGGTGCCATCAGGAGGTCCACCAGCAGGACCAGGACTCCTGAAGTCCTCCTACTGTGGCTCCCCAAGCACCAAGGATACAGACAGAGTGTTCAATCTATACCTTGTGGCTAATAGCCACTGATGGATCTCTGCTCCGTATGTTTATCCAATCCCCTCTTCAAGCTGTCTCTGCCTGTAGCCACCATCACTTCCTGTGGCAATGAATTCCTACATTCCACCCCACCTCCTTTCTCACATGGTTCTAGAGGTTGCAACAGATAATACACATATATGCCTATGAGGGACTCTCTCCACTGTCAGGAACCCTGAAAAAAAAATTCTCTTCACATGGAGAAGAGGGTAGTCATGTCAGCCTGCAGTAGAACAACTAGGTTTGAGTCCAGAAGCTTTCAAGAGAGCAGGATCTGATGAAAGGAGCTCTAACCCTCGAAAGCCTGAATCCTGAAAATCTTGTTGGTCTCTAAGGTGCAACTGGACTTGATCCCAGCTCTTCACATGGAGAGTCATAAGAACATAAGAGAAGCCAATGTTGGATCAGGCCAGTGGCCCATTCAGTCCAACACTCTGTGTCACACAGTGGCCAAAAACACCAGGTGCCATCAGGAGGTCCAGCAGTGGGGGCAGGACACTAGAAGCCCTCCCACTGTTGCCCCCACCCCCAAGCACCAAGAAGACAGAGCATCACTTGCCCCAGACTGAGAGTTCCTATCTATACTTTGTGGCTGATAGCAACTGATGGACCTCTGCTCATAAGTATGAGTAAGTCCCATAAGTATGTGCAGATGGACACACATAAACCCTATCCAGACATTCTGATCAGTGCATGGATGTTGGAAATGGGGACATGTCTCTCTCTTCACTGCTATAATAACTCCTCATACAACTTGCCATGGAATATGTGAATTGGTATCAAGTTTAGTCCTATGACCCCTTCTGGTCATGGAAGAGTCTTACTTTAGTAGGGTTGACAGCTCTGGTTGGAAGATACCTGGAGATTTTGGGGTGGAGCCTGGGAAGAATAGAATTTGGGGAAGGGAGGGACCTCAGCAGGGTACCATGCCATAGAGTACACCCTCCAAAGCAGCCATTTTCTCCAGGGAACTGACCTTGATCATCTGGAGATCAATTGTAATAGCAGGAGATCTTCAGGTGCTACCTGGAGGTTGGCAACCCTATGCTTTGAGAAAGAGGGCTTTTTTGTCCCTAGAGTTAGGGCTGCAGAGAACTGCCATGGGCACCCCGAAGCAACAGCCTTCTCTAGCACCCCACTTATACCCCACAAACCCAACTCAAACATGCCCAGTTTCATGGGCCTTCAGAACATAAGAACATAAGAAAAGCCAATGCTGGATCAAGCCAATGGCCCATCCAGTCCAACACTCTGTCATACAGTGGCCAAAAATATCAGGTGCCATCAGGAGGTCCACCAGTGGGGCCAGGACACTAGACTCCATCCCACTGTTGCAACCCATCCACCCCAAAGCACCAAGAATACAGAGCATCACTTGCCCCAGACTGAGAGTTCCTATCTATACCCTGTGGCTCATAGCCACTGATGGACCTCTGCAGATGATGAAGGCCCCTGGAGTTTTATCCCCCATTTGCTTCCCTCCTGGTAGCTCAGGCTGGAGCAAGAGTCTTCATGTAGCAGAGAGGAGCTGAAGAATCCGACCTTTTTTCATAGTTTAGTTTAGTTTATTCGGCTTATATCCCACCCTACCCCGCTGAAGAGGCAGGATAAAATGGGGGTTCTCTCTATGGTTTATCTGCAGTAGCCCATTCCCACATGCAACCATCACTTTGATGTGTGTATCCTTGTAGTAGGAATGTGGCCTACCATCTGAGCTTATCCGCAAGAACATAAGAAGAGTCCTGCTGGAACAAACCAATGGTCCATCTAGTCCAACATCCTGTCTCACACAGTGGACAACTAGTTCTTCTGGACGGCCAACAACAGGGCATAGAGGCCAGGACCTTCCCATGATATTGCCTCCTGGCTCTGGGCTTAAGAGGCTTAGTGCCTCTGAATGTGGAGGTTTCCCATAGTCCACCAGGGCAAGTAGCCACTGAAAGACTTCTCCTCCATGAATCTATCTAACCCCTTTGAAAGCTGTTTATTCCTGTGGCCATCGCTACGTCCTCTGGCAGTGAATACTACATTTTAATCACTTTGGGTGGGTTCATATGGCTCTTTTGAGCCACGCCAGGCACAAGTGCCTGGTGGATTTAAAGTGCACATTGAGATCACAACATCTGGGAACCGTGCCGCTATCGTGAGTAGCCCGTTGATCCCTGTTGGGAATCCATACTTAAAAGATAGTAGTGAAAGACTGATCTAAAGATGGCCGACAGGCCAATGCCGGACTTTCCACCATTACGTTGTACCTCCAGCACACAATCTGACCATCCCGAATGGCTGCCATTTTTAAAAAAACTCTTAGCAATGTGTACATAACTGCTTAAACACGCAACATCCCCAGAGCTCTGCTCAAGCGATTTGAACAATTTAATTTCCTGACGGTCCCCTTAATTTTATTAACTTTATAAACTGAAAGGGTACCTAAAGGAAGGCACAATTGGTGGCGCTTTTGCCATTTTAGTCTGTTCATGCGCAGAAAAACAAGTACATGGTGAGGCGCATATGCGCATGCACAGACAGGATTTAAAAAAAAAAAAAAAACCTGGACCACACGGCTCCTTATGGTGGATGCCATCTAGACAATCCGCCATGGGAGTCACACACAGTAAAGCACTCCACGGGTGATCTGTCTGGTCGCGCAACACTGGATCAAAAAGATCTAGCTCAAATTACAGCCGGGCCAATGGCGGGATTAGCTGCCCGTCTGAACCCACCCTCTCTGTGTCAAGTAGTATTTCCTTTTTCCTTCTGTATACTCCTTCCCAGAATTGCAGATGCCACCGTCTCTAGCCTGGTATGCTTGCTGCCGAGCGGCACGTTCCAATGACTATTTTGAGAACAGGAGACGCTGCAGAGGAGGTGGTTTGTAAGCCTGTACACATAGTCATCAGCCCTTGCGGTCAAGATTACATGCTATATTCTTAGGTGTTATTTATTTCCCTTTTGGGAAGGCCAAATTGAAACCGCTTTCATGTCACTGGAATAAAATCTTATACCTCTATACTTAACCTGTCCAAAATGCAAAGAAAGCTTTTACAAAAGCCGGGAAAGGGTATAATCTGTACTTTGCAGAGAAGCATCCTGGCTCTGTGATTCCCCCCCCCCCCCCCCCTTTCTGCAGAGAGCTTCATCGCTTCGCTGTAGTAGCTGTTCCTGTTGTCCGAAATAATTATGTCAAAGCAGAACTAGAACAGATGCGATAATTTTAAACTCTGTTTTTTAAAAAAAGGTTCCCATGTTACTGGGCGGGGGGGGGGGGGGGGAGAATATTTTGCACCTTTTTACGAAACAGACCCTGCAGTATATGAGGGACAATGAAAAGCTGATTCACACATGCCTGTGTGCCACTTGAACGGACGCATATCATGCGAATGGACTCACATTTTTTTTTAAAAAAGCATTGCATTTATTTATTCTTCACTGTGTACTAAATTTCTGTAGTTTCCAGGAAGAGAGAAAATAATTACAAATGACATTAAAATTCTATGCAAGCATACTTTGGGAAGGGGGATGTGGAATGGTATGGTCTCTAGCCCGATCTCATCAGATCTCAGACGCTAAGCGGGGTTGGTACACTTGGATGGGGGACCACCAAGGAAGGCTCTGGAGAGGAAGGCAAGGAAAGCCTCCCTTGCTTCTCACCTGCCTTCAAAGCCTCTTGCTGGGGTTGCCATAAATTAGCTGTGACTTGATGGCAGTTCACACACACACAATTATAACTGGATATATGAACCGGATAAGGTTCAAGGTGCTGGTGCTTACCTATAAAGCCCTATATGGCCTGGGACCTGCCTACCTGAAGGACCGTCTCTCTCCATATGTTCCCCAGCGAGCACTACGGTCTGGATCCCAAAACCGACTGGTCCTGCCTGGATTGAAGGAAGCGCGGCTGGCATCAACACGGGCCAGGGCTTTTTCAGTGGCGGCCCCGTACTGGTGGAACGAGCTCCCGGAGAACATCAGGGCCCTGCGGGACTTGATGCAGTTCCGCAGGGCCTGTAAAATGGAGCTCTTCCACCAGGCTTTTAGGTTGGGGTAAATATCCTAGGGTAAATATCTTAGCCCTGACCCAGTTCTATCTGCCATCTGCCAGCTAGTCGATCAGCCAGCCTGTGTATGTTTACACAGGGATTATGTGTGAATGCTGTTCGGACCCACCTGTGGGTATATTGTAATGCTGCCGATCTTGTTTGGAATATGTGTTTATTTTAAATTGAATTGTATTTTTAACTTTTGTTGTGAGCCGCCCTGAGCCTGCCATTTGGCGGGGAGGGCGGGACAAAAATCCCAGGAAATAAATAAATAAATAAATAAATATTTGCCATCACTAGGAATATCACTCTTACACTGCATCATGGGTATTATGCTTCTAAGTCTGTATTAAATAGCTTAGAAGTGGGGGGAAGGCAGCAACATATATAGCCCAATCTCATCAAATCTTCGAAGCCAAGCGGGGTCGGTACTTGGATGGGAGACCACCAAGAAAGGCTCTGTGGAGGAAGGCCATGGCAAACCACCTCTGCTTTTCACTTGCCTTGAAAACCCCCTTGCTGGGTTCATCACAATTTGGTTTCAACTTTATTGCACCACCAGTTCAGCACAGGAGCGGAGACCTTTCTCTCCACAAGGCTGTTGTGATAAATATCAGCCCCGTTGGCTGCTCATTCTCGACAAAGATGTTCCAGACAGGGCTCATTTTACAGTAGCCCCTGTAAGAAGAGCTCTGTAAGCTCTTGGAGGATTGGCTACATTAGGGGTGTGTGGCCTAATATGCAAAAGAGCTCCTGCTACGAAATGAGCCCCGGTTCCAGAGGTGAAATAGCCACTCTGGAAGATTTCACCGCTAACTGTCTCTCTCTCTCTCTCTCTCTCTCTCTCTCTTTCTTTTTTTTTTAAATCCTTCTCTGATCTGTGAATCATGCATCACAAATTGGCCTGGAAATCATCTGCCTAGATATTGGACGGAGGCACCCGGTGGTTTTTTTTTTTTATGACAAACACACTTCAGGAGAGCTTTGGCGAGGGCTTTGAAAAGCAAACACTATTTTACTTGGGAAATATTAATAACCTTTATGACACCTGCCTTTTGATCTTAAGAGAATCATTAGACAGCTTCCACGGCTGAAGCCTTTGCGGTACCTTCTGAGCAACAAAAGAGATTAATAGATGATCAGAGAGTTTCCTTGGTGCAGTGAGCTGAGCAGCGGGCAGGGACAGAGGGGGCTGTAGGTGTTGCTTGGGGCTGCCTGCACACAGCGATGGACATGTTGCCTGAAACCATCCATCTACCTGGGTCCCAGGGCATACCCCCAAGATACATGATGCGGCTACCTTGATGCAACTAAGTTGGGTTTGGGCAGAGAGTGCCTGGAAAGGAAACTGCCTGTGGGTCACCACAGATGTCACTTGGAGCTCTCTGGCAGGGTATCGATGAAAGAAATACAGGAAAGCCAACCCCCCCCCCCCCCGGTAATTTGCAGCACTCGAACTCACAACCCCACTGCCTGAAATCCTTGAACCGGAGAAGTCGTGGGTGGAACCTGGACCTTTTACATGCAAAGCTCTGCAACTGAGCCATGTCTCCACTGTGCATTAAATGAGTATGCAGTTTATTTTTATTTGTGTATTTATTTTATTGGCTTCATTTATGCGCCGGCTTTCTCCACAAAGGGGACCCAAAGTGGCTTACATCGATCTCCTCTCTTCTGTTTTATTTTCACGACAACTCTATGAGGTAGGTTGGGCTGAGAGAGTGTGGCTGGCCCAAGGTCACCCAGCGAGCTTCCACGACAGAGCGGGGATTCGAACCTGTGTCTCCAGATCCTAGCAGAACTCTCTAACCGCTACACAGCTCTGGTGACACCATGCTGGAATGAGAAGAAGAGTAGTAGTAGTATTAGTAGGAGGAGTAGGAGGAGTAGGAGTTGGATGTATACCCCACCCTTCACTACCTCAAGGAGTCTCAGAGTGGCTTACAATCTCCTTTCCTTTCCCCTCCCCACAACAGACACCCTGGGAGGTAGGCGGGGCTGAGACAACTGCCCTTGAGAGAACAGCTCTGAAAGAACTTTTGACTGACCCCAAGGTCACGCCAGCAGCTGCAAGTGGAGGAGTGGGGAATCAAACCCGGTTCTCCCAGATTAGAGTCCGCGCTCCTAACCACTACACCAAACCGGCTTTATACCTAGTCAGATCACTGGTCTATCTAGCTCAGCATCCCAGGTGTTGACAGGCAGCCACTCTCCAGGGTCACGGGCAGAGAACAATCTTTCCCACCTCCATGCCGGGGCCCAAACCCGAGGCCTTCTTTTGCATGCAAGGCCAGAGTGCCCCTGCAGAGCTGTGGGTTTTGTGAGTCACAGCTCATCGCTTGTGGAAACCAAAAAGGACTGGGATCACCCCGTGCCCGAGGTCTTGGGAAGAGGAGCAGGCGACAGATGTAATAAACAAACATCCGGAGCAAACCTACAATTACCAGGGGGGAGGCGGAGTGAATTCCATAGTAGGTTTATTGTGTTCATACAGCACGGCTAAAAAGCAAGGGGGGGGACATGTTGTATCCAGTCCTCTTGCAATGGAATAGCAGATTCCCTTTAATATACTCCTACATTCTGGCAGGAGGCCATTTGTACCCACCTAATGAAACTGAGTCATCAAGCAAGCAAGAAATAAGGGACTCTTACACGGTGGCGGTGGAGACGGGAAGAACAAGGGACATCCCATTGGGGTCTGCAACTTCTCAGACTGACAATCTGATGCTGAAGCTACGAAAGAACTGTTCTGGATTCTCAGCTCGGTGCGCCTTCTCATCGCCTCCTGTTTGATCTTGTTCTTTTGCACAAAGTGTGTGTGTGTGTGTGTGGGGGGGGGGAAACACTCAGGAAACTGGACGGAAGCCATGTGTTAAATTGCTTGTGCTGTTCTTGTTACTGGGGCGTCAGGCCTTTCTTGCAAACTGTGACGGGCGTGACTCAGTCCAACCAGTTACAGGGTTGCCAACTCTGGGTTGGGAAATACCTGTAGATCTGAGGGGTAGAGCCTGGGGAGAGCAGGGTTTGGGGTGGGGAGGGACCTCAGCAGGGTATAATTCCATAGAGTACATTGCCCAAAGCAGCCATTTTCTCCAGGATCTGATCTTGGAGATCTCCAGGAGCTGCCTGGAGGCTGGCAATACTTAGGGGCAGGCCAGACCTATAGATTTGAGGGGCAGAGTCTGGGGAGGGCAGGGTGTGGGGTGCAGCAGGACCACAGCAGGGATGTGCTGTGGCTGCGGAACATGGTGATTTCTGGGAGATCTCCAGGCCCCACAGGAAGATTGGCAATTTCAGTGATCTTTTAAGGGAAGACTGGGAGATGTATTTTACCTCAGGACCACATTCAATGACCCAACAGCAAACTGATTAGTATGTTCGAGGCAAAAGCCAATCAGGCCGCATATGCAAATGACCTCTGTGTTCCTTCCGGCTGTTGGGGGGAGTGGAACAGCAAACTGTTTAGAATATTGGTGGTGAGACTCAGGCAACACAGTCAGTGGATAGGGACAGCTTGAGTGACACATCAGGCAGCCAACTGATTTTGGCAAGCATAGAATGTTGCCAGACGAAAATGAAATTATATAATAAGGACAGATAATTGGAATCTCTCATTTATCCTCCCCTGCCACAAATTTCATTAGCATTTAGGGTGCTGCTGGACTCTTGCTCTTTTCTACAGCTGCAGGCAGACGAACACACTAGCCATCTTGATCATTATTATTTTTTTGCATTTTGTATTTAGTTGTGTATTTCTCAATAATATCATTTTTTTTTTTAAAAAAAATTCCATTAATATCACACTTCTCTGTATAGCAGCAGCTGTCCAAGATCTCAGCCTGAGACCCTGGACAGCTGCTGCTAGTCTGAGTAGACAATACTGATCTGAGGGATGCCAGTCTCCAGGTGGGGCCTGGGGATCTCCCAGAATTACAGCTCATCTCCCGACTAAAGAGGTCAGTTCCCTTGAAGAAAACAGCTGCTTTGGAGGGCAGACTCTATGGCCTCCCTGGGCTCTACCCCCAAATCTCCAAGAGTTTCCCAACCTGGATTTTATTTATTTATTATTTATTTAGAGATTTTTATCCCGCCCTCCTCGCCATTTACGGAGGGCTCACGGCGGCTACCAACTAGTTCATACAGTACAATAAATACATACATATGGTAAAACAACCAATAATAAAATACTGCTATACAAAGCTAAAATACTGAATATCCAAAATAAAGAACAAGATGGCGAACTATACTATCATACCCATGGCAGGCTGCAGGCACACCATCTTCCCGATTGGTGTCAAGTGGGCAGGCCAGCAGTCGATGTTAGTTAGGCCAGGGCCAGAACTACAAAGCCAGGGCGGCCCCTACTTGAAAGCCTGGCGGAAGAGCTCCATCTTGCAGGCCCTGCAGAACTGTAAAAGGTCCCGCAGGGTCCTGATGTTATCTGGGAGCTCATTCCACCAGTGTGGGGCCACCACCGAAAAAGCCCTGGTCCTGGTCACTGCCAACCGGGCCTCCTTCGGTCCTGGCAGGACCAGACGGTTCTAGGAGCCTGACCGTAGTGCTCGCTGGGGTACATGCAGGGAGAGATGGTCTGACTACCCTACCCACCCATCCCCTCCCTGGTGGCCAGGAGGTACCTGGGAACCCTAACTGACCTTGATGGACCAATAGCTATGCAGCTTCAAGTGCGTGGACTCTAATCTGGGAGAACCGGGTTTGATTCCCCACTTCCCCATTTGCAGCTGCTGGATGATCTTGGGCAAGCCATAGTTCTGACAAGAGCTGTCCTTGAAAGGGCAGTTCTGGAAAGAGCTCTCTCAGTCCCACCTACCTCACAGGGTGTCTGTTGTGGGGAGGGGAAGGGAAAGGAGTTTGTAAGTTGCTCTGAGACTCCCTTGGGTAGTGAAAGGTGGGGTATAAATCTCCTCCTCCTCCTCCTCCTCCTCCTCCTCTTCTTCTTCTTCTTAATAGAAACACAACTCCCAATGAGTTGTTGTAGATTTTCCGGGCTGTATGGCCGTGGTCTTGGCATCGTAGTACCTGACGTTTTGCCAGCAGCTGTGACTGGCATCCCCAGAGGTAGTCACAGCTGCTGGCGAAATGTCAGGTACTGCAGTGGAAAGACCATGGCCATGCATCCTGGAAAATCTACAACAACTAATGAACTATGGCTGTGAAAGCCTTCAACAACATATAGAACTCCCAGTCTTGGGGCTTCCCATCCAATACAGACCAAGGAGGTAGGAGACCTCTTAAAACCATGGGATGGTAGTGTAATAAATAGAAGCCGAGTTCAGTGTCACTTTTAACATCATCCCTCATTTGTAACGAGGTCTGTTTGAGCGCTCTTCATCCAGGCAGCCGACGGAAACGAGAGCCTTGGCCGGGTCTATGGACCGCTTGGTGTACAAGCCTATCAATATTTCATACCGTTCTTGTCTCTCCCTCCTCTTTGCCTTCTTGGTCTCTTGGACAACGACGAAGGGCGCTGCAATCAGATACATCGGCGGGAGAGTGCGAAGCGATGCTTCGGTAGCAGAGTCTCGGGCCTCAGATGCCAACAACCCTCTCGACCTTGACCCCACTTTAAGCGTCTCCTCTCACTGTGGCATAATTGGAATGTAGATTTCTCTCTCGCGCGCACTGCACAGCAGAAGAGACGGGCGGTCACGGGCAAAAGAAACTGAGATCAGAAGGAACCAGGACAAAGACTGCAAATTTATTCATGTATTTATTATTTATTAACTTTGATTCGCTAGGCTACCCTTCCCTACAAGTAGGGCTCAGGGCGACTTACAACAGAATAATATACATAATTCTTTAATTTAAAACCAACATTAACACCACCTAGAAATAGATTAGTAAATAGGAACAATATATATATAAAAGATGGCAGAAAAAAAAATCAGCTCCCCCGACCGGTTTGGTGCAGTGGTAAAGTGTGTGGACTCTAATCTGGGAGAACTGGGTTTGATTCCCCACTCCTCCACTTGCACCTGGCTGGATGACCTTGGGCAAGCCATAGTTCTGTACCAGCTGTTCCCTCAAGGACAGCTTGGGAAAGAGCTCTCTTAGCTCCATCTACCTCCCAGGGTGTCTGTTGTGGGGAGGGGAAGGGAAAAGGAGTTTGTAAGCCACTCTGAGTGAAGGGAAAGGTATAAATCCAATCTCTTCCTCCTCCTCTTCCTCCCCTTCCTCCGGGGGGAGGGGTTGTGAGGGATGGGGAAATATGTGAGAGTGCCAGATGTCATACTATCCCCGTTGCTGTCCTCAACCAAATGCCTGGTGGGACATCTCTGCCTTGCACGCCCTGCGGAAAGGTAGCAACTCCCGTTGGGCACTGATGTCTTCCAGAGTTCCACCAGGTGGGTGCCAGGGCTGAAAAAGCCCTGGCCCTGGTTGAAGACAGCCAGATCTCTCTTGGTCTGGGGACCACCAGGAAGTTCCCATTGAGTTAGAAGGTGGCTAGAACAAAGTAGTATTACCCACCTCCAGGTGAAGCCTGGAGTTCTCCCAGAATGGCGACAGATCTCCAGACCACAGAGATCAGTTCCCACGGAGGAAATGGCAGCTTTGGTGGTTGGACCCTATGGCGTCCCGGTTAGAATGAGCTAGAGAAGGACACAGAGCAATAAAACTGAAACCCAATGCTTACTCTCTAGTCCATCCCCAATTGGAGAATTCCAATCCTAACTAATTATGCATTGTGTCACCTTGCTCTGGCGGCAAATACGTGCAGTCTCTGCCACTGGGCCCCTAAGTTAACCAGCGTGGCCCCCAGATCTCCAGGAACTTCTCAAGCTGGAGTGAACAACTCCAGAACAAATTATATATTTTTTAAAAAATGCATTCTGGATATGCAAAGTGAGCAGTAAATGTAAGGTTGTTAGAATAAAGACAGCAGTATACATTGCGTCAGAGGGTCCCCTTTGACCACCCAGATAGGTTATGGTGTGAATCAAGGGACATAAGAACATAAGAGAAGCCAATGTTGGATCAGGCCAATGGCCCATCCAATCCAACACTGTGTCTCATGGTGGCCAAAAATACTAGGTGCCCTCAGGAGGTCCAGCAGTGGGGCCAGGACACTAGAAGCCCTCCCACTGTTGCCCCCCTCCCAAGCACCAAGAATACAGTGCAGCACTTGCCCCAGACTGAGAGTTCCTATCTATGCCTTGTGGCTAATAGCCCCTGGTGGACCTCTGCTCCAGATGTTTATCTAACTCCCTCTTGAAGCCGTCCATGCTTGTAGCCGCCACCACCTCCCATGGCAGTGAATTCCATGTGTCAATCACTCTTTGGGTGAAGAAGGACTTCCTTTTATCAGTTCTAACCTGACCTAACTTTGAGAAAAGCTAAGTGGGTTAAGGGTTGCAGTAAGGAAGAGAACCAGGTGAGAATGAATGGACAATCTGGTTGGATTTTTCCAAGAAGTGGGATCCAACCCAACAAGCGGAGGAAGTTAAGGCTGCGATCGCACACACTAAATAATCCATTCTCAATCCACTTTCAATGCACCTCCCCACTGGATTTTGCCAGTTCACACAGTAGAATCCAGTTGGAAAGTGCATTGAAAATGGATTATTCAGTGTGTGTGTGGTCGCAGCCTATGATGGAGTGTGGGGCATGAACCAGACTATGGGATACCTACCCCCACACCAGTGGCATCAATGGGCCCAGAACCACCTCAAGAACTCTTGGTGAACCAACCCAAACTCTCATATTGGCTACTGTCAGATCAGACTCGCCCCTCTTCCCAGTTCTGTATGATTGTGAGATGAACAGTTTAAGGCTCACCCCTATTAAAATTTACCCCTTTTATATTAAAAACCTATTTCGGCATTTCAAGAACAGATACTATCAGCATAGTAATAAGACTTACCAACTGGGCATTGCCAGGAGATGACTGACCCAACCCCATAAATCGGTGCCCTTGACTTTACCTTTGCATGTCAATCAATTGCCATCGTCAATCAAAGCCAAGGAGTGCCTGCCTCAGCTGGTCTCCTAGCTTAATCATATAACTGTTGAGCTAATGCTGTTCATATACCTGGCCTTAAAAAGAATCTCCCTTAGGAATCCTCATCCATTATGGCATCTAAATTAACGAGTTCTTAAAGTGTGCACTATATCACTTGCAACATAATACTCTGCTAAATGGAAAACATCGAAATTGGGCATAATTTATCACTATTTACATCTGCTTGTTAATTAGGAGTTCTCGGGGAATGATCAAGCAATCGAGAAGAAAGGTTCTGGAGTCAACCGCTTCAGAGGAAAGGGCTGATCTGTTCTTAAGAGTTCTATTTCACTAAATCGTTGTCGTTTGAAGGGGCGGAAATCAAAGTGTCCCCAGGACTGCGCTACAATTCCAGAGGAGGTTTACATTTCCCTGCTAATGTCTGAAAAGCTGTGGCAACTGTTTAATGGCTGTCTTTCGTTCTGAAATCTGAAAATACTCGCCTTGAAACCTGCTCCTGTCTCCTTGTTTCCAAACCTTCACCCAGCACTCTCTCTGGTCGGGATCAAGAAGAACTGGTTCGGCTTTGGGATGATTTCAAAACTCGCATCGCTGTTGTTTCGCCTTGGAAATCCAGGTTTCAGTTTGGCTTCTCTAGTGTGGATTGAAACTATGATTATTGCCATGACAACACGAGGTGCGAGTACCCACTCCTATTTTTTTGTACAATATGTGCATTTCCCCCAATGCTATTGTGTTTACTGCATTTGTATCCAGTCTTTCCCCCCAGTGAAGATCCAGAGCAGCTTACATTGTTCTTCTGCTCTCACAATGACCCTGTGAGGTAGGTTGGGTTGAGAGTGGATAAAACACACTTGACGCTACCTTATACTGACTCAGACCACCAGTCTATCAAGGTCAGTCTTGTCTACTCAGACTGGTAGCAGCTCTCCAAGGTCTCAGATGGAGGTCTTTTCACATCACGTTCCTCAAGAACATGTTCAAAACTCAGACTTACTCTGATCACAATGACACTTGCTTAAAAAACAACAACAACAACCCTGAACCCAACACTCCATATGCTCCCATTCATGTTTTGTTCACACGTTTAAGCAAGAAGTAGTTGGAGCAATTTTTCATCTGCTGAGGTGGCAGCAGGATTCAATATGGCAGCTGGCCAAGTCGCTACTCTTGGTACTTAAACATAAGAACCTAAGAGAAGCCAATGTTGGATCAGGCCAATGGCCCATCCAGTCCAACACTCTGGGTCACACAGCGACCAAAAAGACCAGGTGCCATCAGGAGGTCCAGCAGTGGGGCCAGAACACTAGAAGCCCTCCCACTGCTGCCCCACCCAAGCACCAAGAATACAGAGCATCACTTGCCCCAGTCTGAGAGTTCCTATCTGTACCTTGTGGCGAATAGCCACTGATAGACCTACTTGCTCTTCAGTTTATTGGCATATGAGGGGTCATTTCGTAGAAAAAGAGGTGCAGGAGCTCATTAGCATAACTCATCTGCATAACTCATTTGCATATGTCACACCCCCTAACATACCCAAAGTGTGTCAGAAGGCAACACCCACCCCAGGTTTCAAGTAGACTTGAGATACCCAGGACATGTGCACCACCCATCCCTTTCCCTTCCCTTCCCCACAACAAGACACCCTGTGAGGTAGGTGGGGCTGAGAGAGGTCTTTTGAGAACTGCTCATGAGAGAACAGCTCTGAGAGAAC
Organism: Lepidodactylus listeri; assembly: GCA_029233225.1. Classification (NCBI taxonomy): domain Eukaryota; kingdom Metazoa; phylum Chordata; class Lepidosauria; order Squamata; family Gekkonidae; genus Lepidodactylus; species Lepidodactylus listeri. The sequence goes on from JARCFY010000017.1 coordinate 56,257,760, forward strand.
TTGTGACTGGCCCAAGGTCACACCAGCAGCTGCATGTGGAGGAGTGGGGAATCAAACCCGGCTCTCCCAGATTAGAGCACAACTCCTGACCACTACACCAAACTGATGGGGTGGAAGCTGCTGAAGGGTTGGTGAAATTTCTCCAGTACTTATGTGCCATGTGCCCAGATAAAAAATGGTATACTTAGAAAATTTATATGCCACCTTGAGCAAGTCTCTGGAAAAGCAGCACACAGTCATAAAAGGAACAATGATAAAATTATCGATATTACAACAAAACATGAAAATCGATAAAGACCCTAGCAGGGCTTTCCCCAGGGCGCTGCGCCTCTGCACTGCTCAGGGAAGCCGAGGAGGGGGCGGGGCTTGGTCATGTGCCCGCCCCCTGGGCTCCTCACTCCCGGAGCTGCGCTCCTGTGCGCTCCTGCTCCAACGGACCCCTGGGCATATGCCCCAGGGTCATCATTACAGGAAGCCATGCATTGTTTAAAATCAGCTACATTTGGCGTGGGTGTGCTGCTTTCAGGCCAATGGCATTCCTCGTGTTGGTGCAAATTTTGGAAGGTGCTACAACAAACAACAGTTCCCGGAGAGTGATGCAACAAAGAGCCAAGAATGAGAAAAGTATTCTCACTCCCGTTCCTGGAAACAGACATGCTCCACTCTGGGAATCAGGCAGGCAAGGATATTATTGAGACAAACACATGAGACTGCCTTGTGTTGAATCAGACCCTCCGTCCATTAAGATCAGTATTGTCCACTCTAACTGGCAGCAGGTCTCCAGGTTGAGGTCTCTCCCACCACCTACTGCCTGGTCCTTTGAACTGGAGATGCTGGGGATTGAACCGGGGACCTTCTGCATGCCAAGCAGGTGCTCTAGCACTGAGCCACACCTCCTTGACCCACGAACTGCCCAGCTGACCCTCCCCCACCACTGTAGCATCAAGGCAACAAAGGAAAACACACCCTCTTTGGCAGGGGTCATTTCGCAGAAAAAGAGGTGCAGGAGCTCATTAGCATAACTCATTTGCATAACTCATTTGCATATGTCACACCCCCTAACATACCGGAAGTGTGTCAGAAGGCAACGCCCACCCCTCAGGCTCCACTCCACAGGTGAGTGAAACTGACCTGCTCTTCCTCCATTCCCTTCCCCATCCAATACTTGGTGCAATAAAAATAAGCGTAAAGAACACACCCTCATTCTCTTCCTGCTCTCTTGAAACCACCAGGTTTCAAGTAGACTTGAGCTACCCAGGACATGTGCACCACCCATCCCTTCCCCTTCCCCTCCCCACAACAAGACACCCTGTGAGGTAGGTGGGGCTGAGAGAGGTCTTTTGAGAACTGCTCATGAGAGAACAGCTCTGAGAGAACTTGTGACTGGCCCAAGGTCACACCAGCAGCTGCATGTGGAGGAGTGGGGAATCAAACCCGGTTCTCCCAGATTAGAGTCCAACTCCTGACCACTACACCAAACTGATAAGGTGGAAGCTGCTGAAGGGTTGGTGAAATTTCTCCAGTACTTTTTTTTTTTAAATTAAAGTATTTTTATTAAGGATTCAAGAGGGTACAGAAAAATTATTAACAGTTAACAATTATCGACATATCGTAACTGTCTCAGACAACATGGCTACCATTAATGTTGGAGTGTACAATGCATCCTGGTGTTATATGTGGAGTTAATAAGTTGATCCTTCTCAGAGAGAAGTGAAAAATACAAATTAACAATACAGACAAAATTTAAATGTAGTCTATGCTATAAGTTATAACTTTTCAGGTAAATGTGGTTTGCAACATATGATATAAGAAGAATAGCAATTATCTCTTTCTCCAATTATAAATACAGATACAGGGGGATGTTAAATAAATTTCTCCAGTACTTACGTGCCATGTGCCCAGATAAAAAATGGTATACTTAGAAAATTTATATGCAAGTCTCTGGAAAAGCAGCACACAGTCATAAAAGGAACAATGATAAAATTATCAATATTAAAACAAAACATTAAAAACAATAAAGACCCTCGCAGGGCTTTCCCCGGGGCGCTGCGCCTCTGCACTGCTCGGGGAAGCCGAGGAGGGGGCGGGGCTTGGTCACGTACCCGCCCCCTGAGCTCCTCACTCCCGGAGCTGCGCTCCTGTGCGCTCCCGCCCTAACGGACCCCTGCTCTTTGGTAACTTACTATTCTTGTCGCCTTTCATCTGGGCTGATTAGACAATGGAAGGGGGGAGGGGGACAGCCACAGGAAGACAGTGCCAAAATGTGCCCATGCAAAGCACTCATAGAACCATTTCAGTAACTACGAGCACTTGGAAGGAGGAGGAGGAGGAGGAGAGTTGGATTTGTACCCTGACCTTCACTGGGAGTCTCAGAGTGGCTTACAATCTCCTTCTTTTCCTCTCCCCACAACAGACACCCTGTGAGGTAGGTGGGGCTGAGAGAGCTCGGAGACAACTGCTCTTAGAGAACTGTGAGTGACCCAAGGCCACCCAGCTGGCTGCATCTGGAGGAGTAGGGAATCGAACCCGGTTCTCCCAGATTAGAGTCCACCACTCTTAACCACTACTCCAAGCTGGCTCCAAAAGAACAGCATGCTGTTCAAAATTTGGGATCCTGAGGAGTTGACTAAAACTCGGAATTCACTGCCAGAAGATGTAGTGATGGCTACAGCAGGGGTCCTCAGACTTTTTAAACGGGGCCAGTTCACTGTCCCTCAGACCGTTGGAGGGCCGGACTATAGTTTTTTTTTAAAAAAACCTATGAACAACTTCCTATGCACACTGCACATATCTTATTTTGAAGCAAAAAAACAAAATGGGAACAAATACAATATTTAAAATGAAGAACAAGTAAAGTTAAAAAGGCACCCTTGACGGGGCTGTTTTCTTTCCCTCTCCGAAGAAACAAAGAACTCAGCATCCTCACAAACTTTCTAAGGCAGCAAGCCCCCAGCTGCTTCTCCCTGAAACTCCACTACTGCAGGCATCAGGATGGGAAAGAGAAACCTCTCTCTCTCTCTCTCTCTCTCTCCCTCTGATTCCCAGCAGCACAAAAAGCCTCGAAAAAGACCCCCCACCCAGCTCTTGGGACTGGCGCAGGTCTCCTAGCTGGCTGAGAGGCCTCTCAGCCGGCTAGGAGACTTGGGGCCAGCCGGAGCGCCTGCCACCCCACACTTACCCTCTTCCAGTCTTCCTTTTGCCTCCTCCTGGCTGACTGGAAGCAGGGGGGCGGGGCTCTGTCATGTGGCCCGGGACGAGTCGGTTGCAATTTTTCCGCTGCTTTGTGTGCTGCTGGGAATTGGAGGACAGGCAGCGGCACACCCGGCGAGCCAGAAAAATGCCCTCGACGGGCCGCATGTGGCCCACGGGCCGTAGTTTGAGGACCCCTGGGCTACAGGCATAGACAGCTTTAAAAGGGGATTGGATAGATTCATGGATGAGAGGTCTATCGGTGGCTACTAGCCGTGGTGACTAAGAGAACCTCCATGTTCAGAGGCAGTAAACCTCTGAATCCCAGAGCCAGGAGGCAACATCAGGGAAAGGCCTTGGTCTCTGTGCCCCATTGTTGGACCTCCAGAGGAACGGATTGGCTGCAGTGTGAGACAAGATGCTGGACTAGATGGACCACCAGTCTGGTCCAGCAGGGCTTTTCTGATGATTGCGTGCAACTATTTATTTACGCCATTGCAACCTTTACACCCTGCCTTTCTGCCCCATCAGGGCCACCAAGGAAGCTAACAATTAAAACACCATGATAAAATGCATCGTATTACCGACAGGAAACAGTTCAGGTACATATCACCCCATGACACATTACGAATGCGTCAGAAGAACCAAGTAAGTGCGCGAACCCAAGACAGTTGGCTGAGAATATCTGAATGCAGTCCTCTCTCCTGCAAAGCACTTCTCGCTTCGGATCAAAGATGGGAAGCAAACAGCTCTTCGCTTTCCACCGGACATCGTGAGCATTCTGAAGAAGTGAGAGTTTAGGAGGAAACCCCAGCTCCTTAGTCACTCGGTGTGAATGATGCAGACAAAACATCATTCATGCTAACTATGTCTGGATTGCGCACTCGACCAAAATAGGAGTCAACATGTTTGGGAACATCAAAGGGAACCTGATACCTGAAAATGTAAGAAGATTAACGTTTCCAGTGATCTGCAGGTTTTGGCTTTTCCACGAGGAGACTCGCAGACACTGCCAGGAGGGACACTTAGTAATAAATTGACACTCAAATCCTCTCATGTACTTAACAGCAGCAACAAAAAGAGAGAGAATAGCCCCGGCATTGGGCATGAACTCACGTCGGAGGGTTTTCTTTTGAAACTTCCCAGCACAATCAGTGTGGAAAGTTTGTCGAAAATGCTCACAGACAAAACAGAGAGCAAGGTTAGCTGTTGCAGCATGCCCAAGTCAGACAGGTACACCCTGCGGCATGAAAAAAAAAAGTCAGAATTTCTGTGTGTGTGTGTGTGGGGTGGGGGTGGGGTGGGGAATGTACAACCAATCTCTGCCACTTTTACATTCCTTTCCAAAACATAGCTTTGCTTGAGTGTGTCCGTGTGTCCGTGTGTGTGTGTGTGTGTGTGTTTGGTGGCGAGAAAGCATTTGGGAGCAGCAAACGTTTCTCTGCCATAGCACTGAGTCCTAGAACATTCAGGTCCAGCAAAGAGAGCTTGCTGTCCATGCTCCCACCAAGCTATGGAGTCTTGTGAGCAAAAAATCTACTTTGTGAGCTACTGGCATGAAAGTCGTGAGCGAGCAATTTGGCTATCACATAAATTAGTTTTCTCTGGAGCCATGCTTCCTGAGCTAAGACAAAAACAACAACAACGTGTGAGCGGGAGGCTAAAAAAAACTGAGCTAGCTCACAGTAATTCAGCTTAGAGGGAACAGAACCTGTTGTCACATGATCTAAGAGTGTCATTCCTGAAACTGTGACGTCACTATTTGTGTTTCAGAGGGTCGCCATTTTGGTCTGCAGGAGAACAGTGAGATCGGAATCCAGTAGCACCTTTGAAACACCAATAATATTTATTTAAAGTACTGTATTTTCTGGTGTATAAGACTACTTTTTACCCCAGGAAAATCTTCTCAAAAGTCGGGGGTCGTCTTACACGCCGGGTGTCTTCTTATAGGGTGGGTGATGAAACTTCCAAGCCGGACTGGAGAATCTGCGGTTACCTCATCCCTACCACGTCCACAGCTCGGCCGACGGAGGGGAACGAGGGGGCAACCAAAGGGAAGGGGAACGAGGGGGCAACCAAAGGGATGTGCAGACCTCCAGCCAAAGGGCACCTTCTGAAAGACAGCACGCGGGGCTTAGTGAGGCAGGACTAGGCAGGCCCCCCCAGGAAATGAAGCGGCTGCTACTTGCGCTGCCGTCGGCTGTGGGAAGAGAGGCCTCGGGCCGCTTGCACTGCCGCGGGAAGGGAAACCTCGCATCACTCGTGGTGGCCGCGGCGAGGTCTTGTGCTGCTCGTGCTGTTGCCGGCCGCGGGGAAGGAAGCCTTGTGCCACTTGTGGTGGTGAGGCCCTGCGCCGCTTGTGCCGGCTGCGGCGAGGCCCCACGGCCGGGGGTGGCACAAGCGGCGCGAGGCCTCCCTTACCAAGGCCAGCGGTGGCACAAGCAGCAGCCGTTTCATTTCTCAGGGGGGCTCGCACCATTGCCGGCCGTGGGGAAAGAAACCACCAGGCCGCTCTTGGGGAGGCCCCGCACCGCTCACAGCGGCTGCAGGGAGGTGTTGTGCTGGCGCACAAACCCCCGCCCCCCGGGAATATAAAAAGACGACGCCCCTGGTGTGAGCTAGCTTACAGTTTCTTAGCCTCCGGCGTCCACAGAGCCGCTTGAGAGAGAAGGACTAACTGAAGGTCTGGCGCTGTATTTGGTGTGCATTGGAAGAGGGGTAGTCTTATACGGCGAGTATATCCCAAACTCTATATTTTGCCTGGAAAAGTTGGGGGTCGTCTTATATGCCCAGTCGTCTTATACGCCGGAAAATACGGTATCTTTTACTGTGGAAATATCATTTTTGAACAATTCCCCCCCCTCCGGCCCGGCAGCAATGAAAAAGAATCTCAGGATTTCCTCTCCGAATACCAGTTATAAAGAAAGCTTCAGCGCACATCCAAAAGAGTCTCCAAGTCTGCAGGTCTCAAGTTTGCTTATTTAGCGGACAGCCCTATCCATTTTTTTTCAAGATCAGATTTGCTCTTGACGTTCTTCTCAGAGTAGATGAAATAGGCCAAGGTGTCCTTTCACCGGAATAGTCTGAAAATGACATCCAGTGAATTCAACAAGCTGTCCTTTGTTAAGTCCTGGTCTAGTCGGTAACTTGAAGTGCCTTTTTGTATCTTCTTAGTGTGTCTCCTTGCAATTGAAACAGATCAACCTCTGCAGTATCAACATCTTAACATGGGCGAGTCCCTGTCATCATCACTGCCTTTTCTCTTTCTTCTGTTTTGGACACTTTGGATTAAGTTTTTCTGAAAGCCACAGATACACAGATGCCTTGCCCTGCAGATGATCACTTGACGAGGAGGAGGAGGAGGAAGAGGAGGAGGTGGAGGAGGAGATTGGATTTATACCCCACCCTTCACTTGGAGTCTCAGAGCAGTTTACAATCTCCTTCTCTTCCTCTCCCCGCAACAGACAAACCTTTGCTGTGAGGTAGGTGGGGCTGAGAGAGCTCTGAGAGAACTGCTCTTGAGTAAACAGTTCTGAGAGAACTGTGACTGACCCAAGGTCACCCAGCTGGACGCATGTGGAGGAGTGGGGAAATCAAACCCGGTTCTCCCAGATTAGAGTCCACCACTCTTAACCACTACTGGTACTTAAAAACTTAAAAATGGAGTTGTGTGGAATTGTTGCAAGTCAAATGTCTGAGAACTACTGATTTAGGACTACAGCTCACAGTTTTCTTCCTTGGTATCATCCCATCAGAGACAGTTTTTTTTAAAAAAAAATAATTATAATTATTTTGTACATTTTAAATCCTGCCTTTCCATCAAAGAGCATAGAATGGGGTTCTCTCCTCCTTCTGTTTTATCCTCAGAACAACCCTTTGAGGTAGGTTAAGTTTATAACATGTGAGTGGCCCACAGTCACCCAGCCAGTTTCATGGAAGAGTGGGGATTCGAACCTGAGCCTTCCAGATCCTCATCCAACATGCTAACAGCTATACTGCACTGCTCGTGAAAGTAACACCTGACTGACACTCTAGATCTTTGAAAGGACCACACCACATCAGCAACTTGACAGCTGGATCATTAGACACTCAGGGAGCAGACTTAAACAGGTCTACTCAGAAGTCAGTCCCATTTTATCAACTGGATCTTACGCCTCTGAAAAGGTTTTTAGGATTGCAGCCTTAATTAGGGAGAGTAAACGTTCAAGCAGGATTTATAAACAGCTGTTTAAATGGTTATTTGTACGGTGACTTCTAAAACTTCAGTATTTAAGGACACCTGGATTTTTTTAAAGTATGCCAACTGCACCCACTGGCTCCAGATACAGAAAAACACACAAGCATCAATTTTCGCCTCCTTCTCAAAGAACTATGCAATCTTTTGGAAAGATCACCGGGACGGAGCCAGCATCCTCCCACACGTTGCTATCTACTCCGCTTGGCAACACCAAAATATAAATTGAATCCAAACTTGCTTTTTTACGCAGCTGCTGGAAATTACCACTCTGCTCAGAGATAATTGGCAATTAGTTAAACAACACTCATTAAACTCTTTTCTCCTGGCTCCGGCTGGTAGAAGTCAATCTTCCCAAATTTAAATTAAAGAACGCTTTGTGCAAACTTGCCCCTGTATCTCTCTCCATCTGAGACAACTCACTAGGAAGAGTATCATTTGCATCGTCCTTTAAGGCAACTACGAGAGAGCAAAAGAAAATATTTTTTAGAAGAACGAAGAATGCTTCCATCTGGCTACAGAGACCGAAATGGAAAATGAATCACCTTCCTACTGGATCAGGGTCTTCAAAACAGTGCACATGAAAACATCAGAAGGAGGAGGAGGAGGAGATTGGATTTATACTACACCCTTCATTGACTGTATGAGTCTCAGAGTGGTTTACAATCTCCTTTCCCTTTCCCTCCCCACAATGGACATTCTGTGAGGTGGGTGGGGCTGAGAGAGCTCTCTTGAGGACTGCTTGTGAGAGAACAGCTCTGAGAGAACTTGTGACTGACCCAAGTTCACACCAGCAGCTGCATGTGGAGGAGTGGGAAATCAAACCTGGTTCTCCCAGATTAGAGTCCGTGCTCCTAACCACTACACCAAACACAAAGACAACATTTAAAATGATAAAGTCATTTAATGAATGCATATAAACAAATAACACCAAAACCAGGGAAGAGGGCCAATAGCCATTTTGGGGGGCGTGCCAAACAAAACAAAACAAAAACTTCAACTGCTGGGGGAATTTGTTATGAGGGCCGAATCTGACATAAATGAGACCTTGTCGGGCCGAGCCATGTGTGTCATAAAATGTAATGCCGGGTAGCGGAGATATAAACTTTATAAAGGACACAAGCACAAAGGGTTTTTTTTTTTACTTAAAATAAAAACATGTTTAAAACATTAGCACTCTTGCACTATTTTATTTAACAGTGCCTGATAACTGATACCACTTGTTCTGAATTATTGCATCAAAATGTCTGTGCTGCTGCAATCTTGAGTCTACTGTTCAGGTGTGTATCTGGAAGCTGCAAACCTACGATGACGCAGCAGCAGCAGCAGAACTGGAAAAAGAAGCAGAAGACAGCCAGTTCCACTGTGGGCCCGATAGAAGCCCTCCGGGGGCCTGATCCGGTCCCTGAGCCACATGTTTGACACCCCTGATTTAGATGGAATTTATAGACATACTGTAAGTCCTTTGCATGTATAATGCATGCCCAATTTATAACACCAAGGTATCGAAGCACAAATAACTTGGAAAAACGAGTACATTTTATGGGAGACGTTCGGTGCAAGAAACCTGCAAACGAGGGGATGATGAAGAATCATAGGCTCAATTTTGCACCAAGGAGGAAGTGAAAAAGAAACAGGGATTGTAAGGTCGAAACAGCTGCGACGTTCAAAATGATCCTGAAAAATAAGCTTCCTTTCTTGTAGTTTGTAACATTGGCTTTGCCTTTCAAGAACTGCATTTCCCCCCGCAGTCCTGGGCTGGAATTTGCCTGCTTCTCCTCTCTTAAACCCCAGGCTAGACTGCTTACCCAGTAAGTGTCTTGCAAATGCTTTGGAAAGGGCTTCATAAAAGGAAAACTGATTTATCTCCCTGGCCTCTGTCTCTTCAGGCCTGAGCCAAGACTGAAGCCCAGGTGTCAGAGTTTGTAACTTCCCCCTATCATAAAACAGCTTCATGCCTCTTCCTTATATTCCTTCTCACCTCTTGCCTGCACCCAAAGCATGCCTGCATGATGCTTCTTGAGCACTTTTGACCTTATGCATCGGGTCCAGTGAGGATTCTGTAGGCCAGCTGACCATATAACATTCTTTCATCACAAAGGTGAGCGAAACAGACCCTTCTAGAATGGAACGTTGTATTGAAGCTCCAGCATTAGTTGCGAACCCATAGAGGCAAGATGCCACGTCACAACGTTTATCGTATAATCTCTATCAGCCGCTTGCAAATAATGTAAACAGCATTGTATTTTGAAACTGCAGGGACCAAGCCAACCCTAAACTTCCACATGCTGAATTGTCTTAAGTCTCCCCCTACTGGTTAACTAACACCATCTTCAGCCTAGTTAACTGTCTAGTTAACGCCAGAACGTTGCAAACTCCAGATTATTCATTTTCTTTGCGTGTGCATGCTTAAACCTTACAGCGTAGGGTTTCGTTCTTTATAGGGAAAGGAATCTTCAGGGTCCAGAGGAAGGCTTGGTCCAATGCACTGATATTTATTAAAAACAGGACTGTGTGATATCTGGCCGCATATGTCAAAATAGTTACAGGAGGGACAGGACTCTAAATATAGAGCCCCTTGCTTGAAAGCCAATCGAATCCAAATCTAGGGGCTCATCTCCATTTCCAAGCCGAAGAGCCAGCCTCTTTCTGAGGTCATGTGGCCAGCACGACTAAACACTGAGGTGCATGGAATGCTGTTTCCTTCCCACCAAAGCAGTACCTATTTATCTACTTGCAATTTCTTGCTTTCAGACAGCTAGGCTGGCTATCTATCTATCTATCTATCTATCTATCTGTCTATCTATCTATCTGTCTATCTATCTACCTACCTACCTACCTACCTACCTACCTACCTACCTACTTATCTACCTATCTACCTATCTACCTATCTATCCTGCTTATATCCCACCCTATCCTACAAGTTGGCTCAGGACAGCTCACATAAGATAAAAATAAATAGTAAATTCATAAAAAAAATTAAACAATCTGTTTAGATAAAAATTACTTCCAAACAATCCCTAATGGTGGCTTTGAATTTCTAACAACAGTGCTTGCTGCAATGTAAGGGAAGGCACCTTCCTGTCAATAATTGAAACCACGTTGTTATAGGCAGTGCCTGAGGGCAGATGAGGCAGATAAGATTGAGCAGGGAAGGCTGGTGTAGTTTGGACATCCGCCCCCTCAGCCAAAGGCCTAGCAGAATAGCTCTGCTCTGCAGGCTTTGCGGAACCCTACAATAGCCCCTCTCAACTTTTTTGACCCTGTGGGTTCCTTCGGAATTCTCACGCAGGGTAGTGGGTGTGACCACAAAATGGCCACTGCAGGAGGTGGGTCCCCAAACACAGAGACTAAAAGCGATTTCCCGCAAGCAACTGTGCTGCCCTCGCTCTTCCATTTCCCCCAGTTGCATTTGTCGATTTCACACTCTTTGCTGCGCAGCCACACTTTGACCCGCATCTCCCTCTGATTTCCTCTGCATCTTCTCAATCACAAAAAACAAGGATCGAGACGATGCGGAGGAAATGGGGGGGGGATATGTGGGTCAAAATGCAGCTGCACAGCAAAGAGTGTGAAATTGACCGATGCAACTGGAGCAAGCGGAAGAGTGAGGGCGGCACAGCTACTTGTGGGAAATCGGTCGCAGGAAACCACAATGCAATGGACACAAGGAGTTATTTTTTAAAAAATACACTGGGAAAATAGGAGAGACTGGCATGGTCCCTGCTACTGAAACAATGCTCTTTTAATCTGCACAACCAATCAGAACTCCAGGTGCCGATCAGGAGGCCCCCACCTGGCCACTCCCACTCACTAGAAACACTTGGTGGGGGGCTAAGAAAGGTGTTGGTTGGTACCATCAAGCTGGGCCCTTGGGACCTTCACAGTAGAATATTACTTCAGCTCTTGACCAGTGGCTGGAGGTTCCAGAATTCTATGCTTACCCATGAAATCAGCCAGAGTTAGAGTAAAAGTAAAATCTTAATGGCATCAGAGTCTTCAATGTGGGGGATCTCATCATCTTCGCCACATGAAAATGTGTCCACATGGTGATGAAACCAGTCCCACTCACACTACTCCACGGAAGAAAAGCTGGTCACCGGAAGCATAACCTTCTTGACTACTTGCTTATGAAGGATCAACCGTAAATGCCTCTAGTTCTTCAGCGCACTGTTTAAACAAGCTGTAAACTCTGGGCTGGCGGATGACTGACATGACATGTTGACATGTTAGAATTGTAAAAATGCAGGCAATGTGACCCTGGTCTATATCACTAAATACCAGCCGACCAAGCCTCCCTTTTGGAATGCTGCCTAACGTGTTATATCCCTGGGTTGTCCTTAGTGAACTTCCGTTTTAGGCCATCTGCAGTTTCTGTTATATCCCATGCAAAGTCCTAGTGGGATATAGAATGCTTCTATGTTAGGGGAGAGCCAACCAGCCAGCCTGGATGGGGGGGGGGGGAATGTATCCAGGTGAGTCTAGGAATGCAGCACTCTCTGGCAATACTCTAACCTGCAATTCTGGTGGTTCACCACAGGGGGCAGTAGTGCAGACTCCCGGTTCTATGCTTGGCAGCTCCTGATGCATGCAAAGTGTTAAGGAGGAAGAAAGAGTCCCTCATCAGGCATGGTGCGTCTCTCATTGAGCAGTCACAGGTGGTCCAACAACAGTAAGGAAGCAAAATGTTATCCATGACATTTATATCCTGTTCTTCTTAGACGGAGTTCAGGGTGAAGTACATGGTTCCCGTACCGCCATCCCCCCCACCCCCAGTGAGGTAGGGTAGGGAGAAAGTGACTTGTCCAAGGCCACCCACAGCACAGCCCTAAACACAGTTGTTGTTGGAAAAGTGCTGTCAAGTTGTAGCCAACTTACAGTGGACCCCGTAGAGTTTTTCAAGGCAAGAGACATCCAGAGGTGGTTTGCCATTGCCTTCCTCTGTATCGGGACACTGGATTTCCTTGGTGGTCTCCCATCCGAGTACTAACCAAGGCCGACCCTGCTTAGCTTCCAAGGTCTGACGAGATGAGGCTAGCATGTTTTCCAGGGGCTCGTAGAATGCATCCCTTTGGCCCAATTTGCTTGAAACTTGGAGATTCTTTAGAGGACAGGAAGCACTCACTCTGCTACCATTTTAGTAACATTTGGTTGAAAAAACAGCCATTCCAGGTTTCCTGAGGGAACCCCCCCCCCCCCAAGGAATAATGAAACTGCAATTATGATGACTGGGAGCACCTTGTTCAGGGGCTCATAGAATTCGTCCCCTTGGCCCAATTTGCTTAAAACTTCTGGATTCTTTACATGGCAGGCAGCACTCACTCTGTGGCAATTTTGCCATTACTGGGTTGAAAAACAGTCACTCCAGCCCCTGTGAAAACTCTCCCGTAGGAAACAGAGACCGACTGAAAGGGATGGGAGTTTGCAAAGGAGGCCACCTTCGCTTCGTAAAAAGGAACAAATAGAGCACCACAAGAAAAGATGGCAAATGCAGCTTTTGGTAGAAAGGTAGGAGCAGAAAAAATGCAGACTGTTTTTTTTAAAATGCCATGGCCAGCTGGAGCTCTCTTGCTAGGCTGCTGCTTGACTGACATTTTAGGAATCAGCAGAGAAAAGAAGTGTGACTATTCAGAGAGTCACCTCCTTCAGGGGACTGTAAAGCCAAAGTCCTTTTTTCAGCTGGCTTGAAAATTCAGGGGTCTTTAGATTACAGGGAAGACTGTGTTCTGTGCAAATTTGGTGCCATTATCTTCAGCAACAGCTGCTGAAGACCCTAATATACACTCCCCACTAAGAATAATGGTCCTGAATTCTGGAACCTCATGGACTGGAATCCTGAACCGGTAATGTCCAACCCAAAAATAAACAATCATGGTAAAAAAAATCCCTCCTCTAAGCTCAGATCTAAAATTATCGCTTCCCCCCCCTTGGCATACACCCCTTCTCAAGACCTTCTACGTGCAAAGCAATCATTCTGTCGTTCAGCTAGGCTTCTATTCCAGTATACACTGAACCGCAAGGTTGTTGTGAAGATAAAACAGAAGAGGGAAGAATGATGTGTGCTTTTTGGACGGAGGGCAGAACAAAAAATATACCAAACAAATAAATTAGACCATCGGTCATGTTCAGTATCTGATCTGCAGCAGCTCTCCAGGGTCTTAGGAACATGAAAGACTTTCCCCTAGACTTGCTTTTGGAGGTGCCAGAGATTGAACATGGGCCTTTCTTCACAGAGGGGGGGAGGAAGTGTTCTTCCATTGACCCATGGCCTCTCCACATCTTCTGGAACACTCTCAAATAGATTCGGTATTCTCTCACCATATATAATAGAAGCCCAGGGATGCTGGTGTCCCTCCAACATTTGTTTTAACTTGTTTGATAGATCTTTTGTAATTTCAGTGGAATTTCAATGGGTTACTACTTTATATATATTTTAGTGCTGTTCGATTTTAGCCAAGCTGCCAGAAACCGTTTTCCCCCCAGTCTTGAATGTGACTCCTTGAGCTCTCTTTCCAAGTACATTTTTCGTGTTTTGGTAGAAACACGAACAAGGTTAGGCAGCCATCTAAATATCAGAGATGCAGCGCCTTTGACCGGCAATGGCTGAAGTCTATGACAAGGCTTTGCTCCAAAGCATCACAATATCAGCGTCACACGGACATCAGACTTCAGCTCCAGCTCACTAAGGGATGTGCTCTTTTCAGGACCAGCTGAGCACGGCAGCATCTTTGTAAGCACATTAAGGAAAAAAAAAAAACCCTGTTAACAGAAGCTTGGAACTTCCTTGGGAAGTGTCAAAACAGTTGTTCTCTGCTGAGACGTGACTTCCCAGCTCCCCCCCCCCCCAACAAAAACCGTCCCGATAAATACGCACTTGTAGTAACGGCAAAATTCTTTACACAGTCATGAGCATCGCTTTGGAGCGTTCTCGATCTGCAGCCCAAATGGCGTGATTTCCCATCTGATCGCTCGACACCTCCAAGCAGTGCAATTTGTGAACATGCCGTAGCAGAAAGAAAAAAACCTTGTTGCGGAATCACAATACTTCCCCTCTTGCCACCACTGGCTATATTTGGTCCATTTCCCACAGCAGACGGGTACTTGCTTTTCTTCTTTTAAGGGCTTTTGTGCTTGAGGTCACGACATGTGCTCTGGGCCCTTCTGTCTCTTCCAGAAGGTTCTTTTGCCTGACATGGGAGACGGAAGCGTGTGAGAGAAGGTCAGATGGAGAGAGACAAGCACCCCTCCCCCCCCTGAACACACATATGTATGTAAAACCACTTCACTTTACCTACATCCTCCGAGGGCCAGCTGTGTGTAAGGAAGCAAAGAACAACAGAGAAAAGCTCAATTCTCTGGGCAAATCAGGGCCCCCTCTAGAGGAAGGAGAATCAGTCAAGAAGACATAGCTTTTCTCGAGTTGCAGTCTCTGGGAGAGTCCACGCAATTTCTTGTTCCGAGTGGTAATGAGAGGTATATGCTGGCTTGCGCTCCATGCAACGGAGCATTGGAAGATTAGAGCATATAGGCTGAGCTGGGACATGTCAATATGGATCTGCACTGATCAAAGGAAGTCGTCCCTCGTGGCTCGGCGATTGGGATGAGTTGGAGAAAAAAGGGATGAAGGAAGTGGAGTGCCGGCTTAATGCGCTTTCTCTGTCCGCTGCCTTTAAGTGGAAGAATTTCATCCTCTCTCCTAATCTCTTCCCTCCATCTGGCTCCCCCAATAAATATTTCAAGGTTTTGTTGGAAAAAATCTGGTTTAAGGACAACAACAAAGCAAAAGCCACCCTAACCTACCATCTTTTGTTGGGAGGTATAGTCCCTACAGTGGTGTACCCTGGACAAAGTCCGTCTTTCAAGGCCAATTCATGGTTTTATTTGTTTGTAAACATCTCTGCATTTCTCTGTTTTCATTTCTGGCCCACTCTGGGCACTGAATAACAATGCAAAGATGGCCCAGCTCTGCTCTCAATCAACCATCGAAGTGAAACCTTAGCAAGCAAAAATGGTGGAATGTTCTCCCCCCCCCCAACTACATTTTTAAAGAAAAGGTCTTTAAATGGTTCTGAAAGACATTCTGCCTTTAATGAAAATCCAGCAGTAGGGAATGCCACAGCTGAGAATGACTTTATACATAATTTTACAAAGGAGGCATCCCTGGTTAGAGAGCAAAACAGGATATAGGGAGGACAGGGGGCAAAAATCGAAGGACCTGAGACAATCCCTTGTTTGTGTTTTTCAGGGATGTTGAGAGTTTGGATCTGAATGTGATGGCCAGGCCAACGGATTCTCCCTCTCCAGTGGTCCAAATGGAGGGGGGTGGGGCTGATCCCAGCCTCTGCATGGCCCCACCCACAACTCCGTGTCCAGGAAAGGGCTTCAGTTGCAATGGGTGCTGAGCACTGTGTGAAGCTGCTTAGCACCCATGCAGGGTAATGGCCAGGTATGCTTTGGTAATACTCAGGTCGTGTTGCAGCTTGTGACGGCCTTTGCACAGTCCTGTAAAATAAATCTTTTCAATCATCGAAGAAGAGACAGAATCCCCCAGGAGAATGGTTGGGTCATTAAGTTGATTTACTAGCTGAGCACAGAATCACAGTTCATACCTCCCCCTCATCAGATGCATCCTTTAAATAAGCTTACAGAGGGTATGTGTCGCTTCCCCCCCCCCCCTTGCACAGTTAGCTGCAGCAGCTCTCATGAAGTGATCTCAAGAACTGGCTGTAGCATTAGCTACCCATGTTCATGGGCACACACTGAGCGATGGTGTCAGAAAGCACATGGAGACACCACACTAGCAAGTTTCAATTAAAAAAAAAAATCAAATGTGTGTTTTTCACCTTTTCACCTTTTCACTAGGGGTCTTTTAACAACTGGAGATAGCAGTGGTGGCAGACAGATGATGGGCCAACATGTGCAAGAAAGCAGCCTGCTGCAGTTGTGTATATGGTATGTACATAAGAACATCAGAGAAGCCAATGTGGGATCAGGCCAATGGGCCATCCAGTCCAACACTCTGTCACACAGTGGCCAAAAAGACCAAGTGCCATCAGGAGGTCCACCAGTGGGGCCAGGACACTAGAAGCCCTCCCACTGTTGTCCCTCCCCCCCAAGCACCAAGAATACAGAGCATCACTTGCCCCCAGTGCATCCTATCTCTATCTTACGGCTAATAGCCACTGATGGACCTCTGCTCCATATAAGAACATAAGAGAAGACAACGTTGGATCAGGCCAGTGGCCCATCCAGTCCAACACTCTGTCACACAGTGGCCAAAAAGACCAAGTGCCATCAGGAGGTCCACCAGTGAGGCCAGGACACTAGAAGCCCTCCCACTGTTGCCCCTCCCCCCCAAGCACCAAGAATACAGAGCATCACTTGCCCCAGATGGAGAGTTCCTATCTATACTGTGTGGCTAATAGCCACTGATGGACCTCTGCTCCATATAAGAGCATAAGAGAAGACAATGTTGGATCAGGCCAGTGGCCCATCCAGTCCAACACTCTGTCACACAGTGGCCAAAAAGACCAAGTGCCATCAGGAGGTCCACCAGTGAGGCCAGGACATTAGAAGCCCTCCCACTGTTAACCCCCCCCCCCCCAAGCACCAAGAATACAGAGCATCACTTGCCCCAGATGGAGAGTTCCTATCTATACTGTGTGGCTAATAGCCACTGATGGACCTCTGCTCCATATAAGAGCATAAGAGAAGACAATGTTGGATCAGGCCAGTGGCCCATCCAGTCCAACACTCTGTCACACAGTGGCCAAAAAGACCAAGTGCCATCAGGAGGTCCACCAGTGGGGCCAGGTGAACTAGAAGCCCTCCCACTGTTGCCCCCCCCCCCCAGCACCAAGTATACAGAGCATCACTTGCCCCCAGTGCATCCTATCTCTATCTTACGGCTAATAGCCACTGATGGACCTCTGCTCCATATCTTTATCTAATTCCCTCTTGAAGCCGTCCATGCTTGTAGCCGCCACCACCTCCTGTGGCCGTGGATTCCATGTGCAGTGTATGTTCAGATACAAACCAATAGCCCATAGGATGATCAGGTCACAGACAGCAACTGGTGAGAAAGACAAAAATCTTGTTAAATAATTTTTAATCTTGTTAAATAATTTTTTTAAAAGTATTCACTTTAGTCCCCCCTCCATGGCTTAAATGTTGCCTGTTACTAAAGACATGCTTGCTGTTAGATATTTATTTTGCATCCTTAAAAAGACATTCCCCTGTGGGGCTTACCTATCAGTTTCCCCTGATGCTGCTGTTTTATAAATATTGTCAGTGCTAATGCGTCTTCAGCAACTTCTGGTGGCGGAAAGTGCCATCAAGTTGCAGTCGACTTAGAATGATCCTGTAGGGTTTTCGAGGCAAGAGATGTTTGGAGGTTGTTTGGCATTGCCTGCCTTTGTGTTGCAAGCCTGGACTTCCTCGGTGGTCTCCCATCCAACTAATAACTGGGGCCCACCCTGCTTAGCTTCCGAGATCTGACAAGATCCAGCCAGCCTGGGTCATCCCGGCAGCTTCTACATATACAAAAGAAAGCCCAACCTTTTCTGAGCTCAGCTTCTGTCTGATTTCACAACCGGGTTGGTCTCGCTACAATCTGGTATTCCGAAGCAGCTGCGTTTCCTGTCCTTTCCCCTCTCTTGTTCCTCCAGCCACCTCCTCGCGTTTTACAAGGAAGCCTCGGATTCCAGCATGTTGTGTTAGAAGTTCACCACAATTAGTCACTGACAGCTGCTGTGCAGAAAAAAAATCGACCAAGGGGAAGACTGCTAGCCAAAAAGGCACAGAGCGAGTGGGTCACTCCCTGGCTAATCACCTCACAACGCAGGTGACCTAAGCCGTGGTCTTCAGTTGGTGTAAATCAGCTTCATTTGGCTGATTTATAGAGGCTGAAAGTTTGGCCGTTTGACTCCTGTGGAGCTACGCCAGCTGATAATGATCTGTAAATGTGTCTACAAATGGGACGTTACCTCTTTCGAAGGGCATCCATGTACTCGCTCTTTTATTCGGAGTAACAGCAATCCGTCTAGAGCTGGTCACGGAGTGCCCTTCTGTACCACTTATTGCATCGCCTGGTCTTCTGGACTGTATTTCCTTTCATAAATTTATTCACTTATTAGAATTTTTTTTTAGGCACTGCCCACCCCGGGGTGTGTGTGTGTCTTGTGGCAACTTCCAATACTTAAACAACAGCATAATGAGAAAGTTCAAAACTAAGCAAATCAAAGGATGCACAAAAATATTAAAATATATCACTCAGCCCCATACCACTGTCAAACCGGCCCAGAGCATCTGGTTATCATCTAAAGGCCAACCTGAACAGCTAAGCAAGTGCTGGAGGGCACAGGTCTCATTGGATAATGCATCCCACAAGGTAGGGGCCATCACTGAGAAAGCCCTTCCCCTGGTAACAGCTAAGAGGACTACCCTGAAGTTGGGCACTAGCAAGAAGCCCTGAGAGCAGGGGTCATTTCAAGCAGGAATGCCCTTCCCGGGAGTAACAAGCCCAAGGGCGGGCACATATGGAAATGTGCTGTGGAAAAAAAGCAAAAGAAGGCTAACTTGATCTGTCTTTTCATGCTTGTCGTAGGGTAGCTTCCCTGCAAGAGCAAAGGAAACCTCCAGTGTCTTTAGTCAAAGTGTCAAGCTGGCTCGCCAGCTCTGAGCTGGGAAATACCTAGAGATTTTTGTTGTGGAGCCTGAGCAGTGGGTGTTGCCTTCTGACACACTTCCGGTGATGTCAGGGGGTGTGACATATGCAAATAAGTTATGCTAAGGAGCTCCCGCGCCTCTTTTTTTTAATGAAATGACCCCTGCCTGAGAGGACGACTGAATTCCATAGTTTTCCAGTGTAACACAAGCTGCCCCCAAAATTTGAAACTGGTCATTCCATTGGTGTTGCTTTTGTGAACCAAGCAATGGAAGAAGGCATTCAAGTTGCGAACGAGCGATTTGGCTGCTGGATAAATCAGTTTGCTCTGGAGCCATCCTTCCTGAGCTAAGACCAAAATGTGTGAGCCGGAGGCTAAAAAGCTGTGAGCTCGCCCACAGCTTAGAGGGAACACTGCACAGTGGGGAATTCTACGCAAAGAAGTCATTGCTGTTCTGGCATTAACTGCAGGCAGAATTACAATGGGGGCTCCATGTGTTGGTGGATACACCACTTCTGAAATCATTTGCCCCCCATGTTTTCCCAGCCACACAGACCACTGTGTTATGATTGTGAATCCATTTCCTTCTCTGTTTACTGACGTGATAACATCATGATATCAGAGATTATGCCTAGCAGTAGAAATAGAAATGGCACCAATTCTCAGTGGTGCTATAGGACCAATATTCATTTTAGAAATTACAACCAAAACAATTAACATAAGTGAAGGTCCATCTCGTCCAGCATCTTGTCTCACACAGTGACCAACCAGTTCCCCTGGAGGTCCAACAACAGGGAATAAAGCCTGAGGCCTTCCCATGATGTTGCCTCCTGGCACTTGGATGTAGAAGTTGACTGCCTCTGAATGTGGAAGTTCCCTTTAGTCCCCATGGCTAGGAGCTACTGTTAGACTTCTCCTCTATGAATCTTTCAAAGCTGTCTGTGCCTCTGGCCACCACTACATCCTCTGGCGGCAAATTCCACATTTTAATCGCTCATCATGTGAAGAAATGTTTCCTTCGGTCTGTCCTGAATCTACGACCTGCCAACATCATTGGATGGCCTCAAGGGCTCGTATTTCAGGACACAGAGATGACAACCGGAACGATGCTTTCCTACACAAGCCAAACTAGCCATCATCCTGTACACATGGCAAAATCAAGGCATGGAGACCATCCATGCACAATGGAAGTCGTGATTCTATTCCACACGATAAACAACACATTAGCTCCTGGTGATGGTGGTGGTGGGAAACCCAGGACCGGCAAGGAAAACAGCAGGTTGATGATGTTGTTACAATTGCATGGACATTTGGTCAGTGTGATTACCCAATGTTGTACAGGAAGTTTTCCCTATCGTGTTTTGTTTAGTTGAGTAATTTAATTGGGGGAATGACACGGGAGAGGCACTAAAGCCCTCTTTCAGAGCACTGCAGTCCCCTTCTCATTTTCTCCCAGTTCTCTTAAGTACAGAGATGAAACACCCACTCATCGTGAATACGTTCTGTGCTGTCAAGTTGCTTCTGACCTATGGTGACCCTATGAATTAATGACTTCCAAAATGCCCTATTGGTAACAGCCTTGCTCAGGTCTTGCAAACTGAGGGACGTGGCTTCCTTGATTGGTTGGGTCAGTCCATGCCATTTTGGGTCTCCAGCTTTTCCCATTGTCTTCAACTTTTCCAGTCATCATAGTCTTTTTTAAGTTCTCTTTGTGTGATGTGGCCAAAATCCAATAGCCTCAGTTTAGTCCTTTTAGCTTCTACGGGACATATTAGTGGCAGCGGTATGTGCTGTCACGTTGCAGTTGACTCATAGCAACCCTGTAGGGTTTTCAAGACAATAGATATTTAGAGGCGGTTTGTCACTGCCCGCCTCTGCATAGTGACCCTGGATTTCCTTGGTGGTCTCCCATCCAAGTACAAACCTAGGGCCAGATCTGCTTAGCTTCTGATGAGATCAGACTAGTCTGAGCCATCCAATTCAGGGCATGGAGAGTATTAAAAAGGTAAAGGTTTCCCTTGCTCGAAAGCCAGTCGAATCCGACTCTAGGGGGGTGGTGCTCATCTCCGTTTCCAAGCTGAAGAGCCAGCGCTGTCTGAAGACATTTCTGTGGTCATGTGGCCGGCACGACTGAACACTGAAGCACACAGAATGCTGTTACCTTCCCACCGAAGCGGTACCTATTTATCTACTTGCAATTTCTTGTTTTCGAACTGCTAGGTTGGCAGGAGCTGGGTCCAGAGATGGGCATTCACTCCATCATGCAGCACTTGAGTCGCAAACTGCCGAACTAGAGACGTTCCGATCTGCAGCTCAGTGTCTTAACCTCTGAGCCACCGCAGCCCCATGGAGAGTATTAGAATATATTCATTCATGCAGATTTGAGGACCTTTGGCCTTCTCCTGAGATGGCAAGGCCAAGGAAAGTAAAAGAAAAGAGCCACTGGGATGGTTTACAACTGACCAAGTCACAGGCTAAAGCAGAATTTTGTTATTATATGACACTCTGATCTGGCACTCTCAATGCCCAAATCTGGCCATCGGTGATGTAGTTTCCATACTGTCTATCATCACAGCAAATTCTGTTAAGACAGACTCATCTGAAGTCCTGAGTCCAGTTCTGGGAGCTGTATTTTTAAAGAAGATGGAAAGTCTTATGAGTTACGTTCACCCTGGAGAACTGAAGACCAATATCTGTCGCTGCTAAACTTCCCAATGGTAAGAGCCGTTCAAGAACAGAGCCAGTTTACCTGAGGATGGGAAGAAGGGTGCTATGCCCTCTGACCGCCACTAGGTGCCAGCAACATGCAGTCCGAGCTTGGCTCCAGGAAACAATAGGGGCCAAGGATCCTAGACCTCCTAGAATGCACCAATAGGGACTTTGGCGGGAAATTCAAACCCTCCAATAGGACTGTGGGTGTGTCTCAGGGGGCTGTATATAGTGGGCTGCCTCGGCCAGTAGTTTGTGTTGTTGTGTACCAATAAACTGTGAGCGGATCATCACACTGTTGTCCAGCTTCTCCATGCGTCGAACCCAGTATGCAACACAGGGGCTCTCCCTTGTTGGAGGTCTTCAGTCAGTGAATGGACAGGCATCTATTGGGCAAACTGTAGCTCTGGATTCCCCGCACGAAGTGTCTGGAGTGCAAAGCAAGAAATACCAGCAGAAATGTTCCCCACTGAATCCTGGAAACAAACAAAGACTAGAATCAGAACAGGTGCACGAGCCATAACCGAAGAAACAAATGAAAAATCACAAAGAACATCATGACCCAAATAAAATTTCGGCACACATTCTCTGTCCCATCATGGGGCACATTTAGAAACCATTATCTCGCAATGGGAACTCAGTGGGAATTGTGCAAGAAAGATCGGAGGGGCCAATGAGTGGGAATGTCTAACAGAATCCTGGCAGCGGGTTTTTTTGGTTCTGATGCAACACTTCCCATTTGTCGTCCTACATGGCAAGATGTGATCCATCAGTTCCATATGGTGGCCTGCCAGATGTTAGACTCCTGTGTTAGCAGACCTAGGCTTCACAGCAAGGAAAGGTGACTGATGGTTGTCCCACTGGATTTCCATAAATGGTTGATAGCAGGGCCAGTCCAAGGTACTTCGTTGCCCCAAGCAAGGAACCACAATTATGTCCTCCTGTGCCAGCATCAGTCAGGTTTAGGATGAGTCCCATGGACTGGCTGTCAGTGCAGGTCCAGAAGCCAATGCCTGTTGAGTCATACGTTGGCGATGGCTGAGGAAGGAGAAGGAGGAGAAGGAGAAGGGAGGGAGAAGAAGAAGAAGAAGAAGAAGAAGAAGAAGAAGAAGAAGAAGAAGAAGAAGAAGAAGAAGAAGAAGAGGAGGAGGAGGAGGAGGAGATTGGGTTTATATCCCGCCCTTCACTTGGAGTCTCAGAGAGGCTTACAATTGCCTTCCCTTCCTCTCGCCACAACAGACACCCTGGGAGGTAGGTGAGGCTGAGAGAGCTCTTTCAAGAACTGCTCTTGAGAGAACATCTCTGTGAGAACTTGTGACTGACCCAAAGTCATCCAGCTGGCTGCACATGGAGGAGTGGGGAATCAGACCTGGTTCTCCAGATTAGAGCTGGCGCTCCTAACCACTACACCAAACTGGGTGGTAGCAACCGCTGTGATACACCTGCACCCCCCTTTGTTGTGTATCCCCAAACAGTTGATCTGGATGGCCCAGGCTAGATTTGTCTTGTTAGATCTTGGAAACTGAAGAGTTTACAGAAACTAAGCAGAGTTAGCTCTGGTTAGAGTATGGATGAGAGACCACCAGGGACCGTGGAACATTACACCAGGGCTGCTAGGCAGAGGCAGGCAACAGCGACCATTTCTTTTTGTGGGTTGCCTTGAAAACCCCCTGGGATCACCATAGGTCTTCTCCAGCTTGATGGCCCTTTCCACCACCAAGCAGCCGCTTGGGTGGCTTGGCCAGAGAACCAGTCCTGGTTGGTGTGCTGAATACAGGTTAGACTTGCCAGCCTTCAGCTGCCAGTCCCTGGGAGACACCATAACATATGTCACCTTAATGTCATTTCTAGCTGCCTAACCAGAAGTTAGATTCCTGATTCATCAATACGCTTGCCATCCTCCTTGCAAGGCCTGAAGATCTCCTGGAGTTTCAGCTGACCACCATACTACAGAGAACAGTTTCCCTGGAGACAATGGATGCTTTGGAGGGTGGAGTCGATGGTGTTACATCCCTCAGCTCCCTCCCTGCCTGAGATGCTCCCACGTGTGCCCCGCTCTGCTCGCCCAGACTTGTCTGGAAGACAGCCCGCTTTGTTGCCCTGTGAAGGCAGAACAAAAAGCAAGGAAGTGGCTGGCAGCACTCAGGCTTCTAATCAGGAGGACTCCTCGCTTTGGCGTCGCCAGCCCATCAGCAAGCCGGCCAGAGGGCGGTGGCATGGCAAGGGAGTCGTACCCAGTGCCTGCCCGAGTCAGACCCAGCTACCCAAAGAGGTGCAGATGGGAGAGGTTTGCCTAGTCGCGCTGGGGGTGTGCTCCACATTTCAAAGTGGAACTTCAGGGTCCCACACCTATGAGTGCACGCCTCGGCTCCTTGCAGAAGGCAGCGAAAAAGCCTGCACTCCTAGAGGGAAGGGAGGGGCGCCGGCGGCAGCATGTTATGTCTTCCTCCAAGAGCCTCTCCCCCCTAGCCAAGCAGGGCACGAGGAGAGGGGAGGCGGGGGAGGGGAGGGGATAGGGCTGCCAAGTACTGGCGACTTACCGGCGGGGGGGAGTTGTTCTCCCCCCGGGAGCTCTTCTGGCGCGTGCGCTTTGCGTGCACGCCACAACGACGTAATGACGTCACCTCCGGGTGACGTCATTACACGGGGGAAGTCGTCCTCATCGGATGACTTCTGGGGCGGGGTTCCCCCCACCGGCCGAATGCCGGCCGGCGGATCAGGAACCCCTATAGCGGGGGATCCCCTGCAACCCGGGCTGACTTGGCAGCCCTAGGAGGGGCAGCAGGCAGGCAGGCCAGTGCCACGCTCTCATGGAGACCACGCCCTAGGCCACAGCCTAAATTTTGTCTATGGCGGGCCGGCCCTGGGCCTGGCAATCCTAATATTTCCTCTGCCACTTGTGGGAAGGGTGATTAGTGCCAGGTGGGGGGAGGAGTTCCCTTTCCCCACCTGGCAAACGGCAGCCCTAGTTCAGGTGCTAGACCACAGTTCGAACAAGTCTTTTCCATTTCACCAAGAACTCAAGCAGTCCCCTGGAGGGAAAGCCAGTTATTTCTGAAGCAGTGACATTCTGGAGGCCAAGCCAAGTCACAACTCGCTTGCAAGGCCCCCGGATTTCTTTCCTAGCCAGTCGAGTTAGTTAACATTCTGGAGGGAGCCCTCCGTCCTCCTTCCCATCACCCCACTGCGATCAGCAGTTTCTCAAAACTAAAACATTTATGGGAGCCACCAAACGACAACAGCAAATGATTGGCATTTTGATGTTTTTTGTTGCTGGAACTACGGCGGGAAGCTTTTCTTCTTTGCAGCTCTTTTATTCCTCCATTTTGCCTAAAGCAAGAAAGAAGATTCAAGCCGTCTCACTCTGCCAGGACTGTCTTCTTGGCTAAGCTGACATAGTGTCGAGCATTTTTTTTTTAAAGGAACCTGCAGCAAGAGTTGATACTACAAGGCTAAGTGACTTGGTTCATAGCCTCAGCTAGAAAACTTAAAAAAAAAAAAAACTTGTATTTTTGATATAAAAGGGAATTATTTTGTTCCCCTTTTTGTTTTACAACCTAATTTCAAAGCTGGCAGGAAGCACCGAATAGCCACAGAATTGATCAAGAAACCTCCATACAGATTGACTATGATTATTGTTTTAAGCCGAGAATGTCAATACACCTTCTCTTAAAGAGGCCTTGGCTAGATTACCTTTAGCGGCTTGGCTGAGATTTCTTTCAAGTTGACTTAAATGTCAGATGTCATTAATTCCGGATGTTCAAACCATCCTCCAGCACAAGGGTCTTCTACAGAGGAGCATGAAAGGGTCATGGGTACTCGTGGCCATGGAAAAGTACCGTCTGGCATTTGCACGTACGAAGGGGAAAGATGGAGGAGACCTCTGCAAGTGAAGCACTATAAACCAAGAATAGAGATTTCCCAATGATCCTAAGGCCCGAACATCAGGTAGAGAAGAAAGCCTTTATTTTTATGACGTCAGTCTCGGCAATGGTAATCCATTAAAGCTACCGAGCCCAGATTTTACGGAGGCTTGGCGTTTTATACCAGGGGGTGGGGACGCACAGAAAGGAAGGGGACAGTGTCATACAGCATCATATTTGTTAACAAATCATACGATATAACTCCACCTAACTAGCTGCTCAAGTGTTAGGAATGTTTCTACCTAAATGTTGCTAATTGCTTGCCATTCCCATGGTTCTTTAGCCCAGCCTAAGAGCAATAATGTTGCACACTAAACAATGTAAGACTGTTAGCTAGATGTTGTTAGTGTTCCACGTAACAACAAAGAATCTTGTTTCACTGACCTTGCGTTTCAAAGCTTCTAACTTACTAAGCAATATGCAGAGTTCTATTCAGCATAATTATTGATTAATTTTTCTTATTGCTTCACAAGGACCATTCACGTACCGAGAAGTGGATCTCGCAACGTGTAGCTAACTGTGTCTGAGTCCTGTTAGAATTTCTTCCCTTCTCCATTTTTCTTTTCTTTTCTTTTCTTAAAAAAGAAGGAAGTCGGACTTTCAAGTTCAAAACCCGGTGTGTGTGTGTGTGTGTTGTGTCTTTGAGGATAAGAAAAATGAACTATTGATCAGTCAATTGACAAATGCAATAGAAATTTTATATGGCTCAAGAGAGACCCCTGAATAATTTAGCGGTGTGCCAAATATGAACGACGGCCAGCAGTGGGGGTTATTGATTACTTGGGGGGGGGGGACAGGGAAAGGCCCCATGCTGTGGGCAGGGAGGATAAATAGGAGAGGTAACAAACAGCGAGGGGGAAAGAAAAGGAGATGAGCCATTAAGGACGCTTGTGCTACCAGACACCGCCAGACACGGAAGGCGAAGAGACAGTCAGGTGGAGTGCCCCTCTCTCGCCTTCCCAATCAATACGACTATGTCAAAACATAAAATGCAGGCACTTGCCCTTAAGTAAAATGTGTCTTCGGGTTTTTTAAAAGCATTGATTCGAGATGGATCAATGGGGATCTAAGCATATTCCTCGACGAAACGAGAGCCATAATGCTCGGTACATAATTATGTCGACAAAGAACTTTCCGAGACCTAAAATGTTCTGTTTATATTCACAATGGTCTTGGCAGGAACGGTTCGAAAGAGAGAAAGAAGGGCATCAAAGAGCTTTTCATTGTTTCTGATGGGAGGTCAGGAATATAAATGGGGACGAGGGATTTGACTGGTTTGAGACCAGAGTGGAAGAGATTAGATCTTCAACATTTAGGGTGTGCTTCTTAACCACTTCGGATGTATGTGAAGAGTGACATTGTTCTCCTTCACACTATTGGTCCCTCTGTTCCAGTGTCATCTAATCTGATTGGGTCTGCTATTAGGTCCATTATTATTTAGGTCTCATGTGTTCTTCAATGAGCTCAGGTTAGTATTCATGGGATTATCCTTTCCCTTCCCTTTTGCAACAGTCCCTCAAGGTAGTTAGGCTATGGGCCAGTTTGGTGTAGCGGTTAGGAACATGGACTCTAATCTGGGAGAACTGGGTTTGATTCCCCACTCCTTCACATACAGCTGCTGCTGTGACCTTGAGTCAGGTACAAGTTCTTTCAGAGCAGTTCTCTCAGGAGCAGTTTTTGAAAGAGCTCTCTCAGCCCCACCTACCTTACAGGGTGTCTGTTTTGGGGAGGGAAAGGGAAGGAGATTGTAAACTGTTTGGAGACTCCTTTGGGTAGTGATGGGCAGGGTATAAATCCAATCTCCTCCTCCTCCTCCTCTTCTTCCCCCCCTAGTGATCTTCAAGACCTAAGAGGGATTTGAACAGAAGTCTCTAGTCAAAATTCCACAGGTGATGTGGATACAGATGATGTCAACCTAGTCTGATGGGTAACATGGATGAAAGTGCCATTGAGTCACAGTCAATTTATGTTGACCCTTTAGGGTTTTCAAGACAAGGGATGTTCAGAGATGGACATTGCCTGCCTCTGTGTTGCAACCTTGGACTTCCTCGGTGGTCACCCACCCAAGTTCTTATCAGGGCCGACCCTGCTTGCCTTCCGAGATCTGATGAGAATCAGGCCTGTAGCCACAGTGGGGCATTTAGGGGCGGTGCCCCTTCACTTGTGGCCCATGCCCCACAACCCCTGATATGGGAGTTGTGCCAGCAAGCAAGGGAAGACTGTTCTCTTTTTCACCTACCTGCCAATGGGATCTCTCTCTGTCTCTCTCCCCCTCCCTCCCCTGCTCCCCCATGCCCCAGATTTCCCAATGCCCCACCACCCGAAATTTTCTGGCTACAACCCTGGGGTAGATCAGGCAACCTTACTGTTTCAAATTCTGCAGAGCTGGCTGGATGAATCTTTTATGTATATTGAGGAGTCAACATCTATGGTCACTGTGTACAGCTGGGTCACTGTGTAACAGCTGGGGCACAGCCTCAGTCTTTCCCCCAGTTCTTAGGGAGATGTTTCCCCAGTTGAACCACCATCAATACTGCAGCAAGTTTTAACAATGCGACTCACTTCAGTTTTGGAACTTGTTTCCCCCTCCGACTTGATATTTGAGGCTGGGTACAAAACTGAAACCACGAATATAAAATCTGCAAAGACCAAAAAGGATCAACGCTAGAGTAAAAATATCATCAAAAGTATTATCCATACTTTGGATGTCTGCAAAATGCCCTTTTCATTTTCTGTTGTGAGCTCATCTTTATCACTGGCAATCTCCCTTTGCTTCTTAACACAGTTTTATGGCATTTTTACCTGATGTCCCGTTTGCTTAATAATGATGCAAACACAACGTTCCAGTTGCGCGGACGGAGTGGGACAATCAGCACCAAACGCTCAGGAGATGATGGCATTACGGGCTCGATTCATACAGTCAAGAAGACATGACCTCGAAACAGGGAGAATGTCTCCCAATTTGTGCTAGTGTCGTGGTATGGTCAAAGGGTTGTATCTGGGAGCTCCAGTTTCAAATCCCCACTCTACCACAAAGCTTATCCTTACAGAGTTATTGCCAGGATAAAACAGGAAAAGGATAACATTGTATGCTGCCCTAATCTCTTTGAAGATTGGTGAGGAAGGTAGGTAGCGAATCCATACCGAATAGTAGCTGCATCTCTATGCAAAGGGTTTTTAAAATAATAATAATGATGATGATGATGAAGAAGAAGAAGAAGAACCATCCAAGACCAGACTTGAGAGAAAAGGCTTACACTAGTTCAAACTGGAGCTGGAGAAGACTCTTTAGAGTCCCTTGGACTGCAAGGAGATCAAATCAGTCAGTCCTAAAAGAAATCAACCCTGACTGCTCCCTGGAAGGCCAGATCCTGAAGCTGAAGCTCAAACACTTTGGCCACCAAATGAGAAGGGAGCACTCCCTGGAGAAGACCCTGATGCTGGGAAAGACTGAAGGTCAAAGAAGAAGGGGACAGCAAAGAATGAGATGGTTGGACAGTGATATTGATGCAACAAACATGAAATTGAGCACGCTCCAGAGGACGGTAGAAGACAGGAGGGCCTGTCGTGATGTGGTACCTGGGGTTACAAAGAGTTAATCTTGATTGTGTGACTGAACAACAGTCCAAACTGAGATGGGCTTCTCTTGAAAGATGAATCCAACTCAGGGACCGTCCTGGGGAAGATCTGGCTATGGTTCTTCAAAGACACAGCCCTCTGGCCAATGCAACACAGAAGAAAGCTTAACCAACTGAGAAAATATGTGAACAGTTACTTTCGGCTTGGTAGCTCCTCATAGATGCTACATATACAGAAATTCACATGCAAAGGAGATAAATTCTGGTAATCTGCATAGAAGAACAACATAACCATGGCAGTTTTCTGTGGTATGTTATTAGGTAAACATAAAGGTAAAGGTTTCCTTTGCTCGAAAGCCAGTCAAATACAACTCTAGAGATGCGGTGCTTATCTCCGTTTCCAAGCCGAAGAGCCAGCGCTGTCCGAAGACATTTACGTGGTCATGTGGATGGCATGACTAGACACCGAGGTACACAGAATGCTGTTACCTTCCCACCGAAGCGGTACCTATTTAACTACTTGCAATGTCTTGCTTTCGAACTGCTAGGTCAGCAGGAGCTGGGGGCAGAGACGAGAGCTCACTCCGTCATGCAGCACTCGGGTCTCGAACTGCTGAACTACCAGTCTGCAGTTCAGCATCTTAAGCACATTACTATAAAATTATACATGCATGATTGTGTTCTTATGTATACCTAAGTGGGCAGGAATGTAAAATTTGGGATCAGTGGTATTTTAGCGGCACATATGAATCTCCATGAAGAAGTCTGTGTAACTTAAAAAATTGCATCTAGAAAGGTTTTACCACTGCCTTCTCCACATTACCACTAACTTACCTGCTCCATATATTGTTTGGTTGAGAAAATGCATTTTTGGAGGGGCAAATGAAATTCTCCAGATGATCAAATGCTTCCTTAACAGCAGTTTTAGAATAGGACTTCGAGGGGTGGGGGTGGAATGCAACACATCCCAGGATCGAGAGTACAATGACAAAAACTGAAGGCATTTGCAATTTTAGGAAATCTCACTCTATGTGTCTCCTCTGTGCTGGTTCAGAAGGACCCCAGTTTCAAAGCCATCCCATATTTTGCTGGCCCCGGGATTTGCACGGCCTTGAAACTTTTGCACAAAGAGGCACTAAATCTTTGCCATCAATAAAAGATATTCCCATCTGCGAGCTCCCGCTGATCCCCGCGTTGTCTGGTGGAAAACTGAAAAGGCTGGGGGAAAAATAATTATTTGGCTGCATGTGGGTTGCCATTGTTGATAGGGATCGGAACAGCCGACTCGACGGAAGAGACATCTAAGAAAAACCTTGTCATTACATCCTTTGACCTGGGTAATTAGGCATAAAACCAGGAACAACTGCGTTCTGATTGGTGAAATGGGAAGCATAAAGAGGAGACGCAGAGGTGGTCTTGCCGTCTCTTCTCCCTAAAGAATGAAATAGCTCAGACACTAGAGTTGTAGGAATGAAAGCCAAGCACTTCTGAAGTGTCCCTGGAAGTATGATTAGGACTCTGGGCAAGTTACATTTCTTTAGCGTGTCGCAGCTTAGCGTCATACCATGGACTGAGAAGTTAAAATGGCCCTGGAGGAAGCCAGCTTGAGTGGTCTTTGTTGCTATACAAGCTGGAACTGTAGAGCTGCTGGTGTTCTTCCTCCAGGGAGAAAAATGGCTGGGAGGAAATGGGGAAGGAGAAGAAGGAGAAAGAGGAGAAGGAGGAGAAGAAGAAGAAGAAGAAGGAGGAGGAGGAGGAGAATATTGATTTATACCTCGCCCTTCACTACCCAAAGGAGTCTCAGAGTGACTTACAAACCCCTTTCCCTTCCCCTTCCCACAACAGACACCCTGTGAGGTAGGTGGGGCTGAGAGAGCTCTCTGTAGAACTGCCCTCTCTGTAGAACATCAGCTACATGTGGAGGAGGATCCTGCTTCCAAGGGGTAATTGGACTGGGTAATTTCTGAATCCATCCCAGCTCGGCGGTTCTACAAAAAGACCCAACATTTTTATTTTCCTTCTAGCTCTTTTCTTCTCCTTCACTTAGTTCTCCAGGCTGAGCTGGTCAAACCATGTTGACCGTTCTCTTCACCTCTTGAAAAAAAAAATGGGGAAAAAAAAGAATTGCTGCTGTCTCACAGGGATATTACGAGTCGTAATTAGTTAAAGTGCTCTGGGAATGATGCTTTCTAAACACGATGCATTATTAGTGGAATGGGTGTAGGACTCTTCTGGAAAACCAAAGGCATTTCAAATTACCTAACAGCTACAAACCCCGTCATTAATGGGAGTACTTAGAAAGCAAAGGCCCGTCGTTCCAGTCACCGGGGAGATTATGTGAGTTTTCTTTTTTCTTTTTAAAAAAACATAATTAAATATAAAAAATGCATAACCCAAGAAGCCTACCATTGGCTTCACTAAACAGACCAGCAGTCTCAGCTACTGTAACAAAGGAAGCGTTAAGAGCCCCATCCTGCACTGAGTCTTTGGTAACGTTATTGTTGAGAGGTTGTTGTGCGATTTGTGTCGAGTGTGCAGGTTGAGCTCACTGGGTGTTGTTGACCATGGACTGTCCTGTGAAGCTGGCAGCATATCCAGAGGGATCTGTGCTACCAAGAGCCAGTTTGGTGCAGTGGTTAAGTGCACGGACTCTAATCTGGGAGAACCGGGTTTGATTCCCCGCTCCTCCACTTGCACCTGCTGGATGACCTTGGGCAAGCCATAGTTCTGACAAGAGCTGTCTTTGAAAAAGAGCAGTTTCTATTACAGCTCTCTCAGCCCCACTTTCCTTACCAGGTGTCTGTTGTGGGGAGGGGAAGGGAAAGGAGTTTGTAAGCCGCTCTGAGACTCATTTGGGTAGTGAAGGGTAGGGTATAAATCCAATCTCTCCTTCTTCTTCTTCTTCTTCTACTGTGCACACACACACACACACACAGTGGGATCCAGGTCTCATTCCAGGTTTGAGGAGGGGGAGAGAGAGTGCCCAGGGTCCGCCTCTCCTCCTCTGACCCCCTCCAGGACCCGTGCTCAAGTCTTCCTTCTAGCCCTCTCCTCATCTGCCAGTTTGGTGTAGCGGTTAGGAGCGTGGACTCTAATCTGGGAGAACCAGGTTTGATCCCCATTCAGCTGTGAAGCTCTTTGGGTAAGCTTGGACCAACCTCATAAGATTGCTGTGAGAATAAAATGAGGGGTTGGGCAGGGAGACCACCTCCTGTAAATCACTTCTGAGCTCTTTGGCGGAAGGGTTAGATAACAGTATAATAAATAGGTATGGAGGATAGATTATTAGCCTTAATTAGTTGTCCTGTGACGGCAATTTGCATTTCACTGTAGCGATCCTCATGGACTACAACCACCACAACAGCCTAACCTGCCAGCCTCTGTCTGTGATGAACTTTTTTTTGGCTTTCAAGTTGCAGCTGATTTAGGATGATCCATTTATGTTGAGCTCGTAGGGTTTTCAAGGCAAGAAACAGGCAGTTCGCCAGGCCAGCTTTATTGCATTGATACCAATGGGTTCCAGTACATTGAACTTTGTCTTGGATCATGGCCACAGGCTAAAAACACTTTTTGATCATTTTGGAAAAGGACTTTTTTTTTCCTTTTTCAAAACGCCCTCACAGAAAAGGTTGTTTTGTAAGTAGAATCAAAATTATACGGCCCATTATTTAATTAGTCCTTCCAAAGGTTACAGAGTGCACACAAGTCCAGCAAGGGAACGGCAGTCACACGCGGGGGTCTTTGGGTATTTTATTTTATTTTTTTTAAAAAGAAAACCCTGCTTTCTCATTAAAATTTCATGTCCCCTTGAGATTGACAGCAGCAATATCATATTTCTGGAAAACGGAGAGAGAGAGAGAGAGAGAGAGAGAGAGAGAGAGAGAGAGAGAGAGAAAGAAAGAAAGAAAGAAAGAAAGAAAGAAAGAAAGAAAGAAAGAAAGAAAGAAAGAAAGAAAGAAAGAAAACAACCCCCTAAAATAATACACATGAAATTAAATCCTCTCATCTTGCATTCTGTTAGTGCTGTTCAGATTAAATAACTGAGCACTTTCTGAGCTTGCAACTCAAATTTTCATGATGGACAGTTAAGCGTACTTCCTCTGTGGAATGGAAAATCAACATAGATCTAAAAATGGAGGCACGATTGCCAACGTTGGGGCAAACCAATTAGATCTTTGTCTGCTTTTCCTTGATGCTAAGAGAACTAGCTAGTTTTGCCATGATGCTTTGCAGTCCCATTTCTTCAGTCATTATTGTTTCTAATATTTAGTGTCAGGGGTCATTTTGTAGAAAAAGAGGTCCAGGAGCTCATTAGCACAACTCATTAGCATGACTTATTTGCATATGCCATACCCCCTGACATCACCGGAAGTGTGTCCAAGGCAACACCCACCGCTCAGGCTCCACCCCAAAAATCTCCCGGTATTTCCCAACTTAGAGCTGGTGAGCCAGCTTTACACTTTGACTAAAGACACTTTAGGTTTCCTTTGCTCTTGCAGGGAAGCTATCCTACAACAAGCATGAAAATACAGGTCAAGTTCGTATGCTTTTGCTTTTTTCCACATGTGCCTGCTCTTGGGCTTGTTACTCCCAGAACGGTGTTCCTGCACGTTCCTGCTCGAAATGACCCCTGTAGTGTGAAAAATTCTCTCTTATTTGGAGTTTGTGTGTGTGTGCTTGTGAGCCTGGAAGTCACGGTGACTTCTGCAGACCCCTAGTGGGGCTAGGAAGTTTCAAAGAGGTGGCTTTGATATTACCTGCCTCTGTCTCCCGGTCCTGCTATTCCTTGGAGGTCGCCCTTCCAAGTACTAGCCAGAGTCGGCCCTGCTTAGCTTCCAAGATCTGACAAGATTGGGCTTGCCTGGGCTATCCAGGTCAGGGCGGTGTGAAAAATTCTCATGACTGTGGTGGGAGGATACCTACATAGAATCGGAGAATCACAGAGTTGGAAGGGGACCTACAGGCCATCTAGTCCAACCCCCTGCCCAATCAAGATCAACCTAGAGCATCCCTGACAAGTGTTGGTCCGGCTGCTGCTTAAAGACTACCAGCGAGGGGGAGCTCACCACCTCCCAAGGCAGCTGATTCCACTGCTGAACTACTCTTTACAGTAAAGTTTTTTTCTCCTCTAATATCTAGCTGGTACCTTTCCACTTTAAACATACATGCCACTGCTGGCCCTTCCATGCAACAATCTGCAGTACTTTCTCAAGTCAAGAGCATGTACCAAATATACCCCAATGGGGTGGAGTCAGACCAAAGTGGCATTTTCTGCTGACTCTATCTTGCTGTGGCAGATGCCCCCTCAAGGAAGTTTTCCCAGCCTCCAGGAGGGGCCTGGAGACCTCCCAGAATTACCACTGATCTCCAGACTACAGAGGTCAGTTCCCCTGGAGAAAATGGCTGCTTTGGAGGGTGGAGTCCATGGCATTATACTCCTCTGCGGTCCCTCCCCTCCTCAAACCCTGCCCTTCCCATGCTTCCCCCCAAATCTCCAGAAGTTTCCCAACCCAGGGTCCTGTATTTCCCAGGAATAGCATGTTGTCAAGATCAAGGATTTGGGGTAGAAAGAATAGGACAGGTCCGTTCTGCTGATGGACAATGAAGCCCAGATCCAACCCATAGGCTCCATACATACAATCAGAAATCCTTTATAAAGCACTAGAACCTGGGGAAATTATAGCATCTGCTAACAATTTTTCATAAAACATCTGCCTGGAACAAAATCAGGGCTAAAACAGGGGCAGTCCCTTCCTACCAGGGACAGTTACCAGGGGGAAAAAGGACAATCCCAGGTTGAAGAGTTGAAGCACATGGATGCCACGGATGGGACCTACCAGGTGTCCTTGATACAGGAAGTGTCTTCTGCTCTCAGAAGGGCTGTTTAATGTCTCATTCCGGAGGAAGGCATGGAAGAGTAGTACAAACTATTTTTCCTTTCTCTTGTTGTTCTTTAGGTTCCAATGTGTCATATCTAAATATATTTGCAAAATGTATGGTCTCCCCATAAACTGAATCGATTGCATCCTGCCACTCCATTCTACTAAATGGGGAGTCTTAGGAGTCCTTTCTCTGGAGGCAGATTCCTCCATCGGGTCAAGCCCATTTCCATCAGTATCCCTAATTATAGACTTCTAACAGTCCGGAATGTTGCCCGATTCTGGTGCTGGTGGAAAATGCCACCAAGTCACAAATGACTTATGGTGATCTTGTAGGGTTTTCAAGGCAAGAGCCTTTCAGAGGTGGTTTGCCATTGCCTGCCTCTGCGTAGCCACCATGGACTTCCTTGGTGGTCTCCCATCCAAGTCCTCACCAGGGCTGGCCCTAGCTTAGCTTCTGAGATCTGATGAGATAAGGCTAGCCTGGGGCATCCAGGTCAAGGCAAGAGGCATTTGGAGGTGGCTTGCCATTGCCTGCTTCTGTGTAGAGACCTTGGACTTCCTTGGCGGTCTCCCATCCAAGTACTAACCAGGGCCGTCCCTGCTTAGCTTCCAAGATCTGATGAGATCGGGCTAACCGGGCATATCCAGGTCAAGGCTACCAGTTCTAGAAAATCCCATTTCAGAACATGTTCAAGTCATACCAAATTCATACACATGAATCCCAGATAGAAAATTACATACTTGTCCAAGAGCAGAAAATGAGCACAGAACTGGGTTCAAAGATAGAAATGTTTCAGGCAAGCAGCAGGGATTAATTTACTAGTGGAAAGATACTCATTTTAATATGTGTGTGTGTATGTGTGTGTGTGTGTGTATAATTTATTTTATTTATTTCATGAGATTTGTATCCCGCCCTCCCCGCCACACAGCACGCTCAGGGCGGCTAACAACAAATTCACAATGATACATACCTAGTTTAAAACAGATAAAACAACATAAACTTCATATAGATGGTGTATCATCAATTAGGTCACTCAATGCAGCACCCAGATGTAACCTTGGAACAGCCACAGACTGGTGGATAAAATCGGTCCAGAGCCAGATATAGATGTCAATATTAGGCGACCCCTACCCAAAAGCCTGGTGGAAGAGCTCCGTCTTGCAGGCCCTGCGGAATCGTAAATAGTCCTGCAGGGCCCGGATGTCATCCAGGAGCTCATTCCACCAGTGTGGGGCTGCCACTGAAAAGGCCCTGGACCTTGTACCCGCCAGCCGGGCCTCCTTCGGCCCTGGGAGGGTCAGACGATTTTTGGAACCAGACCAAAGTGCTCGCTGGGGAACATATGGAGAGAGGCAGTCCTTCAAGTAGATAGGTCCCAAGCCATATAGGGCTTTATAGGTAAGCACCAGCACCTTGAACCTTATCCGGTATGCTATAGGCAGCCAGTGCAGTGCTTTTAATGCAGGCTGGATGTGCTCCCGCACAGGCAGACCCGTCAGCAGCCGCGCCGCAGCATTCTGCACTAGCTGCAGCTTCCGGATTTGGTACAAGGGCAGCCCCACGTAGAGAGCATTACAGTAGTCCAGTCTTGAGGTGACCAAAGCATGGATCGCTGTAGCCAGTTCGTCACGTTCAAGGAAGGGAACCAACTGCTTGACCAGCTGTAGATGATAGAAAGCTGACCTTGCAGCAGCTGCTACCTGGGCCTCCATCGTTAACGAGGGGTCCAGGAGCACTCCCAAACTCCTGACCGTCGGCGCTGGCATCAGCGGCACCCCATCGAAGGCCGAGAGAGGGATCCCTACCTCTGGTCCACTCCGACTCAGGCATAGGACCTCCGTCTTCGTCGGATTCAATTTCAGTCGACTCTGCCTGAGCCAACCAGTCACGGCTTGCAACGCCAGGTCCAGATCACCCGGACTGGAGTCTGACTGACCACCCAACAACAGACAGACCTGGGTATCATCCGCGTACTGATGACATCCCAGCCCATGCCTCCGGGCAATCTGGGCGAGGTAGTGCATATATATATATATATATGGCATCCAGCGTTCCCTCTAAGCTGAGTTAGCCAGCTCACAGTTTTTTTTAGCCTCTGGCTCACACATTTTTTGGCTTAGCTCAGGAAGGATGGCTCCCGAGTAAACTACTTTATGCAGCAGCCAAATCGCTCGTTCACAACTTTAATGCCGGTAGCTCACGGAGTAGGATTTTTGCTCACAAGACTCCACAGCTCAGAGGGAGCATCGATGGCAACCAAAGAACCAGGTATTTTTGACCTTGTTCTCTCAGAAGCCACCGAGGCCTCATTTTGCAGCCCGGCCAAAACTGAGGTCACGAGAGGCCATCTCACAAGCGACTCAGCTCTTCCCTGTACCTCTAAAACCAAACATGGATTTGGGGGGGGGGGGGCAGAAAGAGCCAGGGGTCCCTTTGCACATTTACAGTGGCCAGTGAACGTTTAAGTTGAATTACAGCGAAAGCATTTGAGAGCGCAAGACGTATTAGATGCTGCTAAATGAGCCCACAAAGGATTTCTTTTGCTGGCAGGATCCTCTAGTTGAAAACGGACCAAGAGTCTATGCAGAAACCACAAACCAAGAATTGATGGGAGGGGAAAAATATTGCTCTCTTGTGGTAAGTCCAACAAATACATTTTGTAGAAGGAGTGGATGAAAAGCAAGAGAAGGGAAGTGATCTCTGAGCCAGAAGTTATGTAAACAGCCACTTCAGGCACACCCGAGGGCTTCTGAATGACACAGGAAGAAGACAAAGATGACAATGAAGAAGAAGAAGAGGAGCAGCAGTAGTAGCAGTTAGTTTTTATACCCTGCTTTTTCAAAGCGGCTTACAAGCACCTTCCCTTCGTCTCCCCACATCAGGCTCCTGGTGAGGTAGGTGGGGCTGAGAGAGTTCTGAGGGAACTGTGATGGGCCCATTGGTCACCCTGCAGGCTTCAAGTGGAGGAGGAGTGGGGAATCAAACTTGGTTCTCCAGATTGCAGTCCACTGCTCTTAACCACAACACCACGTTGGCTCTTAAAACACTGGAGCCAAATAGAAGAAGAAGAAGAAGAAGAAGAAGAAGAAGAAGAAGAAGAGATTGGATTTATACCCCGCCCTCCACTCCCCAAGGGAGTCTCAGAGCGGCTTACAAACTCCTTTCCCCTCCCCTCTCCACAACAGGCACCCTGTGAGGTAGGTGGGGCTGAGAGAGCTCTTGAGAGCCAGTTTGGTGTAGTGGTTAAGTGCGCGGACTCTAATCTGGGAGAGCCGGGTTTGATTCCCCACTCCTCCACTTGCACCTGGCTGGATGACCTTGGGCAAGCCATAGCTCTGTACCAGCTGTTCCCTCAAGGACAGCTTGGGAAAGAGTTCTCTCAGCCCCACCTACCTCACAGGGTGTCTGTTGTGGGGAGGGGAAGGGAAAAGGAGTTTGTAAGCCGCTCTGAGACTCCCTTGGGGAGTGGAGGGCGGGGTATAAAGCCAATCTCTTCTTCTTCTTCTTCTTCTTCTTCTTCTTCTTCTTCTTTCCCAAGCTGTCCTTGAGGGAACAGCTGGTACAGAGCTATGGCTTGCCCAAGGTCATCCAGCCAGGTGCAAGTGGAGGAGTGGGGAATCAAACCCGGTTCTCCCAGATTAGACTTCTGAGGGACTTAACCACTACACTTAACCACTACACTACTTCTGAGGCACTTAACCACTACACCAAACTGTGTGTTGACGATCATATGACTAGGGTTGCCAACATTGGGTTGGGAAATTCCTGGAGATTTTGGCGGTGGAGCCTGAGAACTGGGGTTTGGGGAGACAAGGAACCACAATCTATATACTAATAGCAAAGGCGCCCCCCTGCATGTGGATATCAAAATCCGCGCAGAGGGGGCACTTGGGGGGCAGGGAGATTTTTTTGCACACTTGGGGGACTCCCCACATGTGCAGAAAAATCCTAAAAGTTTTAAAAAACACTTTGGGGGGAATATTTAAATCCCCCCAAAAGTAAAAGCTCTGGCTGTTGGGCGGGGGGGGGGGGGGGAGGCTTGGTGGGCCTGGCAGCTGTGAGCCGCTCAGGCTTCGCCATTGCCGGTGCAGGGGGGGGGGAAGGGAGAAGGCTTGGCAGACCTTGCTGCCGCTGTTGCCCATGGGGAGGGGGAAGGGATGGAAGAAGGCTTGGTGGGCTGGCGGCTGTGAGCCGCTCAGGCCACACCGGTGCAGGGGGGAGGAGGGAGGAGGCTCAGTGGGCCTTGCCACAGCTGGGTGTGTGTGAAAGGATTGGTAGGCCTCACCGCCGCTGCTGTCACTGCCAAGGGGGTGGGTGGGAGGATCAGTGGGCTTCCTCATCACTGCCACTGTTGCTGCTGAGTGGGGATGGGAGAAGGATTGGGATACTCCCTGCCCCCGCGAGTATCGTGGGTCCCCCTTCTTGTACGATATAATGCCATAAAATCCACCCTCCAAAGCAGCCATTTCCTCCAGGAAGTTGACCTTTATTGCCTGGAGGTCAGTTGCAATTTCAGGAGAACCTGGAGGTTGACAACCCTGCATGTGGCTCTGATCTTCACATAATTGAAATTATAGGCTGCTAAAGGAGTCAGCATTAATTCAGACTGCTGCTGGGTTTTTTTTAGCATTTTTAAAGGCTTCCATATATTTTTTTAATAAAAAAACTATATGATTCAGCTGCCCCCACCAAGCACATTAATGTTCATATTCTGCCCCTACTTGCCCTGGATTTGTACTTCAAGGAGTAGAACATTCTTAGTATATGTGCTGCCAAACTGAGCACAGAGTAGAGCATTCTGAAACATGATCTGGCACTTCTAGAGCTAGGGAAGGTGACCCAATACAGCCTGATATCACCATACCTTAGAAGCTAAGCAGAGTCAGTACTTGAATGAGAGACCACCAAGGAAGACTCTGCAGAAGAAGACAATGGTGAACCACCTCTGCTTCTCACTGGCCTTGAAAGCCCCTTGCTGAGGTCAGGACCTGGATGGGAGATGACCAAGGAACACTCTGCAGAAGAAGACAATGGTGAACCACCTCTGCTTCTCACCTGTCTTGGGTTGCCCTAAGACTATCAAGGGATACTCTACAGAGGAAGACAATGGCACACCACCTCTGCTTCTCACTTATCTTCAAAGCCCCTTGCTGGGGTTGTCATCAGTCAGTTCTTTCTTGATGGCACTTGTGTACATACTTTCAGCCCAAAGCGATACATTTTTACTGCCTCATCACTCCGAGACTTCAATTTCACCTTGTAGAGTTGCATTTTAGATCAAGGCAGAACTTTTGACATCTATGTATACATAAAGACCATTCTTTACTCATCCTTAAGATGGCAAAGCACACGATGCAGTGCAACTGCGATAAAAGATTCCCCCCCTATAAAACTAACAAGGACTTTCTACCCCCCAATGACAATCAACAAAAAATAATACAGTTGCCCTCAATGACAGATGCATTTGGAAACACCACTGCAAAATTTTACTATTCATTTCATTTACTGCAACTTAAACTAGCATGACTCAGATTTTGTGGTTTATAACCACAGTGCCTTTGAGGGTTGCTAATTTTGTTCTGCAACCAAGAAATCAGAGGAGATTGAGGCTGGGAAGGGCAGCTGTGAAGGACCTAGAACAAGCCTGAACTCTTCCTGGGAGCTAAAATGACTACATTGAGGTTATCGTACTTTGGCAACATTGTGAGAAGACAGCAGTCACTGAAAAGATAATAAGGCTGTTCTCTCAAGGACAGTTCTGGAAAGAGCTCTCTAAGTCCCTCCTACCTCACAGGGTGTCTGTTGTGGGGAGGGGAAGGGAACGGAGTTTGTAAGCTGCTCTGAGTAAAAGGCAGGGTATAAATCCAATCTCTTCCTCCTCCTCCTCCTCCTCTTCTTCTTCATTGGACATTCTGGAGGTCATTCATTCATAAGGGTGCTGTTAAGTTGGAAGCAGCTTGGTGGCACGTAAGACACACGTAATTTTGTTCTCCACATTCCCACAGTAACCATTCCTCGCTAGAAATTTCTGACCAAGATTTCCAGTGTCCCCCAAGGGTAGGGTTGCCCGCCTCCTGGTGGTGTCTGGAGATCTCCTGGAATTACAGCGGATCTCCAGATGACAGATTAAGTAGCTGCTTTGGAGCTACTCTCTGTCATTGTCACCTGCTGATCTCCCTCCCCAAACCCTACCCTCCTCAGGCTCCAATACCAGATCTCCAGCGAATTTTCCAACTTGGAGTTGGCAACCCCATAAAAACTCTCACAGGTATTATTAAGTATCTGCTATAGGAGGTAGTGGCGGCTACAAGCATGGACGGCTTCAAGGGGGAGTTAGATAAAGACAAGGGGAGGCCCTCAAGAAACTTGCGGGGAGGGGGCATTTCCTTCATCTTGCTGGGCCCGCCGCTCGCCCCCCCCCCATGGTCTCCCAGCAGTAGGATACTTGCGGGGGGCAGGTATGCCTCTCTCTCCTCCCTCCCTCCTCCCTCCCTGAAAACAGCGGCGGCTGTGTGCCGAGCCTCCTCCCCCCTCCCTTCCCCCTCCCTTCCCAAAAATTGGCAGCAGCAGCTGCGCACCAAGCCTCCTCTCCTCCCTCCCCCAAAATCAGTGGCAGCCACGCGCCGAGCCTCCTCCTTCCCTTCTCCCTCCCCCTCCCTTCCCAAAAATTGGCAGCAGCAGCGGCTGTGTGCCGAGCCTCCTCTCCTTCCTCCCTTCCCCCTCCCTCCCTGGAAATTGGTGGTGGCGGCTGTGTACCAAGCCTCCTCCTCCCTCCCTCCCCGAAAACAGTGGCGGCGAGGCCCACCGCCCACCGAGCCCTCCCCCCAGCCAAAGCATTCTCTGCGCCTGCGCAGAGAATGCTTTTACTTTTGAGGGGATTTAAATATCCCCCCAAAAGTTTTTTTTAACATTTTGAATTTTTCTGCACACGGGGGAGTGCCCCCCGTGTGTAGAAAAAAACCCCTCCCCACAAGTGCCCCCCGTGCGGATTTAGGTATCCGCATGCGGGGGGGGCACTTGGGAATTAGATATATAGATATGGAGCAGAGGTCCATCAGTGGCTATTAGCCACAAGGTATAGATAGGGACTCTCAGTCTGGGGCAAGTGATGCTCTGTATTCTTGGTGCTTGGGGGGGGCAACAGTGGGAGGGCTTCTAGTGTCCTGGCCCCACTGCTGGACCTCCTGAGGGCACCTGGTATTTTTGGCCACTGTGTGACAGAGTGTTGGACTGGATGGGCCATGGGCCTGATCCAACACTGGCTTCTCTTATGTTCTTATCGTATGACATCATGAGATTTCAGAGTGTGTGGGATAGGCTACATAATCTAAGCGAAAGATTAACTGTTTTGATTTTGGATCTGCTTTTTTCAAAATGCTTAACATAACACCTTGGGGGTGGGGGGTGGGGGCGATCAAAAGAGAGAGAAAAATGAAAAAGAGAACAGGACGACAGTTCTCTTGAGTGGGATATCAGGCATAAACCATATGGATTCTTAAGCAAGAAGGACAGTGTTAAAATGAGCAACGACTAAAACTTCTTCTCCAAGTATTCCAAAAAGTTTCTTATTTGGAAGTATCGACGGAATGGAATTGTATCTGGAGGTGCTGCCTGGGAGCTTTTGCTGCAGTGGAAATCTGATGAGACAGACACACCAAGGAAACCACTTGAAACACAAATAGGCAGAGAGAATCTCAACAAAAACCAACAGCCCAGGCGGAGGAGATTTAATTGAAAACAAAATTCCACTTGTGGGTCTTGCACATGCTTACAAATAACACAGGGCCATTTTCTATTCAGAACTAGGGCAGGGCGGGGGGGGGGGGAGAACCCATACACTTTTGTTCTCTAGGCTGAAGATCTTGTTCCTGTCGGAGGCTGGCCCTCTCCGAGTTGACACGGTGCCAGGATTCACTCAGTGAAAATGTCCCTGGCTCTGCAGCGCTGGAGATAACATATTGAGGAATGTAAGCACAGTTAGATAAATTAATTTCAAGGTCAAACATGGTGACAATGGGAAATGGATGCGCCAAGCAGGTAATAGAAGGGAATCCGTGTGCATACTGATAATGCAGTTAAAGGCAGATGTTACCCAATAATTGAATCTGAAATGTAACCGATGTTTTCGGCTGCCCTTTTCCATTAAAAGAATTGTCGGAGATGCAAAAATCAAAGATTATTCAAAGAATTAGGATATGAAAAGCATGTTAGATCACTAAACTCCAATTAGTTAAATTAAATTGTATACCATTATCTACCTGTAGCTTTATTGGTGGCTAGCATTAGCACTCCGACTGGCAGAATAATAAAATTAGGGAATAACACTTTAATTGAATTGCACTTAAAAGGATCAT
Source organism: Lepidodactylus listeri (assembly GCA_029233225.1). Classification (NCBI taxonomy): domain Eukaryota; kingdom Metazoa; phylum Chordata; class Lepidosauria; order Squamata; family Gekkonidae; genus Lepidodactylus; species Lepidodactylus listeri. The sequence goes on from JARCFY010000017.1 coordinate 56,301,296, forward strand.
GCTGACAAAAACGATTGTATCTGGCTGTAATGTACACCTTTCCCTCCCTCCCCCCTGCTTTCCCCCTTCCCGGCAATCATTAAATCCAAAGAAATGAAAGTCATGGGGATCTTGACAGGTTTCCGAAATACTCTGCAAACCATCTAATCAATTTAGGGACGCCTCATTAGGGCTCAGCAGCTAAAGAAGATTTACTTAAAAAAAGAGGGGGGGAATCAATCCCAAATCAAAACAAATCATCATATGCCCCTGCATAGCCGGACCATCATATCGATGTGACGATGCCATTCGGACATCTGCAGCCATTCATTTTCTTTTTCAAAACACAATCGGCCCGGATAATTCCGAGATTGTGATTCATAAGTGCGGCCGGGATAGATCCAACGCCAGAGTTCGTCCCAGCGGCTTCTCCTAATAAGAGTATCCTATGCTGGATCGGATGCTGGATAGACAAACCAACCTCTCTATGAATACCTGCTGGTTAATTATACGGCTGGACCCCCCATCTCTCTGATACCACTTTGGCCGATGCAGAAAAGTGTTGTGTGACTGTGGGAGCCAAGAACATATTACTAGCTACTGGTACTCCCCCCCCCAAATTCTCAGAGCATTGGCATGTACGGATTTCATTAAAGATCCTTTTTGCAGCCAATAAGTCTCTCCTCAACCACGCAGCTCGGGCTCCTCTACAGCCATTTCCCCTTCTGAGGGCAGCTTAATACAAAGCGGCCTGCTTAGACGCCCTTGCTTAGACATCCAGCAATGCGAGCTGGGTAATTTAGCAGATTAATGAGACCAGCAAATAGGCATTTAAAAGCCAGACATCGCTGCCACGCTCATTCTCAGTCTGTTTTGGCAACCTGGGACCTGGCCTTTCCCAATATACTTTCTCCCGCTCACGTGATAAATCATGTTCCCTCAAGGTTTTGTTGAGCTTCTAACGTGACCTCCTTCACTTCGCTCGACTTGCTTTAGAGAATTATGGACGGTGCAGAGGAAAAGGAGAAAGGGAAGTATTTCCTTCTCTCCGCCATAATATTTATATCCAGTACTTTCATCCCTCGAGGAATTCAAGGAAGCCTACAATTCCCAGAAGATCCCCCAACCAAGCAACAGACTAGGTCCGTATCTGCTGCCGTAGCCTGTGCTCTAATATCCTGGGACTTGCCTGCAGTTCTACGATTTGGACTCACCCAATTAATTTGATGAGCAATGCGTCCAGGAGGTACCAAAGGAAGCATTTCTTCATCTGGTCTATAATTAGCGTACATAATCCATTGCCACATGATGAGGACCACTAGCACAGACAGCTTTGCAAGAGGACTGTGCACATTTATGAATGATAAACCAATGACTATATACCACAAACCTTGACCTGGGAGGCCCAGGCTGATCTTGGTTGCCAAGTAGGGTCAGCCCTGGTTAGTACTTAGATGGAAGGCCAGCAAGGAAGTCCAGGGTTACTATGCAGAGGGAGGCAGTGCCAAACCACATCTGAAACTCTTGTGCCTTGAAAATCCCATGACAGGTAACCATAAATCACCTGTGATTTGATGGCACTTTCTACCCCCACTCTGTGCGTCATCCAGAGATTCTCAGGAGGTATTACTCCAGGCCTTATGGCCTGCTCTGAGATACAGTCATTTTGGTGTAGTGGTCTCTAACGGACTCTAATCTGGGAGAACCACGTTTGATTTCCCCACTCCTCCACATGAAGCCAGCTAGGTGACCTTGGCCAAGCCACAGTTCTCTCAGAGCTGTTCTCTCACGCGCAGTTCCCTCGGAGCTCTCTCAGCCCCAACTACTTCACAGGGTGTCTGTTATGGGGAGAGGAAGGGAAGGCAATTGTCAGTTGCTCTGAGACTCCAAGTGAAGGACGGGGTATAAATCCAATCTCCTCTTCTTATGAGCATCTTGGATTTCATGCCCCAGTTGAGGCCAAGAGAACTCCCAACTGTAGGAAAACCCAACCAAAGATAACAGGAGGCCAAATGTGCCTATATATTCCTTTCTGGCCATGGATGTCACACTTCTCAGCTGCATGTTGCATGATGTCTGGATTCATGCTATGAAAGCCTTCTTCACAGTTCTGATTGTTCTGCCACTGCTGCACATAAATATCCCTGGAGGCTATTTTGTATAGCCTTTGACTGACCTAATGCAAATTCTCTCCCCCCCCCCATTGGAAGAACTTCACTGCTGGCTATTCTTGAAGGAACCATTCATAAGCCAGACCCAGATCTCTTATATTTCCCATAAAATAAAGATACACAGAGACAGTGGCTGCAATCATATGCACAAGTAGCCCCGACATAGGTGCGAATGCTGGGTGGATTTAAAGTGCATGATCAGACATGAACATCTGGGAAACATCCTGCATCTAGCAGCAACCCATGTTGTTCCGCCGCAGAAGCAGAGTAAACAGGCACCGGGGAAAGTCCGGTAGCAAACGGGTTGCTACGGGCTATGGGCGGACTTTCTTCTGTCTGATCACTCCAGCGCACTCTCATGGCATCAGGATGGTCTGATCTGGCCACCCTGACTCTGTGCCATTGTTTTTTTTCCCCTTCTCAGTATGTGCATCATAGCACACTCCATAGGGAGTCCTCAGGGCTGAGGTGCAAATCATCCATCCCTCATTGAAGTACGTTGGAAACAGACAGCAAAACAACAACAACCGGACTCACCCGCGGTTGCGTCTGATCATGCAGTGGCGGGCTGCACCCACAGCTTCAAAAGACTGTGTGATTGCACCACTGGGGATCAACTTCTGCTGGAGGAAATAGCCTCTCTTCCCCCCCCCCCCCCTTTATCTTGCACATGTGACCACAACCAATAGTTGGGACAACAGTGGACACAATTTCCATTGCCCCCCTTTGTCACAAAGACTCAGTGGGTTCTCCGTGTTGAGAAACTGTATTCCTTGGAACTGTTACTTATCACAGGAGTAACCGCAGCAAGAGGCTTTCTGTTCTGCTTGCGGGCTTCCCAGAAACATCTCATTGGCCACTGCAGGAAACAGGATGCGGGACTAGGTATGAACCTTCGGGCTGATCCAGCAGTTTCTCTTCTTTGTGTTTTTTGTGTCCTTGCCAAGTGCTTAGGAAGACAGTGAGTAAAGCACACATGCCTTGAGTCATGATTCCCACTCTTTATATGTCACCAAACCGGCTGGTGACCGGCAGCTGCCATCTTTGTTTCCCTTCCTCGAGACAGTGGGTTGGATCCTGCCACCTTTTCCACTGGTAAAAGTGGAGGACAAGATGGTTTTTACCGCCAAAAAGTCTCTGCTGGACAAAAAGCCCTATGGAGAGTGGCTGGAGTGAGGAAGGTAATTGGGAGAGAGGGAGCAAAAAACAACCTTTTGACAGGTAAGAAGAAGAAGAAGAAGAAGAAGAGATTAGATTTATACCCCGCCCTTCACTCACTTGGAGTCTCAGAGCGGCTTACAAACTCCTTCCCCTTCCCCTCCCCACAACAGACACCCTGTGAGGTAGGTGGGGCTGAGAGAGCTTTTTCCCAAGCTGTCCTTGAGGGAACAGCTGGTACAGAGCTATGGCTCGCCCAAGGTCATCCAGCCAGGTGCAAGTGGAGGAGTGGGGAATCAAACCCGGTTCTCCCAGATTAGAGTCCGCGCACTTAACCACTACACCAAACTGGCTCAAAGTGGTAATAAGGAACAATAGATATCTCTGAAGGTTCAGGCTGCACCTGTTGATTTTCTGTCTGTTAACGGGTTGTGAAGAAAAGAGCCAGGACAGCCCCCCCCCCCTTCTCTTAGGAAGGAACAGTATTAAGAAACCAGCATGCTAGTTCTTCTGGGGTCACTCTTTGTCCTCATATGGTAATTATCAGCAGCCGCAGAGAAGAGGGAAAGTGTAATGTCTTGAAAGCAAACTAAAATGTGACCCACACATGTTCACAGTGTTGTGTGAGGATGGCTCTGCCATGGATGCTAATGCTTCGACTCCAACTGAGTTAAAACAAAACAAAACAAAACTGGCTTGCACATGGATTGTAGCACATCTCTTAGAGCAGGGGTGGGCAAACTATGGCTTGGGAGCCGCATGCAGCTCTTTCACATATATTATGTGGCTCCCGGCAGGGTGGCTGGGGAAGCTAAATATCATTAGCAAACAAATATCACTGGACAAATTAATATCATTATCAATATCTGCTTTTACCCCTTTTGTTATTATTTTTGGCAGTCTCATTTAATGTTAATAAAAAGCAAATTTGCTTATTTTCCAATAAAAGCAGGTAATATTTGTTCATGTCTTGTGGTTCTCAAACATCTGATGTTTATTCTATGTGGCTCTTACATTAAGCAAGTTTGGCCACCCCTGTTCTAGGTGGCTCTTATGCTGAGCAAGTTTGCCCACCCCTGTCTTAGAGCATGGAGGAGATCTTTCTTTCCCCAGCATGCTATAAAAGCACAAATCCAGGATGGACAGCTGGGCTAGGATCCTAGGTTTGAATCCCCACTCCTGCCACTGGGTGATCTTGGGCCAGTCCCATTCTCTCAGCCTCACCTGCCTCACAGGTTTGTTGTGAGAAAAATGTGGGGAAAGGAGAACAAAATGCTAAGCCACTTTGGTTCCCCACTGGGGAGAAAAGCAGTTTATACATTTTAAAATAATGCAGATTTGAAATGCATGCAAAGTGGTTGTTACAGTGAGAGGGAAAAAAATCCTCGCCCTCAAGAAGTTTTAAGATGGAAAGCGCTCTGTGCAATATTTTAATATTATGCAAATTGAAAGTGAACTGAGGACCACACCTGGAATATATCAGGAGCTAGAAGAATCCAGAAACTGATTTTTGTGTGTCATTTCTTTCCACTGCATTTTGAAACCTCTTCTGGAAACCAAGAGAGTGCCATAAACTTTCCAGACAATCAGGGTCTAGTAACTGACCTACACAATAGTGTTGGACACAATCATTCTTGTATTGGCAAGGGAATGCCAGATTGGTATAGAGGTTAAGAGCAGTGGACTCTAATCTGGAGAACTGGGTTGGATTCCCCACTCCTCCTCCACATGCAGCCAGCTGGGTGACCTTTGGTCAGTCACAGTTCTCTCGGAGCTGTTCTCTCAAGAGCAGTCCTCGAGAGAGCTCTCTCAGCCCCACCTACCTCACAGGGTGTCTGTTGTGGGGAGAGGAAGGGAAGGAGATTGTAAGCTGCTCTGAGACTCTGCGTGAAGGGTGGGGTATAAATCCCCCCATAAATCTTCTTCTTCTTCTTCTTCTCCTCCTCCTCCTTCTCTTCCTCCTCCTCCTTCATCTCCTCTTCTCCTCCTCCTCCTCTTCTCCTTCCCCTTCCCCTTCTCCTCCTCCTCCTTCATCTCCTCTCCTCCTCCTCCTCCACTCCAGGTCCCTGACTATGTGTCATTGTCCACTAGTTACTGGACAGTTCCCGAGAGGGCTCCCTGTTAGTCAGCTGAAGTACAGATAAACAGGAGTCCAGTGGCACCTTAAAGACTAACACATTTTAATCCAGCATGAGTTTTTGTGGTTTACAGCTAGGTTTGCCTGCTGAGCGGTGGGGGGTTTAGGACGGCGGGGGAATGGAAATTATCATAGCTTTGATGATACAACATCACTTCTGGTGCGAACCTGGAAGTGACATCACCACGCCAGTGTGACGCTCCAGGATTCCACTAATACTATATGGTTTCATATATTGAAGTGACCACAATTTTCTCTACATTTCCCCCTCTCTGACCTACTGAATGATGGTTAGGAGTAGTGTGTACCACAGGAGCCTCTAACCTTTTCGAGTCTGACCACCTTTGGAATTCTGACGTAAAGTGGTGGGCGGAAGCACAAAATGGCCACTGCGGAAGCTAGAGCCAACCCAAAACAGCCACTGCAGAAGATGGAGACCTCAGTCACACACAGACACACAGTGGAAGCCCAAATGCAAGGGACAAGAACAGTAATTTTTAAAAATACACTGGGAAAAGAGGAGAGAGAGCATAAAACCAAGAATCAGGGGCAGCTGCTGCTGAAACAATGTTATTTTAATCTGTCCCGCTAGTCAGCTCTCTAATGGCCAGTCAGAAGCCCTGCAGGGCAGGAACCCCAACTGGTCCCCCAACTTTCTAAAACCACTTGGCTGGTGCCAAGAAAGGTGATAGTGGGTGCTATGGCACCCATGGGAACCAGTGTTCCCTCTAAGCTGAGTTAGTGGGAGCTAGCTCACAGTTCTTTAGCCTCCAGGTCACACATTTTTGTCTTCGCTCAGGAAGGATGGCTTCAGAACAAACTAATTCATGCAGTAGCCAGATTGCTCACTCACAACTTGAATACCGGTAGCTCACAAAGGAGAATTTTTGCTCACAAGACTCCACAGCTTAGAGGGAACATTCAGTTGGGGACCCTAGCTCTACTCCACACACAAAAAACACCATGGAATAAAATGCTTTTTGGCATTAAGATGCTATAAGATATCCATTTACGTCTGACAACTCCTGTTTTCACCGTCCTCAAGTGAGTGGACACCAGGTAATATCCATCCAGTAACACCCACAATGAGATATGGACCAGTGTAAAGCCCATAGTACATATTCCGGAATAAGTCCAGCGAAGTCTTATTTAATTGTGCTACGGCTGTGGCAACCTTGCTAACGTAAAGGCTCCCCCCCCCCCCCAAATTACCGACTGGGGACAGAACGTGCTTCTCTCCCAAAGGAATAACTCTAGGAAGAGCCTTTTAAAGGTATGTGGGTTGGTTTGCAGGTGTGGGTTGGTTTGCAGCTCCTACCACTGAATCCCAGAAAAACGGCAGCATTTCACAGACCCCGTGCTGTTCTTGGCAAGAGATCAACTGCATTAACTCGCCTTCAGTGAGTCAACAGAAGCCTCCATCCAGGGTGCACATGCCGACCGTTCCCTATAGCCACTGGAATTTACTGAGTGAGGCTGAAGGAATCCAATAAAGCTGCAAAATTACTGGGGAGAGGAACCTAGCTCACTCAAAACAGGAATGCTGAAGTCTACAAGATCCAGAAGCCTCCCAGGACTGGTGCAGGCTGCCAAAATCAAACCGATCAAGTCAGTCTAGAAGAACATAAGGAGGGTGAAAACTTGGCTCTAGAGAGAACAGCAAAGACCCGCCTCCTCTTCCAGAGCCTTCTCACATCGCTGCGAAATTACGCTATTCACATCACAGGAAGCGGCCTTACACTGAAGCAGACCCTTGGGCCATCAAGATCACTGTTGTCTACTAAGGCTGGCAGCAGCTCTCCAGGGTCTCAGGCTGAGGTCTTTCACATCACGTCCTACCTGGTCCTTTTAACTGAAGATGCCACCAGGCAGGGGTGTAGAGTTTAGTAAATTCCGGGGGGGGGGCTCTTTAGCGTGTGCGCTTTGCACGTGCGCTCGCTGGGGCAATGCCCCCCCGCCAGGAAATCTCTGCGTCTCCCCGGGCCCTTCCGAGGCCTGCCAGCTGCTGCTACCGGGGCCTCTCTCCCCCCCACTCCTTCCCTCTCCCTTTGCCGGGAAAAGAGGGAGGGAGAGGGAAGGATGGAAGAGCGGCCAGGCGGAGGGGGGGGGAGAGAGGAACTGGCAGCAGCAGCTGCCGGCCTCGGAAGGGCCCCGGGAGGCACAGCGGCAGCAGCTACATTTCCCCGGGGGGGGGGGCTCAGTCCCCCCCGGGAAATTTCAAGGGAGGCTCGAGCCCTCGAGCCCCCCCCCCCCCCCGTAGTCTACGCCTATGCCACCAGGGATTGAACCTGGGACCTTCTGCATGCCAAGCAGGAACTTTTCCACTGAGCCACAGCCCCTCTGTGGCAAACATTCATTTTTGGAGACACAAAAGTGTTGCTTCCTGGGTTCTCCGGGAGCATCTCCTGACTTGGAAGAAAATCAGGATTGACTATCTGCTTTAGGGAAGGTATTCTTGGGGGAAGGAGAAAACGATTCCCAGGAAATCCATTGGTGGAACCGTGGTTTCCAGAGTACCACATTGGGAATCACAGGTCGAGAGAATAACCAGAACATGAGCATGCGTTTGAGCTAAAATCATGGCGTAATACCTGGATTTCACACAGGGGACACAGGCATGGACATGTGACACATGACATTTCCTGAATCAAACTCTTGGTCCATCAAGGCCTGTATTGCCTACTTAGATCAGCAACAATTGAGGTACAAGACTTACACATAATTTACTACCTGACCCTTTATAATGCACATGCCAGGGATTGAATTTGAGAACTTCTGCATGCCAAGCAGATGCTTTATCACTGACTCACGATCCCTCCCTAACTCATGCAATCGCTGCAGGTTTCCAAGACTAAACAGAAAACAATCAAACTTGTAGCTCTTTGGGGGGGGGGCACAAATCTGAGATATAGGATACATGATATTAAACTCTATGTGGTTTGGAACTGGTAAATATGTATGTGGAGTGATCGTGTGGTTTAGAACCACTCTTTGGTCCGCTTGAGTTTTATATACGAGATCCTGTTTTATGTCTATATGGAAGGAGAGGTTAGAGGTACATTTAGTGTAATCTAATCTGAGGATGCAGAAATGCACATTTGATTCACAACTCTGTGAAAATATTTAGCAGGACGCTCACTTCTCTTCCCAATGGGTCGATGGCCGCCATCTTTTTAATGCTAGTGCTTTCAGAAAGAAAACCCAGCCACAGCTCCTGGGGTTTCAACTTCTCTTGGCCGTGAAGTTGGCGGCCGTGGTTGTAACTTTGAATTAAAGCATTACCGGACACATTGATGGTGATGACTTTGATGAGTTCTATATTCTAAGGGACAGTTAAGTATGCCCAAGGATTTATAGCTCATTGATCATGCACTCAACCAATCAGTAGCCAGGATTTAGAGCCAACAGCTCCATAACTTTTCCGGGGTTTCTTAAAACAATTGCCTCCACTGGCACTCAAAGTAGTTTGGATCCATTTTATCGTCCTGCAGCACTTACTCGCAGAGCCGGGAAGGAGGAAGGAGGTAGGAGCTGTCTTCTCGGGTCCACCCAATAACCTTGAGGCATCAGCAATATTGCAGCACACATGTGAAAAATCTGAAGGGGCTGTGAAAAAAACGAATAGCTGTGGTCACGCCGCAAGCTCTGCACAGACATTAGACACATTTTATTTCTTTCAAATACTCTTTTGGCCAGAGATCTGTGGCTGATGATCTCGCTAGCTATTTTAAATTGATGTGTAATATCTTCTTTGCTTCCCTGTAGGCTCTCCTTCCTGGACGATATCTTCCAACCCTCTTTTTGCATATTCATCACCAGCCAACATCTGGAGCTAAAACGGTTTTGGATGCAAATGCAAGAGTTCTCCTTGCTTTCTGACCTCCTAAATTCCATTTGTTTGCTCAACACTCCGTTTGTTGGCCTTCCAGAGCAACTGGTTGGCCAGTGCCTGAAACAGGATGCTGGGCTAGAGGAACTACTTGTCTGACCCAGCTGGCCTCTTCTAAAGTTCTTATGTTCTTTAAACATACTTGTCTACAGACCTGACCTAGATGGCCCAAGCTAGCTCGATCCTGTTGGATCTTGGAAGCTAAAGCAGGGTCAGCTGTGGTAAAGTACTTGGATGAGGGACTACCAAGGAAGTCCAAGGTTGCTAAATGGTAAACCACCTCTGAACATCTCTTTACTTCAAAATGCTACAGGGTCACAATAATTCAGCTGTGACTTAACAGTACTTTCCACCACCATTGTTTGTGCACATGACTTGTTTGAATAAAGAAAAAGATGAACAGGTCCATAGCCACAGCAGGGCATTTCGGGGCTATGCCCCCTCAAATGTGAGGCATGCCCCACAATAGCTGCTGCCCCTCTCCCCCTCCTCTCCCTCCTCTGACATTAAAAGGACCCTCCAACTGATCAGCAGAGCATGTTACAGCCATTCCTCTCCCTCCCCTCCTCCAAGATTTAAAGAGCCTTCCAGCTGATCTGGCTGTGAGAGTTGGACTATGGTTGCGAGCTGGATTATATAACTGCAAACTGGATTATTTGGCTGCAAGAGTTGGACTATAAGGAAGGCTGCGTGCCAAAGAATAGATTCTTTTGCATTATGGTGCTGGAGAAGACGCTTGAGAGTCCCTTGGACTGCAAGGAGATCAAATCAGTCAATCCTAAAGGGAATCAACTCTGACTGTTCCCTGGAAGGCCAGATCCTGAAGCTGAAGCTCAAATACTTTGGCCACCAAATGAGAAGGGAGCACTCCCTGGAGAAGACCCTGATGCTGGGAAGGATTGAAGGTCAAAGAAGAAGGGGATGGCAAAAAATGAGATGGTTGGACAGTGTTATCGATGCAACAAACATGAAATTGAGCAAACTCCACAACACAACAGAAGGCAAGAGGGCCTGGCGTGATGTGGTCCATGGGGTCGCAAAGAGTCGGACTCAACTGTGCAACCGAACAACAACAACAACAACCAGCTGATCAGCGGGCCCTTTAGATCTTGCAAGTGATGAGGGAGAGGGACAGCCACCGGCAAATTAGCTGCTTGGCGTTCCGAGAAGATGTGCAGCTGCCCCTCCCTCTCTCCCCTCCCTTCTCCTTCCCCTCCTCTGCTGCTCCGCAAAATTTCCCCATACCCCACCAAATCAAAATTCCTGACCACGGGGCTGAAGAAGAAGGACCCGAAAGCCTGTATGCACCTACCTACGTGCCAGTGTCTGTATGAAGTCTGACATTCGAGGATGACTAATGCATTGGGCCCCCGTCTGCCAAGTGCAGCTCATTTGGCTCTCCAAGCCGGGCTTGCAATTCAGATGGGGAGAATTTTGTAAGCATCCTTCAAGATAATATCGAGTCCAAATCAAAAACCAACAGCAATAGCTGCCGGAGGCCAGGGAGCCTTAGAGAAGGGATTTGCTTCTCATTTTTAAGGATCAGCACAGAGCTCATTCATAGTGCTGATTAAACAGCTGCAGAGAAGTTGAGTCGCTCGGCAGTCATTGCCAAGTTTAGCCTCTGCTGTCTGTCAACAGCTGACGGGCTCCTGTCTGTTTGCCGCAATCCATGGACAACCTCTTTCCACGAGGCATCCTGGTCTGCTCAAACAGACCTTCCATGCACTTTATAGCAATACAAAGCGTGTGCGAGCCTTGTGGAAATTTTGCTCCAGTCCTGCGCATGGACGCTGCACAGGAAATGTGGCCAATGACTGTCCTAACCCACCTGCAGCCAGTGTTCCCTCTAAGCTGAGTTAATGAGAGCTAGCTCACAGTTTTTTTAGCCTCTGGCTCACACATTTTTGTCTCTGCTCAGGAAGGAGGGCTCCAGAGCAAGCTGATTTATGCAGTAGCCAATCGTCCATGCACGACTTTAATGCCTGTAGCTCACAAAGTAGAATTTTTGCTCACAAGACTCCACAGTTTAGAGGGAGCATTACCTGCAATGTGTGGATTTTTTAAAATAAATAAATGGGCTTGAAAAATACTGAAGTCGGGAGGCTGATGGAGTGATTTCAAGCATAGCTCTTTTATTAGTGGTTCAGCTCAAGTATGCCTGTGGGGTTTCAGCCCCCTGCTTTTATGCTGGCCGGAGCCACACCTCCGGATGCACCCAATTGACCCGATAGGGTCTTGCATTTACCTGAATTGTCATAGGCTCCCTGGGGAGAACCTAGGCTCCTTATTGGTGGCCACTTAGCATCCAGGTGTCTATTGTTCACCTGGACCGAAGCTCAGGTCGCTGCCTAGCCATGTGCTCTGGCCACATGGTGGTCGCCATTACAGGAGCACATGGCAGCGATATTGTATAATAAAACCCAGGACATTACAGGGCTGTTAAAACTTCTTCCCTATCATCACATACAATTGTAGAACATCTGCTTGGCATCTGGAAAGTCCCAGGTTCAATCCCCAGCATCCCCAGTTAAAAGGATTAAGGAATAGGTGATGTGGAAGACCTTAGCCTGAGACCCTGGAGAGCCACTGCTGATCTGAGTAGACATGCTGACTTGATGGACCAAGGGCCTGATTCAGTATAAAGCAGCACCATTTGTATATATGACATCTCCCCGACCTGTCCAGTTTGACTCATTGCAAATTCTCCTTGGCTTTGGGTAATTTTTTGTTGATCGCATTCACCAATCGGTGAACCTGGAGGGGGGGAAACAACACACTCCCACCTTTAGCTGTTTTGACAGTGAACATAGCATGGTTAGTAAAGGGATACGGGACAATCTAAAGAACTTTACAACTACATACAAACATGAAATTAAGCAAACTTCAGAGCATGACAGAAGACAGGAGGGCCTGGTGTGATGGGGTCCATAAGGCTGTGAAGAGTCGGACTCGACTGTGTGACTGAACAACAACAACAACAACACAGCCATATCATTAGACACATGGAACTGTCGTATTCAGAAAAGGACCATCAGTCCAGCAAGATCAGCATTGTCTAGTCAGACTGACAGAGGCTCTCCAGGGTTTCAGGTAGTGGTCTTTCACATAACCTTTCAGCTGCAGATGCTGGGGACTGAACCGGGGACCTTCTGCATGCAAAGCAGATGCTCTACCACTGAGTCACACCCACTCCCCAACTTCTTAGTTACATTGGGAAGATAAGTGGGTTGCAAGGTTGCCAGTCTTGAGCAGGGGTGTAGAGTTTTGTAAATTCCGGGGCGGGGGGCGGGGGCTCTTTAGCGTGATGTCCCCCCCCACCGAGAAACCTCCGCACCTCCCGGGGCCCTTCCGAGGCCTGCCAACCGCTGCCGCCGGAGCCTCTCTCTCCCCCCCCCCACTCCTTCCCTCTCCCTTTGCTGGGAAAAGAGGGAGGGAGAGGGAAGGATGGAAGAGTGGCCAGGCGGGGCGGGGGGGGGGGGGAAGAGGCACCGGCAGCAGCAGCTGCCGGCCTCAGAAGGGCCCCGGGAGGTGCGGCGGCAGGTGCTATGTTTTCCCGGGGGGGGGGCTCAGTCCCCCCTCGGGAAATTTCGGGGGAGGCTCAAGCCCTTGAACCCCCCCGTAGTCTATGCCTATGGTCTTGAGTTGGCAATGACCAGGAGATTTGGAGGTGTGTGTGCTTGCAGAGGATAGAGTTTCAGGAGGATGTGACATCACTGCTGGATGATACTCTAGGAATACCCCCTGCTCTCTATGGTAAGGGCCATAGAGACTAAGGAGAATTCCTAGTGCATTCACACTGATGCCAGCCCTCCCTGTTCTTCCTCCAAATCCTCAGATTATTAATGGTGGGGGAGTGAGAGCAGAGGCAGAAATTTGCCCGCTGCCAGCAAGCTAACAGGAAGTCAAGTTGTAAGCTTTTGAATGCCAGTGCCAGGAGGCAAGACCAGGGGAAGGCCTTGGCCTCTATGCCATGTTTCATGGCTCTCTGGGGCAACTGGCCGGCCAAGGTGTGAAGCAGGATGCTGGATTAAATGGACCACTGGCCAACCAAAGGGAAGGGAAGGGAGGGACTGAACTCAGAGCACTTGCTTGGTGTGCAGAAAAATATGATTTTGTACATTAAGCCTGATAAGCTTTGAAAATGCTCTAGGAGGCAGAGTGATTCTGCTTCTGGCCTCCGTTCCACATTTTTTCAACACTGAGGAAAAGGTGCCGACAGCTCAAAACTACATCCAAATACCCTGGGACAATGCCGTACTGACGGCAAAGACACCCTTGAATGGCCATAAATCTATGCAGTCAAAGGTTTCCCTTGCTCGAAAGCCAGTGAAATCCAGCTCTAGGGGGCAGTGCTCATCTCTGTTTCCAGGCCAAAGAGCCAGTGCTGTCCAAAGACTTCTCCATGATGGAGTGAGCTCCCGCCTCTGGCCCCAACTCCTGCCAACCTAGCAGTTTGAAAGCAAGACATTGCAAGTAGATAAACAGGGCCCGCTTTGGTGGGAAGGTAACAGCATTCTGTGCGCCTCGGTGTCTAGTCATGCCGGCCACATGACCACGGAAGCATCTTTGGACAGTGCTGGCTCTTTGGCTTGGAAACGGAGATGAGCACCGCATCCCTAGAGTCAGATTCGACTGGCTTTTGAGCAAGGGAAACCTTTACTTTTAAGTCTTAGATAATATGTATTATATTGCTATATTTTACTGATGTATTCTATTGTCATATCTGTAAGTACATTTTATTATAAATGGTTTTAGATTGTGAAGGCCTGTGGTCGTATACAATAAATTTTCTACCTACCTACCTACTTACCTACCCTCTGTCAGGAGCTTTGACTTTAGATAGGTTATACCCTCAAAATCTTGCTGGTCTCTAAGGTGCCCCTGGACTTGACTCCAGCTGTTCTATGGCATTTTATACCCTGCGGAGGTCCCACCCTCCCTAAAACCTCACCCTCTCCAGGCTCTACCCCCAAATCTCCAGGAATCTCCCAACTCAGAGCTGACAACCCTAATGGTCCCCTTTCAGAATTGCACTGTGACTTCAGAAAGCTTTGAGTCCCAAGGTGAGAGCTGAGGAGAGCTTTAAAAAGGGGGGGGGGGAAAGGATGGGGGGGGAAGCTGGAAAACAAAAAGGGCTTTGAAATGGCCACAGAGGTAAAATTATGGGGTGGAGACAGATGCAGAAAAAGTCCTCGGCATTGTTTAGGCCTTGTTTATTTAGAGACAGAGCCGGCTGGCATAAGCAGACATGTTTGGATGGCTCCCTTTATAAATACAGTGTCTTGAATGCGATAGTTGTGGTGGACAGTATGAGATCAAGAGGCAGGAATTTCAGGACCTGGAGTTGGTGCGTTTAGCCTTTCTCAAGCCCTTTCATCTGGGCTGGAAGGAACGGGCACAGAAATCTCATCAGAGTCCTTTCGAGTTGCTTCTCTTTCTTACCCTAGTTTGGTTTCGTGATTCAGAACCAGCGTGGTATTGGTTCAGAGCAGTGGACTCTGTATTGGGAGAACTGGGTTTGGTTCTCCATTCCTCCTCCACGTGAAGCCTGCTGGGCGACCTTGGGCCAGTCACCCTTCTCTCAGAACTGCATGGTACATGCTCTTATAGGCCTGAGGAAAGCTCTGAGCCCTCCTAGGTAGGGCTGCCTACTCTGGGTTCGGACCTACCAGGAGATAATGGGGGCAGGGTTGCCAGCTTTGGATTGGAAATACCTGAAGATTTTTTGGGGGGATGGAGCCTGGAGAAGGTGGGGTTTGGGGAGGAGAGAGACATTAACAGGGTATAAAACCATAGAGTCTACCATTGAAAGCAGTCATTTTCTCCAGGGGAACTGATCTTGGCCGTCTGGAGATCAATTGTAACAGTGGAAGATCTCCAGGTCGGTGACCCTATTTGGGGGCTGGATCCTGGGAAGGGCAGGGTTTGGGGAGGGGAGGGACCTCAGAAAGGTATAATGCCCCAGTGTCCACCCTCCAAAGCAGCCATTTTCTCCAGGGGGGACTGAACTTGGCCATCTGGAGATCAATAGTAATAGTGGGAGATCTCCAGGGGTCATTTCGAGCAGGAACTCACAGGAACGCTGCTCCGGGAGTAACAAGCCCAGGAGCGGGCATATATGGTGATGCGCTGTAGAAAAAAGCAAAAGCATGCTAACTCGATCTGTATTTCCATGCTTGTTGTAGGGTGGCTTCCCTGCAAGAGCAAAGGAAACCTGAAGTGTCTTTAGTCAAAGTATAAAGCTGGCTCACCAGCTCTGAGTTGGAAAATACCGGGATATTTTGGGGGTGGAGCCTGAGCGGTGGGTGTTGCCTTCTGACCCACTTCCGGTGATGTCAGGGGGTGTGGCATATGCTAATGAGTTATGCTAATGAGTTATGCTAATGAGCTCCTGCACCTCTTTTTCTACAAATTGACCCCTGGAGATCTCCAAGAGCCACCTGAAGGATGGCGGCTCTCCTCCGAGGCTACGTCCCTAGGTCGGCCCAGCTCTGCCATCCCTGGCTCAGTCCTCACCCACATGTCGTTGAAATGAATCGGCTCATATATTTTTTTTGCGCGATTCCTGTGTTGATTAATACGGCGCTCTCCGTGTCACAGCTCAGCTTGAGAGGGGCGAAGAGGGAGAGCG
The DNA here is from genome assembly GCA_029233225.1 of Lepidodactylus listeri. Lineage (NCBI taxonomy): Eukaryota > Metazoa > Chordata > Lepidosauria > Squamata > Gekkonidae > Lepidodactylus > Lepidodactylus listeri. Next base: position 56,317,264 of record JARCFY010000017.1, read on the forward strand.
CTCCTCCGTTACCGATGGAGCTTCTGACCTGCTGGGGAACCCTGGTCCCTTAAGGAGAGTATATTTTTCAAGCGAGCAATTAGTTATCTGCCATTACAGGCCGCCGACTGGGGGCCTTAATGGCAAGCTTTTTAGGAGACCGAAGGGTCAAATGCGTTAGCAATTCATTTACGCCAACTCGGGTTGAACAGGATAATTTGCAGGAGGCCAAGAAGTAGCTGTTAGGAGTCTCTCCTGTCAAGCATTCATCATCAAAAGGATTCCCCGAATACTTATTTATAAGGCCATGAGAGGGAATGTCTGTCGATACTGCTTTGCTTAAAGAGTCCCTATGCACATGACATAATCCACATTTGGAAAGGGCCCAGCCTGATAGCCCAGCAGTTTTCAAAGAAGCCCATCATCTCATGATGTACTTTGTGGAGCAATCTGGAGATGCCTTGGCGTTTACAGCAGACGTCCTTCTCTCTTCCCAAAAGAGAAAGCAGACTGGTATATAGCTACAGTGGCGCTATTGGGGTACTTGGATGGGAGACCACCAAGGAAGGCTCTGAAGAGGACAGCCATGGCAAACCAGCTCTGCTTCACACTTGCTTTGAAAGCCCCTTGCTGAGGTACCCATAAGTTGGTTGCAACTTGATGGCACATATGTAAAGATGCAAGGGTGATTGGGATGGGAGACCTCCAAGGAAGGCTCTGAAGAGGACAGCCATGGCAAACCACCTCTGCTTCCCACTTGCCCTGAAAGTCCCTTGCTGGGGTCGGCACTTGGATGGGAGACCTCCAAGGAAGGCTCTGAAGAGGACAACAATGGCAAACCGACTCTGCTTCTCACTTGCCTTGAAAGCCCCTTGCCTGGGCTGTCAAGCATCAGTTGCAACTGGGCGGTATTTATGTACAGACTGATAGCGATGACTTTGTCCAATTCACAGCATGTAGATGTTAACCCACCCCTATATGTCTCTTAGGCTTGCCAACATCCAGGTGGTGGCTGGAGATCTCCTGGGATTACAACTGATCTCCAGTCAACAGAGATCATTCGCCTGGAGAAAATGGTCACTTCGGAAGGTGGACTGTATAGCATTATACCCTGCTGAAGCCCCTCCCCACCCCAAACTGCGCCCTCTTCAGGCTCCCCCCTCCAAATCTCCAGGTATTTCCCAACTTTGAGCCGGCAACCCTAATACCTCTTCATGTTCTGGTAGCGTTCCATCTCTCTTCTGTGGTGATACTCCATGTTGGTACTCAGGGAGGGACTGTGGCTCAGTGGTAGAGAATCTGCTTGGCATGCAGAAGGTCCCAGGTTCAAATCCTGGCATCTCCAGCTAAGAAGGGACCAGGAAGTTTGTGACGTGAATGATCTCAGCCTGAGACCCTGGAGAGCCACTGCCAGTTTGAGTAGACAACACTGGCCTTGAGGGACCAAGGGTCTGATTCAGTATAAATTAGTTTCATGTGTTCATGTGTACTCCATGCTCAGTACTCAGAGCTCTTAGCCCAACTGACAATACAAACAGAAAAAATGGTATGGTGCAAGAGAGAAACAAACACACTCAATTATGTGCCCAAAACCTAACACCAGGATTTTAACAGATAAACAGATCCAAAACAGGAAACAGTTGTGCACATGTAATAAAATAACCCACACTGCCAAATACAGTGAGGAGAACACCATATGCATTTTGGCACAAAGCGTTTGTCAGTGGCTTATGACCATAATTAGCACGGTCATAGCTAACTCTCACTGTAAAAGATGTAACAAATCACAAGAAACAGGAAGATAACCAAACTGATCTCTTGGAGAGAATTAAATGCTCCATATGTAAAATCTGTCTTCAGATATTTCCACATCTGGGTACCACTGGTCCAAATAGCAACATGTGTTGCCATGTGGATGTTTCTGGCCCAAACAGCATACCCCTCACTTAATGAAAAGGAATTGAGGGTTCCAGCTTTTAAAAATTCAGTACAAATGATCCTCGGGAGGGGGGCTATTGTATGAAGGTGAATCCACACATGGCAGAAGAGTGGGTAGATATGTCTCCTCCTCCTCCTGTTAAGGAAGAAGATGATGATGATGAAGAAGAAGAGGAGGAGGATGATGAGGAGGAGGAGGTGGAGGAGGAGATTGGATTTATACCCCACCCTTCACTATCTGAAGGAGTCTCAGAGCGGTTTACAATCTCCTTTCCCTTCCTCTCCTGACAACACCCTGTGAGGTAGGTGGGGCTGAGAGAACTCTTTCGAGAACTGCTCCTGAGAGAACAGCTCTGAGAGAACTTGTGACTGATGCAAGGTCACCCAGCCACTGTATGGGGAGGAGTCCTGAATCAAACCTGATCAGTGGCAGTCTTGAGGATGAGTGTTCCGTTCTAGTCATGTTTCTTTAAAATTTGAAAATGAGGAATGTGGAGTTATGAAAACAACAACTACACCACAGACAACCGTCACGCATAAAAGGGGGGAAGGGGACACACACACATATTCTACCACCTGACTGGTAATCACTTCCTTCAAGGGTGAGACAAACAGCACTTTCGGATATGCACAACAATGTTAAACAGGATTCTCTGGGGCCTGATGAAAATCAGTAGTAAATATAACCTCATTAAGATTATGTTTTCAGTCCAATGGTCCTTTCCAGGGGTCTGTTGCAGCGGGAGCGCACAGGAGCGCAGTTCCAGGAGTGAGGAGCCCAGGGGGCGGGCCCATGACCAATTCCCGCCTCCTCCTCGGCTTCCCTGAGCAGAGCAGAGGCATAGCGCCCCAGGGAAAGCCCTGCTAGGGTCTTTATTGTTTTTAATGTTTTGTTTTAATATTGATAATTTTATCATTGTTCCTTTTATGACTGTGTGCTGCTTTTCCAGAGACTTGCTCAAGGTGGCATATACATTTTCTAAGTATACCATTTTTTATCTGGGCACATGGCACATAAGTACTGGAGAAATTTCACCAACCCTTCAGCAGCTTCCACCCCATCAGTTTGGTGTAGTGGTCAGGAGTTGGACTCTAATCTGGGAGAACCGGGTTTGATCCCCCACTCCTCCACATGCAGCTGCTGGTGTGACCTTGGGCCAGTCACAAGTTCTCTCAGAGCTATTTTCTCATGAGCAGTTCTCAAAAGACCTCTCTCAGCCCCACCTACTTCACAGGGTGTCTTGTTGTGGGGAGGGGAAGGGAAAGGGATGGGTGGTGCACATGTCCTGGGTATCTTAAGTCTCCTTGAAACCTGGTGGTTTCAAGGGAGCAGGAAGAGAATGAGGGTGTGTTCTTTACGCTTGTTTTTATTGCACAAAGTATTGGATGGGGAAGGGAATGGAGGAAGAGCAGGTCAGTTTCACTCACCTGTGGAGTGGAGCCTGAGGGGTGGGTGTGGCCTTCTGACACACTTCCGGTATGTTAGGGGGGGTGGCATATGCAAATGAGTTATGCTAATGAGCTCCTGCACCTCTTTTTCTACTAAATGACCCCTGGTCCTTTCTTCTTGCTGGGATTAAAGAGATCGTGGGAAATGACGCTCTCTGTAGAAGTAGCAATTCAGTTTTTGCTGCCAGGGATACTCTCTCTCCATTGACTCCGAATCATCCCGCCATGGTAGCCTCCCGTCCGTGTCTCTAATTCTATATTTTTGCAAGACTCCAAAATAAAGGTTTTGATGTATTATTAACCTCCCCGCTCAGAGGGGGCTGGTGGGATACCTGCTATTGTTTTAATGGCAGGTTCTAGATTGTGTGTTTTGTGCTGCATGAGATTATGACAGAAGACAAAGTCGAAATGAATACCTCCCTGTGTTTCCCAGTGTTACGGCAACAACTCTTTTTTTGTTACGCTGGGTAATGAAGTGGTTACGGCACAGTGGGGTATTTTTTGACTTTTACAGAAAGGTCTGGGGGAAGAGAGGGTGCCAAGGAAAACAGATGTGGTTAGTGAGATGCAAATGGCTGGAAATTAAATTAGATGCTGAAAGGGCTGAAGCCGGCCTGGAAACGGAAAGCGCCCGAATGGAGCAGGGGACGACAGTGAACTCAGCCACAGTGTTTTGACAACTATAGAAGTCCGATACAACTAGGGTTCTCAACCTCCAGTTGGCACCTGGAGAGCCAGTTTGGTGTAGTGGTAAAGTGCGTGGACTTTAATCTGGGAGAACCGGGTTTGATTCCCTACAGCTCCACATGTAGCTGCTGGAGTGACCTTGGGTCAGTCACAAGTTCTCTCAGAGCTGTTCTCTCAGGAGCAGTTCTGTCAGAGTTCTCTCAGCCCCACCTGCCTCCCAGGGTGTCTGTTGTGGGGAGGGGAAGGGGAAAGGAGTGTGGAAGCCGCTCTGAGACTCCAAGTGAAGGGCGAGGTATAAATCCAGTCTCCTTCTCCTCCTCTTCTTCTTCTTCCTGCTAATATGATTGATCTCCAGACAACCAAGACTAGTTCCCCTGGAAGAACCACAGCTTTGGAGGATGCACTCTACGGCATTAGACCCTGCTGAGGTTCTTTCCCTTCCCAAAATCTGCCCTCCCCAGGTTACACCTCCCAAATATCCAGGTATTTCCCAACCCAGAGCGCCATTACTTCATTACCCATTACCTCCATTACTGATATCCATTGGATTGGGTTCAGTTTTCCTGTAGTAAAATGGAACTCCCCCACCCCCAATTGTTGCCCACTGATCTCCACTAAATGCTGTTCCTGAGGTATAGGGGACCCTATACCTCACTGGGGGTGTGGGGTCACTGGGGGTGTGTGGGGGGAGGTATTTGTGAATTTCCTGCATTGGGCACGGGGATTGACTAGATGACCCTAGAGATCCCTTCCAACTCTATGATTCTATGAATGACTGTAAGGGAGGTCTACAGGGGTAAAAGGAAATTTGTGACAACTGCCAGTGTATTCTGGATACAACACAATGGATGTTTCTTCTACCACCCTTCTTCTACCACCCTTCTAACACCCTTGCCCTAACAGCTAGACATTTATTGATGTATTAGTTTCAGAGAATGACACATGTATTGATTCAACATCTGTTGTTGTAGGGCAATCAGGTGTCATCTGTTGGTGTCGGGACATATCAGGGGGCATGTGCAACATAATCTGATGCTCCAGAGGTGCTTTGGGTACTTGCCACATGGAAGAGTCTGTCCGGTGCATCTCTGTATGCTTCGCTGTTGTCTCACTTTCATCCATTCAGTTTGTCCTTGGGAGTGGATAATTTTTGCCAGATATCTACACTAGACTTACAGCTGTATGTTGCTGAATAGTTTGTTGCACTAGTTGCAACTGAATTTTCAACTGGATTCCCTGGATGAGACAATTCAGTTGTGAATGACTGCTGTAGCACGACAGGTATACAAAAAGAAGTGTCTCAGTGATCATGGAAACACTAGTATTGGTGTGTGTCCTCTTACGTAACTCCATAAAATACGAAGAAGAAGGAGGAGGAGGAGGAGGAGGAGGGAAGGAAGGAAGGAAGGAAGGAAGGAAGGAAGGAAGGAAGGAAGGAAGGAAGGAAGGAAGGAATGAGAAAAAGAGGAGGAGGAAGAGACTGGATTTATACCCCACCCTTCACTTTAAATCTCAGAGCGGTATACAATCTCCTTTCCCTTCACCCTCCCCACAACAGACACCCTGTGAGGTAGGTGGGGCTGAGAGAGCTCTCTCGAGAACTGCTAGTGAGAGAATAGCTCTGAGAGAACTTGTGACTGACCCAAGGTCACTCCAGCAGCCACATGTGGAGGAGTGGGAAATCAAACCCGGTTTTCCCAGATCAGAGTCTGCTCTCCTAACCACGACACCAAACTGGCTAGAATTCTTTGCAAACTTTTTTTTTTTAAAAAAAAAATTCCCAGCAAGGGAATTTGCTAGAGCTTTTTGTTTCACCTCAAATTTACTTTAGCTGCATCCAGAACCCCTGATCACACAAACTATTTACATTACCACTTGCATGTAAAATATAGACGCTTGGGAATGCAAAGAGCATTTGCGTCGTTACATGCTACTTTCCCTAAGTGGATGTTTCTAATATTGGCCAGCTTAAATGTAAGTTTTCTTCACCTAGTCTTTTAGTGTATTTAGGTACCAGCGTCACTGAAAGGGCACTAAAAACAGAGCGGCAGAATATAGAATGGAAGGAAGTCAGACTTAAAAATATCACAGACAAAAATACTATACAAGAGCCTCAGATGCCAGGAACACTATTCCATTTAATCAAAACCCTGGTGCCCGATTCACCCTTAAATCTGCTTTTTGTTCTTTTCTTGAATGAGTTTGCCATAATGGCGTTGTGGCCTGTCGTGCAGGGGTAGTGCCCGCAAAGTTAAAAAGGCATTTCGCTATGCGTCACTGAATAGTGTTTGCTTCTTTTTCTGTCTTTGTTTTTTTTCCTTGCCTTTTCTTTCATGAAATTCAAAACACTGGCTGAGAAGAATGTGACTTTATTTTATTTATTTATTTATTTATTTTTATTTTTGGGATTTATATCCCACCCTCCTCGCTGTACGGCGGGCTCTCATCACTTTGATGAGAGAAGATCCTACCAGAAACTTACTGGCATCTTCGGTTGTTAGGAAGATAGGGTTGGAGAGGACAACAAGACAGAATCCATCGTAACTCCACTGATCTGGAGAAGAAGAAGAAGAAGAAGAAGAAGAAGAAGAAGAAGAAGAAGAAGAAGAGATTCAGTTTATACTCCGCTCTTCACTTGGAGTCTCGAGGCGGTTTACAATCTTCTTCCCTTCCTCTCTCCTCAACAGATACCCTGTAAGATAGGTGGGGCTGAGAGAGCTCTCTCAAGAACTGCTCTTGAGACAACAGCTCTGAAAGAACTTGTGACTGACTCAGGGTGGAGGGGTGGGGAATCAAACTGGTTCTCCCAGATTAGAGTCTGTGCTCCTGACCACTACACCAAACTGGCTCTGAAATGTACATCCATGCTAGCACTGGCACATCATGCCTTCCTGACACCAAACAGCTAGAACCACACGTGATCCCTCCAAACCGGGATTGAGCCTTTTCCTACTCATCAGATAATTATCCAGAACGGGAGCTCAGTTATTAGACAATATGTCAGCTTTAGGCTGGTGGTCCCTGCCTGTGAGCTTAACCATCATTTCCTCCAGGAGCTAAACTCTAAACCATGTTTTCCAGTACGTTAGTTTGTTAAGCCAAGACAATCACCCAGAATGGCGTCCAGGAAGAAAGCAAATGTGTGGGCCGAGACATTATTTGAAAGGCAGAACTTGAAAGAAAGCCAAGAGGATATGCGCCTAGTAGGACTACTGAGCTTCAGGTGAAGCCTACAGTTCTTTCTAGAATTACAGCTGATCGCCAGATGACAGAGATCAGTTCCCCTGGAGAAAATGGTCGTTTCAGAACACAGACTTTATAGCATCAAATGACTGCTGAGCTCCACCCACCCCTAAACTTCACCCTCTGCATGCACCACTCACAAATCTCCAAGAGTTGAAAACCCTGTTGCCTACAAAATCAAGGAAACCGGAAGGTGAGTAGTCACTCCTTGAAGACTGAACGACAGCATCGGGGGGGGGGGGGGGGGGAAGAGAACTTTCAAATGGGCAGATTGTGAACGGATCTTTCTCCCTGAAATGCTCATTTCTGATTTTCATGGAGCCTTCATACAGGGGAGCCTTCAAAACGAGTGCCTTCTGATAAAGAGGGCCAGTTTGGTGTAGTGGTTAAAAGCGTGGAGAACCAGACCTGATTCTCCACGCCTCCAAATGCAGCTGCTGATGTGACCTTGGGCCAATTACAAGTTCTTTCAGGGTTGCTCTCTCAAGAGCAGTTCCCGAAAGAGCTCTCTCAGCCCCACCCACCTCACAGGGTGTCTGTTGTGGGGAGGGGGAGGAAAAGGAGGTTGTAAGCCACTCTGAGACTCCTTTGGGTAGTGAAGGGTAGGGTATAAATCCAATCTCCTCCTCCTCCTCCTCTTCCTCCTCCTCCTCCTCCTCTTCTTCTTCTTCTTCTTCTTCTTTCTTCTTCTTCTTCTTCTTGCAATCTCAAGGGGCCCATTTCTTTCTATTGCCTCCCATTTTCCCACCCAAACTCTGCATAGGCTATCATGTCTTTGGGGCTCTTTTAGCCCCTTGGGGGTCAACACTCCATGTTCACTGAAAACAGCGGCCCTTTTCAATTGCTACATTTGGACGTGCTTATGGGACAAACAGGCTATACACAGTCCTCCTGGTCCATATCTTCTGGAAGGGACCATGGGTGGATTTTCAGCTTTGGAACACACGTACCAGGCTCCAGAGCTGGTGTCTGGTATGGATGTCCCAAGCCTGCGTGCTCACATGTCGCCCCTTTCCGAAGAAACGGTGACTGCTTTATTGCGAGGACCACATGTAGCACATTTCTTCCATATATTTCATTCATTCATTCATTCATTCATTCATTCATTCATTCATTCATTTCATCTATGCCCTGCCTTTATTCCCTGTGGGGGCCCAAAGAGGTTTGCATCCTTCTCCTCTCCTCCATTTCATCCTCACAACAACCCTGTGAGGTAGGTTCAGCTGAGAATGTGTGACTGGCTCAAATTCACCCAGCGAGCTTCCACGGCACAAGTGGGGGTTCGAATCTGGTTTTCCCAGATACTGCTCCAGTGGTCACAGTGCCAGGAAAGTAACAACTGGAAAAGGCTCTTCTTTATCGACTGAAACCTAACATGACCACTAGAAGGCATTCCGTTTGTGGTATCCTTGCACAAATGGGGAAATGGAGGAGGAGGAGACTGGATTTATACCCTGCCCTTCACTGCCCGAAGGAGTCTTAGAGTGGCTTACGATCTCCTTTCCCTTTCCCTCCCCACAACAGACACCCTGTGAGGGAGGTGGGGCTGAGAGAGCTCTGACAGAAACTGCTCTTTTTCAAGAACAGCTGTGCCAGAACTATGGCTTGCCCAAGGTCATCCAGCAGGTGCCAGTGGAGGAGTGGGGAATCAAACCTGGTTCTCCCAGATTACAGCCCCCGCGCTTAATCACTACACCAAACTCCAGGGAAACATCATTTTTTTTTATTAACTCCCTCTACAGAACCCTTCGACATATTCCTCCAGCTTGCTCGATCCCAGTGCCTGCTGTTTTTAGAGTGACAGATCATTCCTCAATGGCAAGGAAAATGCACATTCAGGATATGACAGTTTCTTCACACCCCCCCCCCCCAGCTTATGTTCACCACTGCCTGTTGGTGTACTAACCGCATTGCACAGTGGGACATTTCTGCTTTGTTTAACATGGAGGAGAAAACATCGGTTGACACCGTTGTTATGAGTTCGGGGGTGGGGGGGGGAGGTGGCACCCATGTGAGCGATAAACAAACATGTCTTTGTTTTAATCCCAGTGAATGACTTTTTCCTGGTTAATTATAGGAATTTACAGATATTTATGTAAACTCAAGAAAGCAGAAAACATTCATTTGTCGGCGGGGTAAGTGCTGGGTGGAGGCCGCTCAGATGCGCCGAGATGAAGGATGCGACGGAGGGATGTTTGTTTTGCTACGCACAACTTTACTATGTAAATTTGAACGCCGCAGAGTCGCAGCTCGGCACTGTCGAATGCATAATTATAAACACACACAGCCCCCCCCCCCCTAAAATGACATTTAAACATTGTTTCTGTGTCACATATCAGTTAAATGTAGGCAAAGACATCTTTTAATCCTTCGCAGACACCGGGTTGCGCTCATGTCGGGTTATTTGCAAATTATGTCATTATCGTTCGGCCTCCATTCTTCGGCGCCGACATATTTGGTGTTGTTGCTGCAAACAGAACAAAACGTTTTAATGAAAGAATGCAAACACGGTTGTGCTTGGCGTTATTTGTCTCATTGCAAGCCTCGTAGGGACGGGAGCGCACAAAGGAATTTTAACTAAGAGGAAGCCACTCCGAACAAAAGCCAACGACATCAATGGCGGCTCCTCAGCGAGGAAACAAAAGGGCAATAATTGTGGCTCTTGGGTGCATTTCGTAATTATCTCCCATGATGAAAGGCAATGGGATGAGATGAAGCTCAGAAAGGGCCTTGCCCTCTTTTGGAAAAGGGTGTCTGTCTGCACTTCCTGCCCAATGTCAACAGTGCCCTCGTCAATCAGTGGGCTACTGATGCAGAGCTACATTGGTGGAATGATCAGACTGGCAGGAACCAAGGCAATGCCTCCCTTTGTGTGCTGTAGGGCTTATACAAAAGATGAGAAGCAGAAGATGGAGGAACTGTTCCTTGTTGGCCTCTCAGCCCTGTCCCAGATCGTCATTGTCATCCCATGGAGTTCAGTGTAGCAATGGGAACAAATCCAGTTTCACTTTGCGTCACTGGGCTTTCCTATCCGTTCTGCATTTGCCGGCTTCTCCAGATTTTCTCAGTGTCTGAGTCAAGGTGATTTAGTAAAGGTAAAGGTTTCCCTTGCTCAAAAGCCAGTCGAATCCGACTCCAGGGGGCGGTGCGCATCTCCATTTCCAAGCCAAAGAGCCAGCACTGTCCAAAGATATTTCTGTGGTCATGTGGCTGGCATGACTGAATGCTGAGGCACACGGAATGCTGTTACCTTCCCACTGAAGCGATACGTTTGTATCTAACTTGCAATTTCTTACTTTTGAACTGCTAGGCTGTTAGGAGCTGGGACCAGAGACGGGAGCTCACTCCGTCACGCGGCACTCAAGTCTCAGACTGCTGAATTACAGCCTTCTGGCCTGCAGTTCAGCGTCTTAACCTCTGAGCCACCACGGCTCACCGAGGTGATTTAAGTCCCTGGCAAAACAGCATCCAAAAACCCCAGGGCAACAGTGGGCTGAAACCGGGCCCACGACTGAAGGGAGGCAACATAATGTAGAATGCGGGGGGGGGGGGGACAGAATAATTTAAAAAGTGGCATTCGATTTTAGTGCAGAATTGCTCCCACAGTGAACATGGATTAAAAGGAGTGTGGAAAGAGCCTATATCTGGTTTTTGTTCCTTTGTCACATCTCCCCTTCACCTAAAACAGAGAATTGATTTTAGAGGGGGGGGGCAAGGTAGGGTCATGTCGAGAGTTGATTTCCACTCTCCTTAGAGCCTTTCTTCAAGCTAGGAAGCTCTCATTTAAGGGAAGGGCCACTCACAGGGTTGCCAAGTGACTTACAGTTACCGGTAGGGCTGCCAAGTCAGCCCGGGGGGCGGGGGATCCCCCACTAAAGGGGTTCCCGATCCGCCGGCCAGCATTTGGCTGGCGGGGGGAACCCCACCCCCGACGTCGTCCAGCAAGGACAACGTAATGACGTCACCAGAAGTGACGCAGCACGTTGGGGGCATTGCCAGGGCGACGCTCTGACAATCGCCCCAAAACTCTATGATACCATAGAGTTTTGGGGCGATTGCCAGAGCATCACCCTGGCAACGCCCCCAACGTGCTGCGTCACTTCCGGTGATGTCGATGGGAAGCGCGCGCACCAGAAGAAAGTCCCGGCGGCAGGAGGACTCCCCTCCGCCAGTGAGTTTTCAATACTTGGCAGCCCTAGTTACCAGCGGGGGAGAGTTGGTCCCATTCCGGGACATTTGCACGTGTGCAAAGCATGCATGCAAGCGTGATGACGTCACCCGGAAGTGACATCATCACATTGGGCACGTCACCAATCGACACTCTAGTAATCAGCCTGGAAACTCTATGGTACCACAGAGTTTCCAGGCTGACTGCTAGAGCATCAGCTGGGCACGTCAGCCCGAACTGGGCACTTTGGGAGCGTGGTTCCCCCCACCGGCCTGATCCAGACTGGTGGATTGGGGGCCCTTTTGGTGGGGAACCCCCCCCCCCCCCGGGAGGGACTTGGCAGCCCTCGCTTCTCAAGTTGGAGGAGGGGTCCGAGGTTACAGAAGGGCTTCAAAGTTGACTAGAAGGAAAGGAAATTAACAGGAAAGGAAATTAATTAATCTGGGGACATGAAGGAATGCGTATGTAACCTGGTTCTCTTGTCAGGCATGAATGAACACACAAAGCTGCCTTCTACTGAGTCAGGCCACTGGTCCATCAAGGGCAGTATTGTCTACTCAGACTGGCAGCAGCTCTCCAGGGTCCATGTGTGTAGTGTAGCCGGCAGCCTTAATAAAGACGATACTGGGGATTGGCCCTAAAGGTTTCTTGCCATAGCCTTTTCCATGTTTATTTTAGATCCTTTTTGAGCATACATATTGTCACTCCAAAAAACATGCTGCTTATGTGTTGTGGAAGGAAATGTAGGAAGTCTCCTTTGGGCATTCCTCCCCCCAGTTTGTGAACTGTTTTTTTATATATATATAAATATATATGAAGATCGCTATACGAAGATCTCTATTCACGGAGAGTCAGCAGCCCACTGAAATACCTTATGAGGACGCGTACGGAGAACACACCTTGTAATTAGTCGCAAACAGGCTGAGCTGGTTACCTAAATAGCCTTCCACATAACAGACCAGGGCAAGAGACCACAAAGGTTTCCAAATTAGAGTTAAACGCAACCGGGGAGTTCACGTCACCCAGAACGGGAGCAGTGAAATGGTTATAAACAGCCTCAACAAATGCCGTGGCTTTTAAAAAGAAAGATGGGAAACCAGCTCGAGAGCACTCCCCTCAATTAATGCTTCTAAAACAGGACCCAGCCGAGCTAAGCAAAGAGCACACACACAAGAATGGGGTGTGTGTGATGGTCCATACCTTTCAGGCAGACAAGCAAAACATGATGCAAGCTCCTTTCCATGATGGTTGGGGCTACGGGGGTAGTAGTGGAGCAACTGGGGCCTTGCACAACCAATAGCAGCTGGCTCATAGTGGTTACGTGCACAGACCCTAATCTGGGAGAGCCAGGTTTGATTCCCCACTCCTCCAGTTGCAGCTGCTGGATGACCTTGGGCAAGCCATAGTTCTGTTAGAGCTGCTCTCTCAGGGACAGCTCTGGAAAGAGCTCTCTCAGCCCCACCTACCTCACAGGGTGTCTGTTCAGGGGGAGGGGAAGGGAAAGGAGTCTGTAAGCCGCTCTGAGACTCCAAGTGAAGGGCAGAGTATAAACCCCTGTTTAGTATTTGGATGGGAAACTGCCAAGGAAGTCCAGGGTTGCTAGGCAGAGGCAGGCAATGGCAAACCACCCCTGTTCATCTCTTGCCTTGAAAATCCTACAGGAACACAGGTAAGTTGGCTGCAACTTGATGTTACTTTCCACCAATGTATCAATGACTGTTCTCCAGTGATGGCTGAGTTCAGCCTCTATACTCTGAATCAGGGTTTCTCCGGTTCCGGGGAGGGGGGGCAAGGTAGGGTCATGTCGAGAACCTTCTCGCTGACCCTGGTTGCAAACAAAATGCTGGACCTGAAGGAACTCTTTCTGAGCATCTGTTTTCCAACTTCACAGTTTCCCCTATGGCCGTTCACAGTTGAGTTGTGGGATGATGAGAAGCCAACGTTGAGATTATACCCTTGACCTTCTGTACACAAGACCCCTAGTTTCTCCTCAGAACGATCAGATCCACACTTCAAAACACCCTACAATCTTCCCAGGGTTCACACAGAGGTGGAAGTGCTGAAGAGATGGATCTCTCCGACACTCATCAACCACCACAAGGATAATATTGCAGAAAGAAAGACAGACACCTTCAACCCTCCCCTCCTTCTCCTTTTAGGTTCTTCGCCCTGTCAATTACGTCTCTAGCACCTGGGGAGGCTCGCATACCTTATCACATCCCCCTGTTAAGAGTAAGCATGTATATCATCTGGGTGTGAAGGGACTATTTTAAGCTTCTCAGCATCTCCTCAGGGTTGGCCGCTTGGCAGCTCGAGATGGCTCATTGCATTTGTCATAGAATGAAGGAGTAATTCAAAATGCTTTATGATATTCCCGTAAGTCCCTGGGAGGGGGGTCCACATCAAAATAATAGTGCATGATTGCATTGTTCAGTCATAGGAACAAAATCATCATTTCACAGGACTTGAAAGTCAAGAAATCCCCTCCATTCCAAAAGTCAAGTCCAGAATTCCTAAACAGAATCTACACTCCCATCCCTGAAAGCCTGCTTTGGTCCTCAAACTCTAAATCCCAGTGTTGAAATTGTGTGTTTGACCACTATGGTTAAACTGAATTTATGTGAGAAAATATTGTATGTGCAAAAATAGGAAGCTTAGTTTGTGGTGGGGAGGCCACAGTATTCCCCTAAAGACCACTAAACATTTCTGCCTGTTTGCATGGTTTCATTTGTGCTTTAAACATATCCTGAGTTATATCTATCAGGATACCAGTTTGGTGTAGTGGTTAAGAGCCAGTTTGGTGTAGTGGTTAAGTGCACGGTCTCTAATCTGGGAGAACCGGGTTTGATTCCCCACTCCTCCACTTGCACCTGGCTGGATGACCTTGGGCAAGCCATAGCTCTGGACCAGCTGTTCCCTCAAGGACAGCTTGGGAAAGAGCTCTCTCAGCCCCACCTACCTCACAGGGTGTCTGTTGTTGGGAGGGAAAGGAGTTTGTAAGCCGCTCTGAGACTCCCTTGGGGAGTGGAGGGTGGGGTATAAATCCAATCTCTTCTTCTTCTTCTTCTTCTACATGTCATTTTCCAAAGCAAAGGGCCCCCAACCCCGTTGAGCTTCTGGATATTTCTAGAAATTTCAGAAAACACAGTGGATGATGCCCTCAAATTGACTTCCGTGCTTGAAACTCCATGGAAACCAGGAGTACTCACAAAATGGCTGCCACAGCAGAGGGGGAAATCGAGATGTCTGGAGGTTCCAAGCCAGGAATTCTGCTATGATGGGGGAGCTCTCTCTCTCTCTCTTTTTACAGTTTTATTATTTTTCAAGAACAACCACAAATAATAATGAATAACAACAATAGTTCCAAGTTTCTCATCTGGTACAATAAAACAAGTGTTTTCCAAAATCAAAAAATAGAACATTTAGATCATATGATAACTGCATAAATTCGTAACTGTTAATGCGAATTAAATTAATTACCATAGGTAGTACAGTCCAATCATTCTAATACAGGCCACCACTTGCCAATAAAGTCTTGATATGCCAAATAAGGGTCTAATTGTGCAATGCTGTCTGCACACTGACCGGGTCAGTGGGTAGGGAAAAGAAGTGATAAAACTCAGGGGAGCAAGGTGGAAGCTCTCTTTGGTGCTGAGTCCGTCAGAGCAGACAGGACTCTTACCTGAGGTCTGGAGGAGGCAGCCATTAATCATATGCTGGCCTGAGAAGCTGAAGGAAATGTCAAGGTAATGGCAACTCTGTAGAGATTTGTAACTTCCTAAGCTAAGGAGCTTGTCTTATATTTTAACATCTGATAGAGCATGTATAGAGAGAGGGACAGAAGAATTGCATTTCCCCTATTTCTTTTGAATCCCTTGCTCACTCTGGTGCTGTGAGAAAAGTATGCTTGTGAACATTCTCTTTGTCATAAATACTTTATAACTTGGGATGCTGGTAGTGGTTCTCTGTACCACATAGACCCCCACTGTCTTGGATACGCTATTTTAAAAGCAGCACCAGGGGGGAGGGAAGGCAGTTGGCAAGTGGCTATTCCTCCAGGGGTGCACAAGGCAGTAAACAGTCCTCGTGGTGACCAGGCCCTGGGCAGCAGAAGACCCAGAGGCAAGGCCTCAGAACTTGTAAGGGAAGCTGGGAGTCCTGAACCTCCCAGAGGACAATTCCTACAAAGGTCAGGTGGTGGCGGCGGGTTACCGGAGAGAAAGAAAAGCCTCTCTAGGTGCTGGGAAAACCTTGGAAGGCAGGGTGGAACTGGGCCTTCAGGCCATAGCAGACCCATTCTGCCATGCCTGCTATAACATGTTTTTTAAAAAGAAAAGATAGGGAAAGCAAGACTAGCTGAATCGGCACTCGTTACCAGCAGTTCTGTAGCTGTACAAAGATGCCGTGCGATCGATAAAAGCTGCCGAAGTGGCTGTTGTCTGCTGAACGCGAAGGGTTGTCAGTGGCATGGCCGCTTTACTGTACCACACGCTTGCTGCGTAGCCATTAGATGAAAGCGCTATCACCTGTCAAACAAACTGCTAGAACTGTGATAAATTAATGATCAAATAGCACAGGCTGATGTACGGGAGCAGCGCCGAGGCTACTTACAACGGAGGCCTCATGCTTTTGGAAATGTAGCTGACATTAAAAAAAAATAAAACAACCAGCCATTAAAGAAAAATGTCACACAGTTCCCTTTAAAAAAAAAAAAAAAAAAAAACCACCTTAAAAAAAAAAAGAGAGGCCACATCCTGCAATTTATTTTTAAGGCAAGCAAAAAGAGAAGGCGAAAACCAGAACGGGTGTCTTAGGGCAGATACTTTAAAGGGGGGGGGGGGGGAGATGAGCAATGCCAGATCACTTGAGAACAGGACTTTGGGGGCTGGGGTTGCCATCCTCCTGGTGGGATCTGGGGTTCTCCTGGAATTACAACTGAGCCTCCAGACTACAGAGAACCGTTTCCAGGGAGGAAAGGGCAGTTTTGGAAGGCAGATTCTAGGTGACATTTGCCCCCAAATCCCCTCCCCCTGCAAGCTCCTGCTCCAAATCTTTTGAGAATTTCACACAGAGTTGACAACCCTATAGGGTGTTGCAGTTTGAAAAATAGGTTTTAGTGCAAGCAGCTAAATCCTTTAAAAGAGCCAGGGCACCACATTTCTATCATTTTATAATATCATCTCTCTTTCTCTCTGTGTCTACCCACCTACCTATCCACCTACCTACCATCTATCTCCATCCATCCATCCATCCGTCTGTCTGTCCCTCCCTCCCTCCATCATCTATCTATCCCCATCCCCATCCCCATCCCCATCCCTCCCTCCCTCCCTCCCTCCCTCTATCGATCTATCTATCTATCTATCTATCTATCTATCTATCTATCTATCTGTCTGTCTGTCTGTCTGTCTGTCTGTCTGTCTGTCTATCTATCTATCTGTCTGTCTATCTGTCTATCTGTCTATCTATCTATCTATCTATCTATCTATCTCCTAGCTACCTAGCTACCTTCTATCTCCATCTGTCTGTCTGTTGATCTATCTATCTATCTATCTATCTATCTATCTATCTATCTATCTATCTATCTATCTGTCTGTCTATCTGTCTATCTATCTATCTATCTATCTATCTATCTATCTATCTATCTATCTCCTAGCTACCTAGCTACCTTCTATCTCCATCTGTCTGTCTGTTGAGCTATCTATCTATCTATCTATCTATCTATCTATCTATCTATCTATCTATCTATCTATCTATCTATCTATCTATCTATCTATCTCATCATCATGGCCAATATGTAATAAGTAAATTAACTGTTGAGTGTAGGGTTCCCAGGTCCCTTGGACCAGCTGGTGGGGGATGGGGGTGAACTTACCAGGAGCGGGGAGGAATGTTGAAAATAAACATGGCATGCCTATGTGACCTGGAAGTGCTGTAGGCACGTTGGGGAACTTGAGGGTGACACTCTGGTTTTTGGGCAAAACTCTATAGTAGAATTAGCTACTAACATAGAGTTTTGTCCCAAAACCAGAGTGTCCCCTCACCGATGTGCCTACATCACTTCTTGGTCATGTAGGCACATCACACTTATCTCCCACTACTTACCTGTTTGGGGGGATAATTGGGAGGGTGGAGAGGAGTGCCAGAAACCAAGGGGCCCTTGCTGGCACTGGGGGGGTCTGCCATCCCTAGTTGAGTGTATGTTTGTCAACTCTGGCTTGGGAAACTCCAAGAGATTTGGGGGCATAGGCTGGGGGAGGACAGAGTCTGGGAAGGGGAGAGAGCTCAGCAGGGATGTGATGCCATCAAGACCACCCTCTGAAGCTGCCATTTCCTCCAGGGGAATTGATTTCTGTAGCCTGGAGACCAGCTGTAATCCCATAGCAGCTGCAGGCCCCATATGGAGGTTGGCAACCCTAGGGACTGATCTCTGAGGTCTGAAGAGAGAATGATGTGCCCAGCTGGGAGGCCGGTCATCCCAGTTCAGTTGGTGAGAACTTCCTACATGGTTCATGTATTCACACCAAAATAATTGGGGGAGGGGCCATAATTCAGGGACAGAGCGTTTGCTTTGCATGCAGGAGACCCCATATTCCATTCCCTGCATTTCCATTGACACGATCTCGAGGCACAGATGCCAGGAAAGACCTATCTGTGCCCGGCCCATTGTCAAGTCAGTGCGAATGATATTGAGCCCACTGGATTTATGGCCTCGGTATAAACCAGCTTCCCGTGCAGTGTTGCCAATTTCCAGGTGAGCCGGCACGGTGTAGTAGTTAAGAGCAGCAGACTCTAATCTGGGGAACTGGGTTTGATTCTCTGCTCCTCCTCCTTGTGAAGCCTGCTGGGCAACCCCGAGCCAGTCACCATTTTTCTTAGAACTCTCTCAAGCCCACCTACCTCCCAAGGTGATTGTTGTGGGGAGAGGAAGGGAAGATGACTGTATGCCCCTTTGAGACTTCTTCGGGTAGCAAAAAGTGGGATATAAAAAAGCCAACTCTTCTTCAGATAGGGCCTGGAAATACCCCAGAATTATAACATCTCCTGATTTCAGACACCAAGTCCTTCGGAAACAATGGCTGCTTTGAAAGATGGACTCTATGCCATCACCTATTGGTTGAGGTCCCTACTCTCCCCAAACCTTCGCCTCCCCGGGCTCCATCTCCAGATCTCTAGGGATTTCCCAACCTGGGGGTGGCAAGTCAGTTCCTATGTGAATGTCATGTTGAAATCGAAGGGAATCACCTTTTGAACATTGAACAAGTCATTTTTGCACATATTTGAGATGTGAGCTCGGGAATGGGTTACTCTGCTCTACCTCAGAAGCATTACAACCAAGGTTACCAGAAAAAAGATGTTAAATATCGTTTCCATCATTGTTGCTTTTCCTCCACCATTTGGAGGGGGGGGGCATCATAGGTGAAACATCTCAGGTGGAGCCCTCTGCCATTTCTAAATATAAACAATACGGCGTGAGGCTTTGCTTTTGAAGCTCTTGACATCCCTTTGAGCTCTGGAATCCCAGCGCCTAATAACTCTTGATGTTTGCTACATTAATGTATAAAGCTGGAAATGGTTTCTCCTGGCCTTCCCACCAATGGCTTCTTCCCCTTAATTTATTCTTTTTAATATAAAATCTCATTACCTGAACATGACACCACGGCTTCCGCTTTATCTTTGATATAAGAACAGAAAGAAATCGAAATCAAATCCTTAAAATAAAGTCTATAATCACTCCCCTGCTTTCTCGTGCTTTTTTTTTTTTTTTTTAATTCTAAACAAAATTTAAGTAGAGATATACCTTCCAGGGCACACTAAAGAGAGATGGGAAGGGGAAGGAACACATATTACTTTACAAAGAAATAACAAGGGACATAATTACTGGTACAAGCTTTCTTTAGTGTTAATATTCTTTCGCTTTTTTTATTTTGCAACAGTGCTGAAAATTGGGCGGTGGGGGAGGGAACACGATGTACGTATAACCTAAGAAGTAAATTCTGATCAAACACCGCAGCTTTTTCAGTGCCCTGATATGGCATATGTAAAGGAATAATAAGTGTGTCAGCATATGTGCTGTTTGCCAACACTCTAAAAAAGAGGGTTGGAGAAACTCATGGAAAATAGGTTTATTGATAGTTACTAAGCCATGGCCCCAGAGCTGGAGAGTCCAAGATAACCTGATCTCATCAGATCTATGCTGGGCTATCCAGGTCAGGGCATGACTGTATTAGCAGATTAAAATATGAATCCCAAGTGCTAAAAGGCTGCTGTTGTGAGCATTGTGACTTCAGCGTTGACTTCAATTATGGATTTGGCCAAAATCAGACTCAGTGATCTAACGATATCTTGTGGTCTCTCCACTGTGCCTTTGGCTGAGGACAGACTGGCAAAATGAAGCTCAAGGGAAGCGGGGCCAAAAGACCCGGGCCGAGTTGTTGCGGGGCTTTCTGTATGCGCTGCGTAGACTGATGCAGGACCATACCGGGGAGGAGGCGGAACAGAGCGTTTACACTGTGGGGCGGCCCCTGGTGGCAGCACTGCAGTGGTGCATGGCTTTGGTCCGTTTTGCTGACCTGCGCATAGGCGCATGGGCACATATGCACATGGGTGCAGCAGCCGAATCAGCAGGTTCACATGGCCGGGGCCACTTGATGTGCGGCTTCTTTGCATCCACACTGCCAGGAAGTGGGATGAACGCACACCCAGACGGCTTGACACTGGTTTCGCCAGGTAACTTTTTGAAGCGCGTAATGGAAGTGCGTAAGAAGGAGAAAAATTTGGGTTTGCGCCTGGTGAAGAAAAATCTACTGCGGAAAATTTCATGTAACACACAGTTTTAAAAATGTCGGTATGGGGGATTTCACTACTGCGGAAATGGTCTAACACTCTGCACTGCCAATCAGATTTCCAGCAGCCAATCAAAAGCCTTGCTGGGCAAGAGCTCCAACTGGCAACCTCCCGCCCACTTGCTAAGAGCCAGTTTGGTATAGTGGTTAAAAGCACAGACTCTAATCTGGGAGAACCAGGTTTGATTCCCCTCTCCTCCACAAGCAGCTGCTGGTGCGACCTTGGGTCAGTCATAAGTTCTTTCAGAGCTGTTCTCTCATCTGCTGTTCTCTTGAGAGCTCTCTCAGCTCTCTCACAGGGCGTCTGTTGTGGGGAGGGGAAGGAAAAGGAGATTGTAAACTGCTCTGAGACTCCTTTGGGTAGTGAAGGATGGGCTATCAATCCAATTTCTCCTCCTCCTCCTCCTTCTAAAATACACTTAGTGGGCACGAGAACAGTGTTGGTGGACATAAGAACATAAGAGAAGCCAATGTTGGACACTGTGGTTCCCATGGGCCCGTGTTGGGGACCTCTGCTGTGGCCATGCCACCATTCCACTCTGACTCCCATTTAGAGTCGTATGAAGTGATCAGTGAGGTATTCGTCTGGTGCGAAGGTGGGCAATTCGTTAGATAAGCAGCCCGAAACTTCCTCTAGAACATTTCGCTGCTTTGAGATAAATGGAGCGGATAAAGAGAGGCTGGTTTAAAGTATTGATTTAACATTCAGAGACAGTTTTTTATGTTGTCTCTTTCCCACTTTCTTTCTTTTCCAGAAAGAAGGAATAATTAGCCCGCAATAGCCTGTTTTATCTCTGGTGGAAGTGGCTGCGACAAAGCAAAATTAGTTAGAACAACAGCGAACTGATAAGGGAAAATGCAATCAGATGCCAGCAGAGCAAGAAGGAGAGACCAGGCAATGAGGCATGGCTCATTTGCTTATTGGAGGCTTTGATTCATTCCCCTGTGGTAATTGTAAAATTTAATAATATCAGTACACTTACACAGTTTGAGGGTGTACGCGGGTGTGGGGGTGGAGAGACGCGCAGCCCTTATACACTGTTATCCCAGTAGGTTGGATGACAAACGCCCGGGGCAACGTTCCCATCAAAGCCTGTGTCACGCCCAACACGGGTCTTGTAATCTTCATACAGGCGACGACTGTCGTTTTAAAAGTGCATGACAAATGAGGAGAGGGTACAGGAGAGAGAGGGGGTGGGAGAGAGTGCACGAGGGTGATGTCTCTTTGGTGAGGGTTCAGGCGGCCAAGGGTTCAGGAGCCCCCCGCTTTCCCGGAATGGCAGCCAGAAGGAACTAGAAAAGAGCCCCGATTGTAAGACTGTCACTGGAGACCAAGATCAAAATAATTCATACCATGGTATTCCCCATTACTATGTGTGGATGTGAAAGTTGGACAATGAAGAAAGCTGATGCCCTGACCTGGATAGCCCAGGCAAGCCCGATCTCATGAGATATTGGAAGCTAAGCAGGGCCGACCCTGGCAAGGGAAGGGAGACCTCCTTGAAATACCAGAGGTGGGAGGTTGGGGCAGGCTTTATTCAGCCACCTCTCTGAATATCCTCCAGGCCCCCAGTAGGAGTCAGTCACCAGAGGTCGCCATGACTTCCAGGTGCACACACACTCAAGCATGCACATGTACACGCATATGAAAAATACACCCCCCAAGAAGAAGAAGATACTGGATTTATATCCTGCCCTTCACTCGGAGTCTCAGAGCAGCTTACAATCCCCTTTCCCTTCCCCTCCTCACAACAGACACCCTGTGAGGTAGGTGGGGCTGAGAGAGCTCTTCTGAGGACTGCTCTTGAGAAAACAGCTCTGAGATAATTTATGACCCAAGGTTACGCCAGCAGCAGCATGTGGAGAAGTGGGGAGTCAAACCCAGTTCTCCCAGATTAGAGGCTGCACTCTTAACCACTACACCAAACTGGATTCATTTGAAACGTGGTGTTAGGGGGAGAGTTTTACAGGCAAATGGACGGCCAAAAAGACAAATGAGTGTGTTCTAGATCAAATGAAGCCTCAGCTCTTCCTAGGAACTAAAATGACTAAACGGAAACTATCGTACTTGGTCATATGATGAGAAGACAAGATTCATTGGAGTAGACAATAATGCTGGGGAAAGTAGAAGACCCAACGTGAGAAAGGTTGACTCCGTAAAGGAGTTTGCAAGACCTGAGCACGGCTGTTAATCGTAGGACATTTTGGAGGACATTAAGTCATAGAGTTGCCACTTGACAGCACATAACTGTTCCCCCCCCACACACAAAAGAAATTCATGTGACATACATGGTCACCCTTTCCCCAGTTTTATCCCCACAGCCACCCGTCTTCCATAACATCCACACAACTATCCTGTGAAGCAGGGCTTATTTTGTAGCAAAAGCTCCTTTGCATATTAGGCCACACACCCCTGATATAGCCAATCTTCCAAGAGCTTACAGTAGACCCTGTAAGAACAGCTCTGTAAGCTCCTGGAGGATTGGCTACATTAGGGGTGTGTGGCCTAATATGCAAAGGAGCTCCTGCTACGAAATGAGCACTACTGTGAAGTAAGTTAGGCCATAAAAAAGTGACTGGCCTAAAGTCAGCTTTGTGGTTGAGGAATGATCCAACCCTGACTCTCGCTCACTAATCCTGATGGGGCACTCTAAGCACTGTAGTCCATGTGTCCTGGTTATTTATCTGGATACCAAGAAGAAGAAGAAGAAGAAGAAGAAGAAGAGATTGGATTTATACCCCACCCTTCACTACCCAAGGGAGTCTCAGAGCGGCTTACAAAATCCTTTCCCTTCCCCTCCCCACAACAGACACCCTGTGAGTAGGGTTGCCAAGTCGAATGTACTCACCGGCGGGGGGAGTCCTCCTTTGCCCAGGAGCTCCCCCAGTGCATGCGCGAAGCACGCACGCTTGGTGACGTCACCCGGACGTGACATCACCACGTTGGGGGGCGTCGCCCTGGCAACGCCCCCCGACGTGATGACGTCACGGCCGGGTGACGTCATTACGTGGGGGAAGTTATCCTGGCTGGACGACTTCGGGGGTGGGGTTTCCCCCGCCGGCTGAATGCTGGCCGGCGGATCAGGAACCCCTGTAGTGGGGGATCCCCCACCCCCTGTGAGGTAGGTGGGGTTGAGACAGCTCTGACAGAAGCTGCTCTTTTTCAAGTGGAGCTCTTTTTCAAGCCAGCAAGTGCAAGTGGAGGAGTGGGGAATCAAACCCAGTTCTCCTGCATTAGAGTCCATGCACTTAACCACTACACCAAACTGGCTCACGGCTGGTCACCAGAGTCAGGGTTTTTGAAAATAGGTTCGGTGTTCTCACATGGAAAACTGGATAAATTGATGGCAACAATTAATTTATTTAAAATGATGACCATCCTGCTTCTTCGTTGGGGAAGATCCCTTTATTCATCAAAAGGAATTCGCAGCAGATTTCCATACTATCATGTCCTTCAGGAAGGATCTCAAAATTACGAACTGGGGGCACCACTTTTCAGTGGTTCTTTTCCTTTCTGGGGGGAGTTTCCAAAGGACGTTGTGGGAAACTGCTGTTCTAACCCATGAGAATTATCCTATATGGTTTCCTAGAGGTCGGTTCTATCAGCCAGGCTTTTGAACACATTGTTTAACATGTCCTGGGAGAAATCTCCTGGAGACTACTGTCATTGTATGGATAACACTCAACTCCACCTCTCCTTTACGTATTCTGAAGGACCATCTCAACCCATATGTACCTGCTGCTACTTGGAGATAATCTATGGAGACTATGCTGTGGGAATCCACAGTTATGGAAGTAAGTTAGTTGGGGATTTGTAAAAGGAATTGCATTGAGCCTCCTGACTGAAATGATACTGGCAGGACATATACTGGTATACTGTAAAAGGGGAGAAAGCCTGTGATAGGGGGAATCATACTTACCTTGAAATATCAGTTTAGGTGCAACTTTAGCCCTGGATTCTCTAGCAGTAGCTTGGAATGAATTTTTCAGCTTCATCTGATTACCCAGCTACATCATCTGCTGGAAGATCTCATCACTGTCATGCATTCCTCAGAGACTTCCAGATTAGACTACTGCAATGCCCTCTATGCGGGGCTGCCCTTGGAGGCAACTCAGAAACTTCAGCAGGTGCAAAATGCTACAGCCAGACTTTTGCCTGCTTTTAGTCAGTGAGACCATACAACATCAATATTATTAAAAACAAGGTTCCCTGTATCTTTCTGGACCATGATCAAGGTGCTGGTTTATAGCATCCCATGGTGAGGGTCCCATTTGTGCCAAAGAACAGTTATTACACCTGAACCTGCCCAGGATATAAAGTTAGTGAGAGAGATCCCAGGCAATTCTGCATCTAGTATTCACTCCACATTTACTCAGCTGGGAGGAAAAGGTGCAGCACAAAACCACATTCATATACCTCGGGGCAATGCCATACTGACTGCAAAGTCACCCCTGAACAGTCATAAATCTATGCAGAAGGTACCATAAAACCCGATGATCAAAGAAAGTGAAAGCGGCATGCAAGAGGGGAATTTCTGTTCCAATGTGGGTCGGAGGGAAAAGCCGAGGCAGAATTGCCCCCCATCTCACCTTCCATGAAATGCCATCTAATAGGAATACCCTATTGGCTTCTCTGTATAACATTCTGTGTGTTCAGTTCGTAGTCAGCCTCTGGAAGCTCACAGTTGCCCTGCATGAACTGAGAACACAACTCAGATCTCCCCCAGTTCCTTGCTTTTGATATCCGGTGGGGGGAAGGGGGGGGGAGTTGAATCCAGAGATGCAAAACTGAATATTAAAATAGATTCCAGACCCTATCCTGATTACTTTGCCATTCATCCATTGAAATGTCCTTGGGCTCTTTCCTTGAAGATTGCCCATTTCTGTTCAGGAAGTCGCTCCGGGGCCATAGCCACAGGTTTGAGACACCCCCACCCCAGGCCGTTTCCAGCTTTCAAGAAAGAGGGGCAGTCTCACGCCATATTACTGACTCAGAGAAGAAGATAAAAAGTGCAGGCAGCATTCGACGCCCGGACAGTATTCTACCCAATTGCTTTGCCGCTTAACTAATTAGTCTTAAAAAAAAAACCCACCCTGAGATGACTGACAAGTGCTTGGCACGTTTTTGAGGGGAAAGGCAACTGATTTCATTTCATAGCAGTCAGTTAAAATGTTTTAGGCTATTTGCATGGAACGGGTTTTTGGTTCTGTTTTGTTTTTTTTAAACCAACATTAAAGCCTTAGCACAAAATTTATGGCTGAGGGCCCGGCGTCCTTCTGTGAAATTATTAGAGTGGGAACATGGAAATCAGCCATCCCGTCCTCTGCCACAGCATTCTGTCCAGATGTTTAAAAAGGTAGCTTGATTCCAATTAATGAAAATGACTGGGTCAGCCTGTCATCTCCCATGCTCTTTACGCGCTGTTCAGACGTTGACAGCGCTTATTAAAACCTCAGGCGCTCAACATAAGCTCTGCCTTGGAACCAGTTGCCAGAGGCATCAATGCTCACAGAACCTGTCTACAGGTTTCTGGGTTTTCAGATCTGACATCACTCGGATCTTTCTCATCCATCCTGGCAGCACAGACCAGATGAAAAGTCCGCCCAACCTCAGAGAAGATCACTTGTGCAAAAAAAGAAAGAAAGAAAGAAAGACAGAAGCGGGGAGGCGGGAGAGGGGGAGAAGAAACGGGGCATACAATAATAAACACTTCAAGGGTGTTGTTCGGTGCAAAAGGACGTTGCTAGCTAAATGCACCGGGGTTATGAGGAGCATTTGAAAGCCCTGATCGTTGTTGTCACTGGAAACATGAGCCGGGGACTCTCTGAGAAAGAACTTGTCACCTATGCTAATAATCCCCCCTCCCCGCCTTTGCGCTTTACCAGGTGCCAATCAAAGCACCGAAAGGGAAGTCATAAGAAATGCTTTATGGGCTTATTTCCCCTTGCTGGTAAGACGGCCCTGAGCCGAAAATGAGTTTCCCAAACGTCTCCTGCTGTGCTTGGAATTAGTTCTGCCATGCTCCTGGAAAGTTCTGCATTTCATGGAAGGTGAGGGCACGATTACCATTGGACTTCAATAGCTCAGCATTGCCCCCCGCCCCAAGTTATTAGAGGTGTGGGATAGCCCCACATTTGGCTGCAACAACCAAGTTGTTGGTGGTGGAAAACGCCTCAAGCCACAGCTGATTTATGGTGACCCCATGGGGTTTTCAAGGTAAGGGATGTCCAGAGGTGGTCGCCTGCCTTTGCGGAGTGACCCTGGACTTCTTTGAGGGTCTCCCATTCAAATACTAACCAAGGGCTCAACCTGTTTAGCTTCCAGGGTCTGACAAGATTGGGCTAGCCTGGGCCGTTCAAGTCAGGACAGATGAACAGAGGCTGTTTGCCACTGCCTACCTCTGTGTAGTGACCCTGGACTTCCTTGGTGGTCTCCCATTCAAGGACTTCTAGTGTCCTTGCCCCACCGGTGGACCTCCTGATGGCACCTGGTATTTTTGGCCACTGAGTATTGGACTGGATGGGCCATAGGCCTGATCCAACATTGGCTTCTCTTATGTTCTTATGTTCTTACTAAGCAGAGCTGACCCTGCTTAGCTTAGTGAGTGGACATCTGTATTATAAAAACTCCACAGCTCTCAAGAGGACACACCTACATTTGGTCCAACCACTTTAGACCATAATCACAGGCTTACTGGATCAGACCCAACATCTCCCTAAGCCTGCATCCTGCTTACAGCAGTGGACATCAGTGTTACTGGAAAACCCAGTTAGGAACTGGCCCATGTAAATATATTATTATATTTAAATGTATTTAAATACATATTAATATTGAAAGACAAGTTAGAGACCTATAAGAAAGAGAGGTTGGCTAACAAATTATATATATCAGAGGTTCTTCTACCCTACGGGGTTTATAAAACTGAAAACATTTCTGTGCAACATCCCCTTCATTATAACTTTTAAGACATTTCAGACGTTTTGAATTCCAGATCCCGAAACTAATCCATTTCACAACCACATTATTAACATCATCACTACACATCCTGTGTTAAACATTTCATCCTTTCGACTCACTACTTATAGCCTCGAATATTCCAAAAGAAATCTATTATACATTTTTGTTCAAAATTCAGTTACTTCTACTTTCATATCCAAACCTTACTCTCATTCTGCTTCTACTTTATAATCAGTGTTCCCTCTAAGCTAAGTTAGTGTGAGCTAGCTCACAGGGTTTTTTTAGCCTTTAGCTCACACATTTTTGTCTTAGATCAGGAAGGATGGCTCCAGAGTATACTAATTTATGCAGTAGCTAATTCAGTTGCTCACAACTTTAACACCAGTAGCTCACAAAGTAGAATTTTTGCTCACAAGACTCCACAGCTTAGAGGGAGCATTGTATAACACATTTAAATGTACTGAAATACATTGATATACAGTAACGTTTGGGGGAACTTCCTGTTTGAATGTCGCCATGGTGGCCACTGGGGGCCAGAAGCAAGCTGAGTGGAGTCCCACTAATGCTAGCAGTGGTGCAGCAGCTGCTAGGCTTTTAGCAACAAGCATAGAAGCAATGAGGATGGGTGTGAAGCAATGAGGATGGGTGTGAGCCAGTTTGGTGTAGTAGTTAGGAGCATGACCTCTAATCTGGGAGAACCAGGATTGATTCCTCCACATGCAGCCAGCTGGGTGACCTTGGGTCAGTCACAGTTCTCTCAGAACTGTTCTCTCTAGAGCAGTTCTCTCAGAGCTCTCTGAGCCCTTTCCTTTCCTCTCTCCATAACAGATACCCTATGAGGTGTGTGTGTGGGGGGGGAGGCTGAGAGAGCTCTCTCAAGGATTGCTTGTGAGAGAACAGCTCTGAAAGAATTTGTAACTGATCCAAGATCACATCAGCAGCTGCATGAGGAGAACTGGGGAATCAAACCTGCTTCTCCCAGATTCGAGTCTGCACTCCTAACCACTACACCCGGAAAAACACTCATCAGCATAAGGGGTGTATCCCTAACCAGCACCCTCTTCATTGGCTGCAATGAAGCCACCAACCTCAGGCCCTTCTAAGTTTCCTTCTGTTAGTCTTGAAGGTGTCACAAGCAATGTTCCCTCTAAGCTGAGTTAGTGTGATTTAGCTCACCGTTTTTTAGCCTCCAGCTCTCACATTTTTGCCTTGGCTCAGGAAGGATGGCTCCAGAGCAAACTAATTTATGCAGCAGCCAAATTTCTCACTCACAGCTTTCATGCCAGTCGCTCACAAAGTAGAATTTTTGCTCGCAAGACTCCACAGCTCAGAAGGAGCATTGGTCACAAGAGTCCTTTCCCCGCAGAAGAGTTACCACTCTGGGAACAGGTAAAACTGCCTAAAGATTGAAGAGAAAATGTACTTTCAATAATCCAATTGTGCTCTTGGCTGGACCTCTGCCCAGGCTGGTAAATAAGTTCCCATAAATTCTCCCAAGTGCTGTGCTTTCATGCTTTGTTGTTGTGCCCAACATTAAGAAACAATCGCAAACAGCTGCTCCTAAATAGCCCCAACCATTAATTATGCCGAATGGTTATGGTAAAACACCATGTTCTGCTTTCTGAGTTGGATGCATGACAGAAGCACAAGGTATTCACTGATATGGGTGCCCGTGTGGAGTGCAAGAAATGTGACACAAGGTCACCCCAGCACCGCCCAGCTAAACTTGCCTTTGAAACATGTTGTTGAAGGAAAGTTTTATGGCTGCCATGGACCGCCAAAGAAAGGAATAAGTGGATTCTCGAAATAAGTGGAACTAGAAATTAAAATGACTAAACTGATGCTGTCATATGTTGGTCTCATGATGAGAAGACAAGAGTCACTGGAAAAGGTAATAATGCTAGGAAAAGTTGAAGGCCCAACATGAGATGGATATTGACTCAGTCAAAGAAGCCATGGCCCTCAGTTTGTAAGACCTAAGCTAGGCTGTTGATGATAGGTCATTTAAGAGCTCATTAATGCACCGGGTTTCCATAAGTCAGAACTGACAGTACTTAACTCACCCAAAAAACATTGGGGAGTATTGTTACTTACTATAACCCTGTTGTGATAGAACATCTCATGTGCTACTGTGACCATAAAAGCATCCGGCACATGGTAAGCAGAGAAATAACAAAACTCCAAGGATGCATATTGAGGCCTTCCTGCCATGGGCCTCTCAGTGGGTCTGTCCCTCCCAGTTTCAACAATTGCTTTGCTGCCCACAGACTGTTCTAGATTTTGACCCAAAGCTTCAAATTTTCTGACATGTAGATTAGAGACACCTGGAAGAAGAAGAAGAAGAGATTGAATTTATATCCCGCCCTTCACTCACTTAGGCCAATTTCACACTGGCTAGTTGCCTCTTGTTCTCTCCGGAATTTCCCCTCCCAGTTTCCTCCGGAGTATTTTCTTCATTTTCCCACTTGGAACCTCAGCCCTTTCAATGTAGCATGACAAAGGGTTTTCTTCAACAATTTTTAGAAACTCCCACAATGGGGCAGCCCTGATGAAAGGCAGGCGAGTGGGCGTGTTTTCATTTTGGGTTCACTCCCCGAGCAAACAGGAAAATCCTCTAAAAACAGGATTTGTTTGCTCCAGGGAAACTCCGGTGCAGCAGGGCGATACTCCAGAGTAACACGTGAACCCGGAGCAACTGGTGTGAAATCGACCAGAAGCTCCAGTGCAAGCATGAGGGCAAACCCGGGGCAAACGCTAGTGCGAAATCGGCCTTAGAGTCTCAGAGCGGCTTACAAACTCCTTTCCCTTCCCCTCCCCACAACAGACACCCTGTGAGGTAGGTGGGGCTGAGAGAGCTCTTTCCAGAACTGTCCTTGAGAGAACAGCTGGTACAGAGCTATGGCTTGCCCGAGGTCATCCAGCAGGTGCAAGTAGAGGAGTGGAGAATCAAACCCAGTTCTCCCAGATTAGAGTCCTCGCACTTAACCACTACACCAAACTGGCTGCTCCAAAAGGGCAGCACAGTAAAGAATAACGACTTAGATTTTAACTTAGATTAGCTTTTAACATGTCATTCACAAAAGGATAGGAAGTGTGTATATGAAGTTCCGTCAAATGGCTTCCGACTTAATGGTGACCCTACGGATGAACAGCCTCCAAAATGTCTGACTGTTGACAGCCTTGCTGATGTCTTGCAAACTGAGGGCCATGGTTTCCTTGACTGAATCAATCTATCTCCTGTTGGGTCTTCCTCATTTCCTGCTGCCTTCAATTTTTCCTAGCATTACTGTCTGTTCCAGTGATTCTTGGCTTCTCATAATAGGACCAAAGTATGAAAGCCTCAGTTTAGTCATTTTAGCTTCTAGGAAGAGTTCAGGCTTGATTTGATCTGGAAGAGGTAACAAAAAACAGGGGGATTTCCCAGGTAAACAGGGACTGCCAGAGAACTGAGCCCACCCCCACCCCCCAATTTACTGCCAAGGCTCCCTGACTTCCCATCCAGCCCCGGCCCCATGATTTCCCATTTTTATTTTATTTTTTGTGCCCCCCTCTCTTGGGGCCAGCAAGCCCCACAGTATTCCCACGACATGCCAAACAGTTTGGGAACGGAGGGTGCATTGTTCCTTATGGCTGAAGAGCAGGGCTCCCTCTAAGCTGTGGAGTCTCGTGAGCAAAAATTCTGTTTTCTGAGCTACTGGCCTTAAAGTTGTAAGCGAGCGATATGGCTCCTGCATGAATCAGTTCGCTCTGGAGCCCTTCTTCCAGAGCTGAGACAAAGATGTGTGAGCTGGAGCCTTAAAAACTGTGAGCTAGCTCACACTAGCTCAGCTTAGAGGGAACACTGCTGAAGCGTGTGTGTGCCCCACAAGAAAAAAGTGCATAATGAGTGCCCCCCCCCCCCAAGAAAAAAAAAGCCCCATAAACCAAAAAATCCTGCCTATGGCCCTGCGGAGAACATGGATCCAACTGGTTATGTTCATTTCTGTTCACTCTTGTTGTCCCGTCCCGGGCCTTACCCCCCGTCGACCCCGGCCGGGAGCCGGCAACACCCCCACGCCTGGGCCGCCGCGGTGCCGCCGCAGCCAACCCGTCCAGTCTGCTGGCAGGGAAGAGGCCAGGAGAGACGCCGGCCCCCCCCAGCCGGCACGCCTCGTCGCCCCGCCGTCCGCGGCCCCAGTTCAGAAGAGGAGGACGCGCCCAGTCCCGGGAGCGAGCGCCGCGGCTTGCAGCCCTCGCTGTGCGACCCCCACTCACAGAAGCGGCCCTGAGCCGCCCGATGGAGCCGAGATGCGCTCTGGCCCGAGCCGACGGAAGCACCCGCAAAGCAGCAAGGAGACGCCTGGGAGACACGTCGGGCGTGGGAGACGCCGTGACACGGAAGCTGACAGCTGGAGCCTCGGGGCAGGGCAGGGTGGCTGGGCGTCTCAGCAGTTAACGGGGGGTGGGGCTTGGTGGAGGGGAGGCGTTGCACGGCAGCAGGGAATAAAAGGAAGGGGAAACTGGCAGGCCGGGGAGGAAGTGCTGGGAGGCAACGGAGGCAACGAAGGCAGAGAGAGTGGGGAAAAGCAGGCTGCCCATACAGAGAGAGCCCGGGGCCTGTAGCCAAAGCCTTGTCCCCGGAGGCAGGAGGGTGACCCAGGGTGCTTCTAACCCTCACCCCCCGCTAGTCTGAGGCCTTAGCCAACCCCAAATCGCTTTCCCCGGCGGCGGCAACGCCTTCCTCCCACGTCTGGGACTACGGCAACGGGGCAGGACCCCCGGGAGGGGACTGAGAAGCGCGACACTTGTTTACATGGAAAGCCAACCAAAGCATAGGTCTCAAATTTAAGGAAGGGGACTTTAGCAAAATACCTTTTGTTGGTCCCGTAACTGTCAGGGAAGGTGCACATAAACGGAGAATTCTTTCTGGTCTTCTGCCTTTGACCTTTTTTGGTGTCAGTGCAAAATGCGAATGGTGGCCGTGATGGGAGTGTTGACCTCTGGAGCTGTCCCTTCTGACACAATGTGAGGGCAGAGACTGGTATCTCCCATCCGACACACATGTTTCTGTTAGTCGTAGGCCTGGGCTTTAAATAAGAGAGGTTCAGACATCTGGCTCAGGCAGAGATGGCTCCTGCAATGTTTATGTCAGGTATTTATTTCACAGATGTGTAATACTTTCATTTTTTACAATCCGAAATAATCACAGCTTGGCATCGAAAGAAATAGATTTTGCTATAATCATGGTATTCACCCAAAACATGCCCCGATCTCCGATGTGCACATGAAACATTTAAATTAAGAAATAACTCCGGCATGATAAAACCTGTACTTTAGAGCAAGGGTTTCTGTAGCAATTTATAACAGGCCTGCTTTCCCCTCAGATCTTGGGTTTCTTTAATAACTGCTCTGTTCTTTAGCGCAGATGGAGGTTTAAAAACAGTCAACAGAAAACTGGCTCGTTGGCTTGAAAGTAATTGAAAAGGAGGCCACGCTAATTCCTCCAAGCTTAGCTCCATGCAGTCTTGTGAGGGGAACCTCTTTCACTCTGAACGAGGAAATCAGTGTCTGGATGGTATCACTTCAGAGGGTTCACATGACTGACTGTCCTTGCATATAGAAAACTGGCCATGCAACAAAATCAAGTCTAGCTTTCTGCATGATGTGGTTGTTTCTTTTGTGCAGGGCATGTGGGTGTGTTACATATTGCATGGAACAATACACAGTGATAGGAGCCATCTCAGGTGTACTGCTCAGGCAAACATACCCTCAGTGCAAGATGAGGTGAAGGTCATGAGTGCCATTCTGTCCATAAGATGCAAACTGCAGGTATGGGCTGCCTCAATGTGCCTTAGAGCCGTGCAGGGAAGAGAGAGGGGGTTGTACACCCATTTTGCATGGGTGTAAAGCTTTGGCACAAACAAAGTGACCACTGGATTCTCCAGATACCAAAATCGTACACACATGCAAAATATGTGGGTTGTTCCTGTTCAGTCAACATGGCAGCCACCCATATCAGGAGCGTCGCGGGGAGGGTGTGCTCCCAATACTTGTGGTTGTTGGGCTCCTGGCATACATGAAAGAAACATCTGAAATAGAGTGCCACCAAAATAAGGAGGAGGAAGAAGAGAAGAAGGATTTTATACTCCACTTTTCTCTACCTTAAGGAGTCTCAAAGTGGCTTACAATCACATTCCCTTCCTCTCCCAGCAACAGATACCTTGTGAGGTAGGTGGGGTTGAGAGAGTTCTGTGAGAGCTGTGACCGGCCCAAGGTCACCCAGCGGGCTCCATGTGGAGGAGGACTGGGGGATCGAACCAGATTCGATTCTGCCACTCGGAACCATCACACCACACTGGCTCTCGTTACAACTGATTTCCATGTGACTGGAGGAAATGGCAGCTTTGGCCGGTAGACTCTATGGCAGGGGTGTCGAACTCATTTGTTACGAGGGCTGGATCTGACATAAATGAGACCTCGTTGGGCCGGGCCATGTGTGTCATAAAATGTAATGCCAGGTAGCGGAGATATAAACTTTATAAAGGACACAAACACGATTTTTTTTTAACTTAAAATAAAAACATGCTTAAAATATTCTCACTCTTGCAATGTTTTGTCTATTTAAGAGTCTCTGATAACTGACACCTCTTGCTCTAAATTATTGCATCCAAATGTCTGTGCTGTTGCAATCCTGAGTATGCTGTTCAGGTGCAAACCTGAACTTTTGATCTGCAAACCTACTTTTGATCTATTGACATTCACCACAGAAATCTCATGCTCAGAGTTCTGAGTCTCGGACCCAGGGGAAAAACATGAAATGGCTGAGCGACTGAGGGAGTCTGGCAAAGCAAGCCATGATGCAGCAGCAGCAACAGGACTGGAAGCAGGAGATGGCCAATCCCAGGGCGGGCCTGATAGAAGCCCTCCGGGGGCCTCATCCAGCCCCTGGACCACATGTTTGACACCTCTGCTCTATGGCATTACATCCAGCACTGAGCTCCCTTCTCTATTCAAACTCCAGCCTTCCCAGATATCACCTCCACATCCCCAGGAATCTCTCAACCTCCAATAGGCATGTCATAGTTTCAGGGGTCATTTCGTAGAAAATGGAGCTCATTAGCACAACTCATTTGCATAACTCATTTGCATATGCCACACCCCCTAACATACCGGAAGTGTGTCAGGAGGCAACACCCACCCCTCAGGCTCCACTCCACAGGTGAGTGAAACTGACCTGCTCTTCCTCCATTCCCTTCCCCATCCAATACTTGGTGCAATAAAAATAAGCATAAAGAACACACCCTCATTCTCTTCCTGCTCCCTTGAAACCACCAGGTTTCAAGTAGACTTGAGATACCCAGGACATGTGCACCACCCATCCCTTCCCCTTCCCCTCCCCACAACAAGACACCCTGTGAAGTAGGTGGGGCTGAGAGAGGTCTTTTGAGAACTGCTCATGAGAGAAAAGCTCTGAGAGAACTTGTGACTGGCCCAAGGTCACACCAACAGCTGCATGTGGAGGAGTGGGGAATCAAACCCGGTTCTCCCAGATTAGAGTCCAACTCCTGACCACTACACCAAACTGATGGGGTGGAAGCTGCTGAAGGGTTGGTAAAATTTCTCCAGTACTTATGTGCCATGTGCCCAGATAAAAAATGGTATACTTAGAAAATTTATATGCCACCTTGAGCAAGTCTCTGGAAAAGTAGCACACAGTCATAAAAGGAACAATGATAAAATTATCAATATTAAAACAAAACATTAAAATCAATAAAGACCCTAGCAGGGCTTTCCCCGGGGCGCTGCGCCTCTGCACTGCTTGGGGAAGCCGAGGAGGGGGCGGGGCTTGGTCATGTGCCCGCCCCCTGGGCTCCTCACTCCTGGAGCTGCGCTCCTGTGCACTCCCGCTCCAACGGACCCCTGCATAGTTTAGTCCAATGATGTCATTAAAATGTTATCCATTTAGAGTCTGCAGGCTAAAACTGTGAAATCCAGATGTGTCAAACTCATTTGTTACGAGGGCCGGATCTGACATACATGTCACTTTGTCAGGCCGGGCTATGTGCGCCATAAACATAATGCCAGGTACCGGAGATATAAACTGTATAAAGGACAGCAGATGGTAAGCCCTGAGTTGTCATATCCTCAACTGCAAGGCCCCATGGGAGGCTGGGAGTGGGCTGCAAAGGAAAACCCACACGGGCAGACTGGAGAGCCAGTGGTGCAGCACTGGGCAGACACCCCCACACTGCTTGACTGCTGCAGACAAGGTTGTTCCGCCATGCCGAAGCCACAGAGTGACTCCGCCCACTCCCGGAGCAGTCTCCTGTTCCCTCCCTTGCCCTAGCTGCTCGCTGGTTTGACACCCCTGATGTAATCAATGTCTACTGAAGTCCTTCTGCTCCCAAGACTACAAGCAAGGGTGGTGGAAGAGAAAAAGTCCCAGTGGCCAAGGCATTTGAAAAAGTCATCAGTGCAGGAGTGGGAAGCCACTACTAGGGATGCCAGCCTCCAGGCGGGACCTGGGGATCCCCCAGAATTACAGTTTATCTCGAGACTACAGAGATCAGTTCCCCTGGAGAAAAGGGATGCTTTGGAGGGTGGACTCTGTGGCATTGTGCCCCACTGAGTTCCCTGTCCCCCCGAGACAGCACACCCCCCCAACTCCAGAAGTTTCCCATTGTGCATCTGGCAACCTACCCCCCCCTCCACCCTCTACCATTGGCGAGTGGGGACCTGGCAACCCTAGCTGGCATGCAGCTATTCTGAGTTGGCACCGGCCGCCTCGGAGTGGCTGTGATGTATTTCAATCTCATGTAAAATGTCCGAGGCTTTCATTAGTGGTTGTGTTTGTTTATAATAGCTATAATAAGAGAGCAATAAAAAAAAAATCTAAAGTTAGCTGAAGGGCCTTCACTTATTGGAAAAAAAATACGGTTCTCTTTACTTGGGAACACATTCCTGTTTCGCCTTGGCGATTGCCCTTGCCAGTATCTCTACAGCCCGAGCCTCACCGAGCTTTGGGCCTTGCTGGCATAACCTTGTACAGCCAGTTTGGCGTAGTGGTTAAGTGCGCGGACTCTAATCTGGGAGAACCGGGTTTGATTCCCCACTCCTCCACTTGCGCCTGGCTGGATGACCTTGGGCAAGCCATAGCTCTGTACCAGCTGTTCCCTCAAGGACAGCTTGGGAAAAAGCTCTCTCAGCCCCACCTACCCCACAGGGTGTCTGTTGTGGGGAGGGGAAGGGAAAAGGAGTTTGTAAGCCGCTCTGAGACTCCCTTGGGGAGTGGAGGGCGGGGTATAAATCCAATCTCTTCTTCTTCTTCTTCTTCTCATTGACTGTGTGTGTGTGAGAGAGAGAGAGAACAGGCATCTTATCAATCTTTGTACCCCACCCTTCATCCAACCAGCCTGGATGTCTCAGATATGTGTATATGGTTCCCTCTTCCTCTTTCCAGATGCACAGCAATCCCTATAAGATGCATTTGACACAAAGAAGAAGAAGAAGACAAGGAGGAGGAGGAGGAGACTGGATTTATACCCTGCTCTTCACCACCTGAAGGAGTCTCAGAGTGGCTTACAATCTTCTTTCCCTTCCCCTCCCCACAACAGACAACCTGTGAGGTAGGTGGGGCCGAGAGAGCTCTCTTGAGAACCACTCGTGAGAAAACAGCTCTGAGAGAACTTGTGGCTGCATGTGGAGGAGCCAGGAATCAAACCTGGTTCTCCCAGATTACAGTCTGCACTCCTAACCGCCACACCAAAGAATTAGGGTTGCCAAGTTCCCCCAGCCACCAGCTAGGGATGGGGGGAGGAGTAGGATTGCCAGGTCCAGGTTGGGGAACTCATAGAGATTTGGGGATGGAGCCTGGGGGGGGGGGAGACAGGGACCCCAGTGGGGTACAAAGTCATAGACTCCTCTCCCCAAAGTGTTTGCTTTCTCCAAGGGAACGGATCTCTGTAGTCTGGAAATGAGCTGTAATTCTGGGGAATCCCCAGCTCCCCCCTGGAGGCTGGCATCCCTAGAAAGCCCCAGGTCACCCAGTAAACTTCCATGGATTTGAACCTGGGTTTTCCAGATCCTAATCTGATCCTCTAACCCAGTGGTGGACCTACACTCTGGGGACCCTGAACTGTTATGGGGGTCCCTTCCAAACCAGCAACAACAGGGCAACATCCAACAATGTCCAAAAGGGGCCTTCCTGCCCTTTCAAGGACCTCAGGGCCCAAATAGTGGAGAACGGGGTGGTGGGGGGGAGCCCTTGGAGATGGGGTCAGTATTAAATACTTCAACCCACTGGCATATGATTCATTCACAAACATAGCCTTAATTTCATAACAAAAAAAACAACAACCCTCCATCGATTTTCTTGAAAAATTCACTCACCAAAAAAAAAAAAAAAAGTTGTTTCCAGGCCCTTCCAGGATTAAAACCCCTGAAGCTTAAGCTTCATTCATTTCATAGTAGATCCATCCCTGCTCTAACCACTGCACCACACTAGCTCTCCAGTGTCATGGAATCATAGAGCTGGAAGGGACACTCAGGGTGCTAGGGGCAATGGGCCCTTTGGTGCTAAGATCAATGATAAAGCACCAAGCAGCTTCTTTATAAGATTTCTAGTCCAGCCCACCTCTAAAAACAAGATGAACATGGCACTTCCCATGGTTTGGACACATGAGCACATGAAACAACCCTGTGCTGGATCAGACCCTTGGTCCATCAAGATCAGTATTGTCTACTCAGACTGGCAGCGGCTTCCTGGGTTTTAGGTCTTTCACGTCACCTACTGCCTTGATCCCCTTAACTGGAGATGCTGGGGCTTGAACCTGGGACCTTTGGCATACCAAACGGGTGCTGTATCACTAAGTCAGAGCCCCTCCCAATTATCATCTATGGAAGGGTTGCTGTCATATTGCCTCTAACCACTTTTGTTTCTCTGTGAAACCTGGAGCACTATTGGGCAGCAGTCTTTTGCCAGTTGGGTCCTGCTAAATAGCTGATCTTTCTGTGCCTACTCCCCCCACAACATTCATTCATTCATTCATTCATTTGGCTTCTATCCCACCTTCCCTACCGTGGCAGGCTTAGGACAGCTTATACCAGAAGATAAATACATTAAAGCAGAATATTAATCAATAAAAGTCATACATTCAAACAGAATAATTATTCAATAAAACTCATAACAGTAACAGTTCGCAATCCTAAATAAAAAGCCGATAAAGTGCTGATAAAGTGCTGGCAACAAATATATCTGGCTAGACCATGATGGTATAATCATAAAGTGCGACCGCAGGTAATGTCCAACATATCACAGGCCTTAGTTGTTATTGATGCCATTGAGTTATTGTTGTGTTTGGTGGCAGTTCCTAATCAAAGCCCTGGTAAGAGAGCTCCATTTTACAAGCCCTGTGGAACTGTAAGAGGTCCCACAGGGCCCCAATGCCTTCCGGGAGCTCATTCCACCAGTGTGGCGCCACCACTGAAAAGGCCTTGGCCCTGGTAGAGGCCAGTTGAGTGTCTTTCAGCCCAGGAAGGGCCAGGCGATTCTGTGACTCCGACCTCAGAGCTCTCTGCGGAACATGTGGGGAAAGGCGGTCCCTCAGGTAGGCAGGCCCCAGATTTGTTCTTCTTCAAAGGAGTCATATTGGCATACAGGATCTCCCATTTTGTCCTCCGAGGACTCTCAACTTCATGGGCAACTTCATGGTGTCTGATAAAGGGAGCTTTGATTCTTGAAAGTTTAAACCCCAAAAATCTTGTCAGCTAACCCTTGAAACTATCTCCATGGCCAAGAGAGGATTTGAACTCGGGCCTCCGAGGTCCCAGACCACACTCTAACCACTACACTGGCCATGAGAAGAGCAATGCCGTTGGCCTATGAGCAATACGGCCATGGTAGCTAGCTTTCACCGATCCCCACCTTCCCTTGCCCTTCTCGGGGATCTGTTCCGCTGCCAGCAAGTCACCGCTCGTCTCGGTTGCCAGATTTTTTATTTAAAACTTAATGACTACCACATAAGGGATCAAGCATCAAGGAAAAAAACATTTGTATTACAGCTGTATTATTTAATTCCCATTAGTTAAAAAAAAGAACGAACGAACGAAAAGGCCGGGCTACCGGCCAGTAGCTGAGGAAAATAAGTGGTGACAGGTGAAAGACAAATATACTACGCGTTGCTCCTCCCGCCACATCAAAGCCCGAGGCCTTTGCTGTGTAATTTACACCTAATGAAACCCTGTGTCAGACAAAATTATTTAGCCAAATGTTTGAAAGAATGGACTCTGGCTGTTTCTGAAAAGCCATTTCTCTTTCCTTGTCTAATTACACGATTCCCGAATAGGAGTGGCCCACCTTATCCTGCTGGACCTGGCCTTCCCTTATTTCTGCTTCCTTCCCAAAGCCATCCCCATGGAGGCACCCGGTTTATAGATCACCGGGGTGCAACCATCGTTTGCTTTTTCGTTTCATTAGGGGAGGCTGCTTTCCCAGGCGATTGGGGGCCCCGTTCAAGGCAAAATGGACGGTCCCAGCTCCGGGTCACTGGCAATTTTCGAGGAGGAGAGAGCACGCAAATAAACTTACCAGCTGGCAAATTTGTATCGATCGGCTGGGTGCTCGGAGATAAACACATTTTCTTTCAATGTCAATTAAAGTGGGCTGCAAAGATAACCAGGTTAGATGCCTGCGGGGTTATTCGCATGACTTAAGGTCACGGAAGTGAGTGAGGTGAGGACACATTGAATAGCAATGGTGCAGTCGGCTTTAAAGAGACAGAGGACCTGTTGGAGACAAAGGAAGTCTTGTGAATGGCAGATTCCAGCAGGTACAGTCTCTTCTATTATAACACTCAGGATTCTGCAAGGCAAGATGTCCCGCAGTACCTGTAAGGGGGGGCTGTGACTCAGCAGATGAGCCTCTGCTTTGCATGCAGAAGGTCCCAGATTCAATCCCCGGCATCTCCAGTTAAAAAGGTCCAAGCGGTTGGTTGCCTCCATGCCTGAGAGCATAGCTGTTTACTTCCCACAATTAGAAACGATCCCTCATACATTTATATCCTGCTTTGATATATTGATTGCCTCGCTGTTCTTGCCCCCTTAATTAAATCAAAACAACTGTAGACCGTATAACCTTAGCTTGCTTGGTGTGAGAGCCAGCTTGGTGTCGTGGTTAAGTGCGCAGACTCTAATCTGGGGGAACCGGGTTTGAGTCTTCCTCCACTCGCAGCTGCTGGATGACCTTGAACAAGCCATAGTTCGGTCAGAGCTGTTCTTGAAAAGCGCAGTTTCTGTCAGAGCTCTCTCAGCTTCACCTGCCTCACAGGGTGTCTGTTGTGGGTTGGCGAAGGGAAAGGAGTTTGTAAGCCACTCTGAGACTCCAAGTGAAGGGCAGGATGTAAATCCAGTCTCATCCTCCTCCTTGTCATCCTCCTCCTCCTCTTCCTCCTCCTCCTCTTCTTCTTCTTCTTCTTCTTCTTCTTCTTGTCTTTGGATATCTTAAAACATCTTCATCCTGTTACAGGCTCACTTGCTGTTCAACCTGTCTATAAGATTGAACTGTGACCTTCCATTCCAGTGTTGTTGGGAAAATATGCACGCCCACGAAAGCTCATACCTTGAATAAACCTTTGTTGGTCTTAAAGGTGTCCCTGGACTCAGACTTTGTTATGCTAGATATGGTGGAATCCAGGATGAGCTCCGTACTGCAGAGAGAAATTCCAGAACACTGAAGACATAGAAGGGGGGATATTGGATTATCTCAATGGCTGCTGGAGGCTGCAGCTTTCCTTCACAGCCGGCCTACCTTTGTCAACATGTTATCTCTGTGCATGTATAAATGCCGCGTCCCCAACAGCGCTGGCATATGCAAGGTGATGTCTCTGCCCTCTGAAATCTGGAGGCTAGCGGAAGGCTTTTAGCCACTCTGGCAAAGACACAAAGGCCCTCCGTAGGTGGCGACTTATTAGCAACTCAAAGTACAGCGTGAGCATTACTGAACCACACGGTTCCCTTTCTTCTCTATTTTCTCCTAGCCTTCTCTCTATGGATACGAGCTTGCCAATAATCGCAGGAGGCAGCACAGCAGTAATTGACGGTCTCTTTCTTTTCCGGAAGAGGTTGCCAAGAGCCCAAATTTCCACCACCGTGTCCTTTTCTCCTCTCCCCTGGCCCGTTGACAGACGAGGGTTTTCCTTTCAAGTGAAGAAAGACCACAGTTTTAACAAAATCTTTAATTCAATTATTCTTCTAAGTGGAATCAAGTCCATTTTTTAATATATATATATATATATATATCTGCAGTAGGGTTGCCAGATCTGGGTTGGGGAATACCTGGAGAGTTTGTGGGTGGAGCCTGAGGAGGGTGGGGTTTGGGGAGGGGAGGGGCCTCAGCAAGGTATAATGCCATAGAGTCCACCTCCAAGCAGCCATTTTCTCCGGGGGAGATCTTGGTCATCTGGAGACCAGATGTAATAGCAGGAGATCACCAGGTGAACCTGGAGGTTGGCACACCTATTCAGCTGTCAGAAACCTTCTTTTAAAATAACTGGAGATCCAAACTTTGTCAACATTCAGGCCAAGGAAGCAAGAAATAGCAGGTATAAAAACACCTATTTGCATGTCTGAAAATGTATAACATTAAATCGGAAGAGTTCTTGGCTAAACACGAGGAAGAACTTCCTGACAGAGTGGTTCCTCAATGGAACTGGCTTCCTCGGGAGGTGGTGGGCTCTCCTTCTTTGGAGGTTTTCAAACAGAGGCTAGATGGCCATCTGACAGCAATGTGGATTCTGTGAACTCAGGCAGATCATGAGAGGGAGGGCAGGAAGGGTTGCATCAGTGCTTAGTTCTCATGGCCCGTTCTTAGGCCAAATCTACACCTCCCCTCTGAGGCAGTTTGACGGCTGTCTTTTCCTACACTCATTTCACGCTGGTTTCAAATTTCATTTTGTCTTTTTCCCCCCTGGGACCGAAGAGCAGTAAGCAACAGGGTCTGTTTAAAGCAGTAAAATGCTAGCTTGACCACAGGAGGGCAATTAATGAATGTAGACTGTGATTTTTAAACTAGAACAAGTATAGTTTGAAACTAGAAACAGGTATAGATTTTTTTTTTTGAAACTAGAATAATTCCAGCGGGAAAGTCAGATGTAGATTTGACCTTACATGCCCAGGGAAATGCTGGTTGCCACTTTGGGGTCAGGAAGCAGTTGTTCTTCAGGCTAGTTTAGCTAGAGATCCTGGAGGGTTTTTGCCATCTTCTGGGCACGGAACAGGGGTCACTCAGTGTGTGTGTGTGTGTGGGGAGGTATTTGTGAATGTCCTGCATTGTGCAAAGGGTTGGACTAGATGACCCTGGAGGTACCTTCCAGCTCTAGGATTCTATGATTTTTTGCTTGACATTCCCTTCACATACTGATTCTTCTAGCCTATCTAGGGTTGCCAGTTCCCCCCTAGCCACTGGCGGGGAATGAGAAACCGATATCCCACAGCCACTGGTCTGCCCCCTGCTCTTCCCTTTGCCCTGATCGTAAGTGTCAATTTCCCACTATGTGCTGTGTGGCTGCATTTTGACTCGCAGCTTCGCCCAATTTCCTCTGCATCTTCTAGATTCTCAAAAAAACCAGGATTGTGAAACACAGGGAAAACCGGGCAAAGTTGCGGGTCAAA
The DNA here is from genome assembly GCA_029233225.1 of Lepidodactylus listeri. NCBI lineage: Eukaryota > Metazoa > Chordata > Lepidosauria > Squamata > Gekkonidae > Lepidodactylus > Lepidodactylus listeri. The sequence continues at coordinate 56,360,174 of JARCFY010000017.1, forward strand.
ATGCAGCCCTGCAGCACATAGTGGGAAATTGACACGATTGGGGCAGAGCGGGGGTGGAGCAGCGGTTGTGGGAAACTGGTCAGGGTTAGAGTTGCCAGCTTTAGGTTGGGAAACTCCTGGAAATCTGGAGATGGAGCCTGGGGAGGACAAGGACCCCAGTGGACTACAATGTCATGGAGTCCACCCTCCTAAGCCTTCATTTTCTCCAGGGGGACTGATCTCTGTAGCCTGGAGATGAGATCTCCAAGCTGGCATCCCTACTTTGCACAGTCAGCCTCGATGGGTTCATGCACCTGGTCTATGAGAACCAACTTGAAAAGCAATATGTTTCTTTTCGAGGCTGAGAGGCTTCTTGAGGCTGATGTTCTAAAATAAGAATCAGCTCCACACGGCGTTTCCTGGCATAGTGGCATGTTAAAAATAAGTGTACGTAAAATATAGCCAATAATCTAATTACGGGAGGAATCCGCAGCTTGCACTATTAAACAAGACTGCAGTCTGGCCGGAGAGGAACACATGTTGAGGTCAGTGAACGAGAGCTGTGTACCAGTGTCTCAAACCGAGAACAAAGTCCATTTTGGTTTCTCTTTTCAAAGCCCCAAACCATCGTGCAGTTCTCCGGTTTCCTCCAAGAACCCCAAAATGGAAAACCTGCCCATTAGAAACGAGGGAAATAAATATTTGTCTTTCCATCAAACTGCCATCTATAGATGGTGGGATAAATATGTCAAGTCCCATTTGGCTGCTTTCCCTGGACTGAACCACAAAGAGAACTGCCAGAGGGTTGATTCAGATGTTTATTTTTTGACTGGCCAGTGCTCATGTGGTAGCACCTCATTTTCACATTGGGATGGGTTTCCCTAAAATGTTCCCTCTCACAAACAAAAGTCTACCAAGCTCATGTATCAGGGGATTGTCAGACTCCGGGGTCCTGGGGGCTAGTGCAATGAAGATTCCAGACTTCTACAATCCTAACACATTGCTTATTGAATGTCCCATTTTGTCAATCATCCTGATTCACTCTGACTGATTTCTCACAAGGAGGTGTGGTGCCGTCGCTCCTCCCTTGCCCCCAGTTCCATTGGTCAATTTCCCACTAATCACTGCGTGGCCACATTTTGATCTGCAGCTTCATGTGATTTTCCCCATGGCTTCTCGATCCTGTTTTTTGAGGATCTAGAAGCTGCAGGGAAAATCTTGTGAAGCCATGGATCAAAATTGGCCATGCAGTGATTAGTGGGAAATTGACCAATGGAACCAGGGGAAAGGGAGGAGCGATGGCACCGCAGCTCCTTGTGAGAAATCGGTCTCTGTGTAATCCTCCTTGAATCCCTGTGAGAAAGGTAGACTGTAAATAATGCAAATAAATAAAAAAAAGTGCTACAGTCCAAAAGAAGTTCTATGAGGTTGGTTATACAAGGTTAACCAGTCTTTCTTATTAGATGTGTCTGCCTTGTTTCCAAGTAGGTCATCAAAGGAACATATGGGGGAAATAGCAATTTTCTCACAACTCATTCCAAATGCTATAACCCTGTTGCCAAAACCAAATGTTGATGTGCATTTGAACATCCATGAATAGTTACACTTTACAAAGTGTAACTTGTTTTCCAGGGGGAAATACAGGCGGTACAAGTAAGTATTCTTTGTGTGTGTGTATTCTTCATGTGTGTGTGCATGTGCACCTGGAAGTCATGGTGACCTCTGGTGACTGACCCCTACTGGGGACCTGGAAGATATCCAGAGAGGTAGTTTGATCATTTCCTGCCTCTGAGCCGTGTCCCTGGTACTTCAAGGAGGTCTCCCATCCAAGTCCTTGCAAAGTGACTTACTGTCTGCAGCGGGGGAGCAGTGGTACCATTCTGGGACATTCGTGTGCGTGCATAGCACGCCCAAGCTGCGATGATGTCACCAGGAACTGACATCATCATGCTGGGCATGTCACCACAGAGTTTTCCATACCATAGAGTTTTCAGGGTGATCTATGGTATCATGCTCTATGGGCATGGTACCATAGAGTTTTCAGGGTGATTGCTAGAGTGTCACCCGGTGATGTGCCCAGCACAATGGTGTCACGTCCGGGCCATGCCATCACACCGGGCACGTCGGCCTGATCTGGCCACTTCGGGGGTGGGCTCCCCCCCACCAGCTGGATCCAGACCAGCAGACTGGGGGCCCATTTAGTGGGGGAACCTCTGGCCTCCTGGGGGACCTGGCAGCCCTCAAGTCAACCCTGCTTAGCTTCTGAGATCTGATGAGATCGGGCTTGCCTGGGTTACCCAGGTCCGAGCCAAGAAGGCATTCTTGATGGAGCCATGAAGCCACTGACCTCATCCTAACATTGCCAACTCAAGGCAGGGAAATTCTTGTTGATTTTGGGGGGTGGAGCCTGGGGAGGGTGGGGTTTGGAGAGGGGAGGGACATCAGTGGGGTATAATGCCATAGAGTCCACCCTCCAAGCAGCCATTTTATCCAGGGGAACAGATCTCTGTCACCTGAAGATCAGTTGCAATCCCAAGAGATCGCCAGGCCCCACCTCACCCTGGCTATGCTTTTGTATCTGCTGTTTGTGTAGACCAGGCCTTGCCTGATCTTTCATGGACTTACAGGCTGGGTTGCTAGCTCTGGGTTAGAAAATACCAGGAAATTTTGTGGGTGGAGGCTGGGGAGGGGGGATCTCAGTGGGGTAAAATGCCATACAGTCCAGCATCCAAAGCAGCCACTCTTCTCCAAGGGAGCCTATCTCTGTCACCTGGAGATCAGTAGCAATTCTGGGAGATCTCCAGGACCTACCTTATACTGGTTGTGGTTCTGTATCTGTTGTTTGTGTAGACCGGGCCTTGCCTGACCTTTCTTGAACTGAGGTAAACTTCCAGACTTGAGGCAACTTTTAACCACTGAGAATTTTTGACAGGTTCCAAGATGGGAGGAGAGAGCAAAAGTTGGCTTGAAACTCAACATAAAAAAACTAAGAAACAAGATTGTGGCATCCAGCCTTGAAACTCCTTGCCAAATAGAAGGGGAAGCCATGGAAGCAGTGACAGAATTCACATTCCTGGGATCCAAGATCACTGCAGATGGTGACGGCAGCCATGAAATTAAAAGACACCTGCTCCTAGGGAGGAAAGCGATGGCAAACCTAGACAGCATAATAAAGAATAGAGACATCACCCTGCCAACAGAAGTCTGTATAGCTAAAACGATCGTATTCCCAGTAGTGATGTATGGCTGTGAGAGTTGGACTATAAGGAAGGCCCAGCTCTGAAGAATAGATGCTTTTGAATTATGGTGCTGGAGAAGACTTGAGAGTCCCTTGGACTGCAAGGAAATCCAATCAGTCAATCCTAAGTGAAGAAAGTGAAGAACATCCTACAGGATTTATCACATCCTGCATATTCCTTGTTTGAACTGCTGCCTTCGGGCAGAAGATATAGGACAATCAAAACAAGGACAAATAGACTAAAAAACAGTTTTTACTCGAGAGCTATTATTGCCCTGAATGCTGCATGAGACTGAAATCTGGAGGAAACAGTGGTTTGGTTGCTATGTAAAAGGGAGAAGCAGTTGTGAATGTCTGTGTGAGTGCGCATGTGTATATGTTGCGAGTCACTGAATGATGGCACTTTTTAATTTCATTGTACTATGTACAATGACAATAAAGTATATTCTATTCTATTCTATTCTATTCTATTCTATTCTATTCTATTCTATTCTATTCTATTCTAAAGGAAATCAAACCTGATTGTTCCCTGGAAGGCCAGGATCCTGAAGCTGAAGCTCAAATACTTTGGCCACCAAATGAGGAGCACGCCCTGGAGAAGACCCTGATGCTGGGAAAGACTGAAGGTCAAAGAAGAAGGAGACAGCAAAGGAGGAGATGGTTAGAGAGTGTTATCGATGCGACGAACATGAACGCTAGATCCTGAAGCTGAAGCTCCAATACTTTGGCCACCAAATGAGAAGGGAGCACTCCCTGGAGAAGACCCTGATGCTGGGAAAGACTGAAGGTAAAAGAAGAAGGGGACGGCAAAGGATGAGATGGTTCGACAGTGCTATCGATGTGGTGAGCGGCAGGTTGAGTGGACTCTAACGGACAGCAGAGGACAGGAGGGCCTGGCGTGATGTGGTCCATGGGGTCGCAAAGAGTTGGACTCAGCTGTCTGACTGAACAACAAAAAACCACCCCCCGAAAGATGGGGGGGGGAATGGAGCGAAAACTTGTGCCACGAGTGCAAACGTCTGGTGTTTTCAGGTTCACGGGGTGCATTTCATGAAGAAATAAAACCAAAACCCAGGAGCTTCCTGCTCCTCCCAGAATAGAAGAAAAACCCACACTTGATCCTCACATCATTCTTCACCGCTCACTGAATCCAAGAGTGACAGAAACAGTGTTGACGTTTTATGCCAGGCAGAAGGGAAGAAACAGATTGTCTCTCTCGGTGAAAGACGCTTTATTTTATTTGAGGAAAGACAAAACTCCGAAGCGCACATCAAATAAATCATAGAAGGCAAACAGTATTTTTTTTTTAAAAAAGGGAGGAAAGGATTTTGCACATGAATATTAAATGACAGCTGCCCGGCCTCTCCAGAAGAAGAAGACGACGAAGAAGAAGAAGATCTCTCAGAACACTGCCATATATAGCAAGGCAACTCAACAACCAGTGAAAATATTCCTATTAAATGATAGGATTGGCATGACACATAGGCGTCAACTACGGGGGGGCTCGAGGGCTCAAACCACCCCCAAAATTTCCCGGGGGGGACTGAGCCCCCCCTGGGAAAACGGTGCACCCTCCGCTGTGCCTCCCTCGGCCCTTCCTAGGGCCACCACCACCACCGTCTCTCTCTCTCCCCCCCGCCTGGCCACTCTGACCCTCCCTCCGTCTGTCCAGGGGCCAGCTAAGCAAATGCCCAGCTGGCCCCTGGATGGACGGAGGGAGGGATGGAAGCAGGAGTGGTCAGGCGGGGGGGGGGGGGGAGGCGGCGGCAGCAGCATGGTCCCGGCACAGAAGAGCCCCCACCCCCCCAGGAGTTTTTAAACTCTACGCCCCTGGCATGACATAGCCTCTCTCTTTAAAAGAAAGCCGATAAGACAGTGTGGTACAATTGCTGATTTCACAAGGGATTGTTATTAAAGAGAACCCGCTCTTATACTGGTCTGATTCAGTATAAACAATGGAACAGAAAGATCACATGGTCAAGAAAGGGAATCAAGACAGAAAACAACTGTGTACGACAAATGCTAATATAATCTAGAAGGTTTTCATTAAGAAAATAAAGAAACTGTGCATAGTACAAATTCGACTGTGTCTAGTTTTCATTCATTCAACGAAGTCTCCGGATTATTATCTTCGTTTCAGATATTTTCTTCCAGAATATCATAACATTGGAAAATATCAAGTGCAGAATATCTTAGCTCTTCAGTCAGCTTCTCCACCCATTCCAAATTGTTGCAAAATACTGAAAGAATGTTATAAAGTTTTACAAAGCGGGCCACCATTAACTCACTGCAGACAGAACTACTCTCTATAGTGCTAATCTGGTGTTACCTCCTTCATGGACTCAAATCTGGTGCTTCCACCTTGCACTTCACGTAGAGCATGAGATTTTGAATTCCTGAAGGGCATCTTTCTCTTATGGCACCTCTGCTATGTCGGGACACCGGGATAAACATAGCTTGAGCAAGGCATGTTCATCCAAGGGGAGTAGGGAGAGAGCTGTTCACTCTCTTGCTGAAGTACGGCCCAAGCGTTCTAAAGCAGCTCACATCACCGTACTGTTAGACAGTGACTCGTGTGAACAAAGGAGACAATGCCACGCGGGATCATTATGTCATTGCCTCTTAATCATGCTCTTGGTACGCTTTCCCTGCATGCTGACCTAGTTTAAATGGTTCAAAAAAGCTTAATAGGCATTCCTTGCTGAACAGTTACATTTGGTGGGACATAATCATATACAAGAGTTTCTTTTGTGCATGACAATTACTGACTCAGTCAGAGCTAGACTTTCTTTCTAGTGTACTCTAGCAGGGTGAGGGAGCCTGTAACCTCCACTGAAAATAATCTACACTGCTGTCACATAGACTTTCCAGACAGGGTGAATGCTGTTGGGTTCTTGAACACATCTCCAGCACTGGTGTGTGTATAGGAGTCTTTATGACGCTCACCTCCAGTTTAAATTTGCAGTAGTTAGCGCGAGCAGGATTGTTCTGAAGTCTTAGAAGAAGACATCACATGTGTGGGCTAGCTGACAGTTCTGAGATTTCAAGGTGCAAGCTAAGTAGGGTCGGTGCTGGTTAGTATTTGGATGGGAGACCACCAAGGAAGTCCAGGGTAGCTATGCAGGAGCAGGTAATGGCAACCCACCACTGTTTATCTATCTCTGCCCTGTGGATGGCTAAGGCTAGCCTGACTTCATCAGATCTCAGAAGCTAAGCAGGGTCGGCCCTGGTTAGTGCTTGGATGGGAGACCACCAGAAACGTCCAGGATTGCTCTGCAGAGGCAGGCAATGGCAAACCACTTCTGAACGTCTCTTGCACTGAAAACTACATGAGGGGTCACCATAAGTCAGCTGTGACTTGAGGGCACTTTCCACCCTCACTGGCCCTGAGAAAGAGCCCCCAAATCTGAGCCCTGAGACCTAGTGCTTGAAACCAGACAGCCCTCCAACCACATAACAGGAAGCATGTCATCCATGTACTTGTAGCTCTGATTGAAGGATGAGTGGAAGTCACAGAAAGGGGAGAAGGAGTGAAGATTGGACCTCTGTCCAGGAGGGTCACATGCCAGCCAGCATCTCTGAGGAAGAACTGAATTCACCAAGCCCATGTTCCTGAATTCACCAAGCCCTTGTGTTTGATTTGTCAGAGGTTGTGATATCTGAAACATGGCAGACATTTTTGGCCCACTGAATTTCCATGGTCAAAAAATATATATAAGTGTAGACCCACAAGATGCCTAGATCAAATTCTCACATCTGGCATTTCTGCCCTGTATTTATAAGGCCAGGCCAGGAAGGACAGCCACATAGAAAAAGAAAGATTTAACTTAAGTAGCAAAAGTTAGTATGTGACAGTGTGAGTGTGTTTTCAGGGGAAAAAAATGAATTTTCACAAATGTATGATTAGAGAAACTGAATGCATCGTATGTTACAGGAACTTTACGGAGCCACCCTGTATTCCCTTGGTAGTCTCCTATCCAAGCAGAGACTTTTGGTGACCCCGCAGGATTTTCAAGGCAAGAGATGAAGAAGAAGAAGAAGAGGAGGAGGAGGAGGAGGAGGAGGAGGAGGAGGAGGAGGAGATTGGATTTATACCCCACCCTTCACTCAGAGTCCCAGAGCGGCTTACAAACTCCTTTCCCTTCCCCTCCCCACAAGAGACACCCTGTCAGGTAGGTGGGGCTGAGAGAGCTCTTTTCAGAACTGTCCCTGAGAGATCAGCTGTGATAGAACTGTGGCTTGCCCAAGGTCATCCAGCAGCTGCAGTGGAAGATCAAACCCAGTTCTCCCAGATTAGCGTTCATACACCAAACTGGCTCTCATTCAGAGGTGGTTTTGCCATTGCCTGCCTCTGTGTCGCAACCCTGGACTTCCTTGGTGGTCTCCCATCCAAGTACTAACCAGGACTGACCCTGCTTAGCTTCCAAGATATGACCAGATCACACTAGCCTGGGGCATCCAGGTCAGTTCAGTTAATCTTGGGCTTGTCTAACTTACTTTCCGGTGTCATTTTAAGGAACCAGTGTACTAGAGAGAAACCCTATATACCACCCAGAGATCCATGAGATAAAAAAATGTGATTGAGGGATACTGCATGTAGACACATGGGGAACTAGTGAGCTGCAATATTTCTATCGACTGCTGAATATATATATATATATACACACACACACACACACACACACACACACACACACACATATATATATGTATATGTATATGTATATATAAAAATATCATTGCCTAGTCAATAATCCAAGGGAAGGACAGTACTAAAATTCTCGCTGGCTTTCAAAAGAAGAAGAGGAGGAGGAGGAGGAGGAGATTGGATTTATACCCCACCCTTCACTGGGAGTCTCAGAGTGGCTAACAAACTCCTTTCTCTCCCCCCCCCCCCACAACAGACACCCGGTGAGGGAGGTCGGGCTGAGAAAGGTCTGAGAGAAACTGCTCTTTCAAGAACAGCTCTGACAGAACTATGGCTTGCCCAAGGTCATCCAGCAGCTGCAAGTGGAGGAGTGGGTAATCAAACCCGGTTCTCCCAGATTAGAGTTTGCGCACTCAACCACTTACTTAACTTCCAGGCTTAACTCAAGTATTGACATCCAACAGCTCGGTCCAGAGCAGGTTCATAAAGGGTGGGGCCATTTGGACGCGGACACAAAAGAATAGCTCCTTTCAGTTGGTTAACAGGGAGGCAGCCTCTGACCTTCTTTCACTTTCCCCACTGCGACCCGCCAAAAGACAGGCCAAGTCACCTCTGTTTCACATTCTGGTCGGCAGTCACCGAAGCAGGGTTCCTCATAGTTCATTCTCTGCAACTCAGATTTCACCAGACAAGAACGGAATGTCACTTTCAACCGCACAGTTTCCTTCACCGTTTAACATGAGTGGGTGTCAGTGCAATCCAAGCACAGGGTGGGAGGGTGGGGGGAGGCCGTCTAATTTCGACAAGTGCTCCACGGGCTGAGTTGGCAGACCTCCACCTGGATCCGACAGACGTCTTGCTCTGTGGACGCTGAAGGCACGGTGATAATTACTGTCGCTGATGCTGCATCAGTTGTAGTGACAGTGTGGTTTATAAATATGGACCCAAAGTAGGGGATCTGTCCTTCACGGACAGGGACTTGGCACAGCCGTGGGAAGCCCTACGGATTTTGGTGTAGCCACTGGTTCGTGCCGGACGCAGCTGCCGCAGAGCTGGAGAGCAGCTCATTCGTCGCAGCAATGCATGCTTAATTGCTGTACTTTTGTTTGTTCCTTATGTTTGCAGACGGCTAGGGAATAGCTACACTGAAAGGGTGAGGGCTTTCTTTTTTAATGGAACACGCGGACTGAGCGTATGAAGCTCATGAAGCTGCCTTCTACTGTATCAGACCACTGGTCCATCAAGATCAGTATTGGTCTACTTTAGAGGAGAAGAAGGAGGAGGAGGAGGAGGAGGAGGAGGAGGAGGAGGAGATTGGATTTATACCCCACCCTTCACTTGGAGTCTCAGAGCAGCTTACAAACTCCTTTCCCTTCCCCTCCTCACAAGAGACACCCTGTGAGGTAGGTGGGTTTCAGAACTGCCCTTGAGAGAACAGCTCTGACAGAACTATGGCTTGCCCAAGGTCATCCAGCAGCTGCAAGTGGAGGAGTGGGGAATCAAACCCGGTTCTCCCAGATTAGAGTCTGCGCACTTAACCACTGCACCAAAGTGGTGGGTGGAGCTCTCCTGGGATTGCAACTGATCTCCAGGCAACAGAAATCAATTCACCTGGAGAAAATGGTCGCTTTGGAAGGTGGACTCCTTGGGTTTTTTTGTAGAAAAAGCCCAGCAGGAACTCATTAGCATAATAGGCCACACCCAACATCATTAGCATATTAGGCCACACCCCTGGCAGCACAGCTCCCTCCCAGGATTGGCTTGCCCAGGTGCCCCACGGCTTGCAGGGCACATGGGGAATCTGAGGGAAGGAAGGCAGTTTCTGGATTGGCTTCCCCAGGTACCCCACAGCTGCAAGGCACCTGGGGAACCGGGGGGGGGGAGGCTGTAGGTGTGGCCAACTCAAAAGTCATCCGGAACTTCGTTCCTGTGTGTTCCTGCCCAAAAATAGCCCTGGTGGACTCTGTGGAATTATTGCTGGATACTGTAACTCTGGATGCAAGAGGACCTGGGAGGGAAAGGGTTAAGAGAGTTCTCTCACTCAGGTACACTTGGCAGTTGGCCTCACCCTTTCAGTGATTGGGTGTTAAACCTCTTCCCGTCGCTCACCTCCTGTTTTATCTTATACATAGGACCTCTCTTCTTCTTCTCTGTCTTACCCGGGCTTGGAGCTGTAGCAAGTTAACCTTTTTTGAATTTAATCTGTTCACAACAGGTTAAATGTACCAACACGAATATGACATGTAAGATGTGCTTCTATTTTTGTGAGTAAAATTTCTTTCTCTTGTTACCACTGGAGTCAGGTTATCTTTGTAATTCATTTGGACAGCATTTTCCCCTTAACCAGGAAATGTGGAGGATCAGGGATACTGTGAAAAAGCTTCTGTGCTTCCAAGGCAAATTGCATTTTTGAAACGTTTAGTAGGGATGGGCATGAACCTGCTCGCAAGCTAAAGTTTGTGATGGATTTTGGCTGATTCGTGGTTCGCAAAGTTAGATTTGTGGCAGGTCAACTGGCACAAACTTTCCATGTTATTTCCAGCTGTTCATGGTGGTTAGTGCCAGTTCGTGAATGGATACATTTTCAGATAGACTATCTCCTCTCAATCTAAATGTTTACCCAACTTCAAAGCAATGGGGGGATGGAACATGGAGGACATGTAGAGGAGCCCTGTGAGCTTGGTGTCTCTAACCTGTACAGGATCCATTCTACATACTCCTGTACCTCCTGAACCTGTGCCTGCCAAAATGAACACCTGTCAGTGAGACAGGAGGTTCAGAGTATATAGAACAGCAGTCATTTCCCCAGAAAGCACTTTGCTGGGGGCACCTTTTTTGCAGGAGGGGGGCATAACTCAGACCCCGTAAATCCAATCCTCACCAAATTTGGAAGAAAGGTAAAGGAGAGTAAGCCGTAGATCCCTTGTAAATTTGGTGTCTCTAGACTGCTGTGTGTGTGTGTGGGGGGGAATTATACCGGGTCACAGTCCTCACAAACTAAACCGGTTCATTTAGCCCCTAAAAGTTCATGACGGTTCGTGAACTGGGTGCACTGTGAACTGAACCGCATTTCCTTGCTTCATGCCCACCCCTCCATTTTTATCCAATAATTATACTCCACTGATGAAGAGTACTGGACTCAGGAGACCAGGAACGGTGAAATCATAAAGCCTTTACTGAGTGATTCAGCATGCCCAGTAGATGGTCAGAACAAGCATGCTTCCAGGGCTCCAGGGCCCTCATTATATGCTGGCCGGAGCCACACCTCCAGCCACACCCAAAAGACCTGATAGGGGCTTAACATATGTGCATGTTTGTCATAGGTTCCCTGGAGGAGCCTTTGATTGCATTGGCTCCTCAGGGAGAACCTAGGTCCCACATTGGTGGAGGCTTTCAATCCGGATGTCTATTGTTCCTCCAGATTCAAGCTCCCCTCTCTGTCTGACCATGTGCTCTGGCCATGTGGCGGGAGCCATTACCTGGGAGCACATGGCAGGCTGGTTGCTACACAGAGCATACTACATTACAACTGAAGTCTCTCCACTCCCCCTCCTCAAACTCCACCCCCAGATCTCTAGGCATTTCCCAGCCTAGAATTGGCAACCTTAAGGGTGACCCACAACCACTGTTTCATTCCTCCACACTTCCTACTGCCATATTCCCCTAATCCTTGGCATGAAACGATGGCTGTGAATGGCTTACAGTCTCCTCTCCATGCTGATTCAAGTCCAGAAAGCAGAGAAACCAAACTCCCCTGAGGACCGGAAGAAAAGGATACTAGAAGGCATTCTCAGAGCATCACTTCTAGAGGCTCAGAGCTGTAGGGCTGTGTACAGTAAAACCTCCCCACCAAAGGTTGTCTTTTCCTCCTTTTCAAAATATTTTTGTTTTAACTGAAAAGGGAGAGGTGGTGATCTGTAGGGAAGGGGCTATATCTTCCAAGGGGGGAAGCAGGTTGAGCATGCCTTGAAATGTTTAGAAAAAAAAAGTTTTTGAGGTTTTTTTGAGCAGCTGACAAGAAGTTAAAAACAAAAACAAACCCAAGTTCTTTTGAGACAGGACTGGGTTGTATGGGCATAGACACCCATCACTAATAAACAACAGTTGATAGAAAAGATCTAGTGTCTGCCCGTGGAGTAAAACTGAATCCTGTTAATTGATGCTTATATGAACCTTTTTTAAAATCCTGAGGTCTCAGCTTTGTAATATAGCAGGCTGGTCGCACCAGGTATGTTTCCCCCCATGAATGGGAAATCTTCCTCTCCCCCCCTTTTTTTCTGTCTTCCCCTTCTCCTTTTGAATCCCTTCTTCGTTAAATGTAACACACACAAAAGTTGTTGTTTGTGAATCGTGTGCATATTAGTGGCAATAAACTGTTCGCTGAAGGTAATGATTAATGATTAAACAGGGTGGTTGTTCCAGAAATAAAGTCATGCCGCGAAGAGAGATCTGAAGATTATATCTAACACCAGGGGATGGCTTATTAATCACACTTCTGGAGGAATTTGTGAGTAAATCAATCCACCTTATTAATGATATTTCAACTTTGCTCGGCGAGACGTCTTTTATACATCCAGAAGGGCAATTATCTGTTTAGGCCAGGAAACAATATTAGTGACAGCCGCTGCAGAAGATGTTTGATCTGCATAGCTGCAAGAAAGAGAATGGAAGGGGGGAAAGAAAAGAGGAGAAATGGATGAAACACGCTCCAAAGGCATGGGATCAAGACAATAGTGTTTGGGAACGGCTTAATTGCAAATGTTTGTTTTCTTCTCTCTAGAGACAATAGCTGCTGCCATAATTTCAAGTATCAATTATAGTTGAGTAGGCATCCTTGAAATGTGATATAACAGCTCAAGGAAAACAAAATACTTTTATCATCTCCAGGTCTGGAGGAATTCTGTAATACATGAAGCAGTTACCCGTCGTCTGGAATGCTTTATTAATTTAGGAGACTTTTTTTTTTTCCAAGGGAGATGTTAAATTCTTGATCACGAGAAGAAGAGAAAGGCAGACAATAATTTATAAGAATTTTTTTTTTCCCTCTAAGTTCAAGGCGTTCATTTTCCTACCTGTCTGCCATCTTGGCCAAGTCACTAAATTAGAGAAGGATGATTAGGGAGAGGGGAAAACATATAAGATCAGATAACTCCAAATGGAAATCTACACATCAGCCTGTAGAACTGCTCAGTGAACTGTCTTAGCATGGATGATTTAATTGCTTTCGAATAGACTTTGTTTACAAGTTTCGAAGGAAGGCGTTACTCGCCCTGGATGGAAAACCAACTAGAGCGCTGGTCTCATGTTGACAGCCTACCTGTTAATTGCACAGATGTTTTTTGCTCACCCGCCCAGCTGTGACACCAATTCACCTGTCTCAGCGTGGCATTTTAATTGTGTGAACTAGCCCTCCGTGTTCCAGTTCTAGCTGCTTTGAATGCAGCCTGGACTTGGGACCAGCTGTGCCTAGCTCCATATTTTATTCATGTCAGTAAACCTTTCATCAAAGCCGGATATGAATTTTTTCCCCTCTCCCTTTCTGGATTTTCTATGTACATTTTGAGGCTGCCGGTCACAGACTGGCTCCGAGCAGGAGCGCTGTGCACCCGGAAATGAAAAAATGGAGCAAATCACGTCCTCCTCTTACTCCTGGCTCCGAGAACCAGCACAAACATATGGCGGGCCTGCCAATTCATGATTGAGTTCAAACGCGAAGGAAATAGCCTTCATCCAGTTTTCATTCAAAGACAATCCCACCTTACCAACACACACACACACACACACACACACACACACACACACACACAGAGGTTTCTCCAAAATTTAACTAATGCCACAATAAAGCTAGCAACATATTTTGTTTTCAGTTTAGCTGGAAACATGCGTAGCTAAACAGGCCAGTCAAGATGGCTGATGCCAGAAGCTCAAAGCACCTCATTGGTGTTGGGAAAAGGGCAGGGTTGCCAACTTCATCTTGGGAAATACCTGGAGATCTTGGGGGTGGAGTCTGGGGAGGGCAAGGTTTGGAGAGGAAGAAGAGAAGAGAAGAAGAAATTGGATTGATACCCCACCCTTCACTACCCAAGGGAGTCTTAGAGCAGTTTACAATCTCCTTTCCCTTCCCCTCCCCACAACAGACACCCTGCGAGGTACATGGGGATGAGAGAGCTCTGACAGAAACTGCTCTTTTTCAAGAACAGCGGTGCCAGAACTACAGCTTGCCCAAGGTCATCCAGCCAGGTGCAAGTGGAGGAGTGGGGAATCATGCCCGGTTCTCCCAGATTAGAGTCCGCGCACTTAACCACTACACCAAACTGGCTCTCAGCAATAATGTCATAGACCTCAGCAGTAATGCCACAGAGTCCAGCCTCCAAAGCAGCCATTTTTTTCCTCCAGGATAACTGATCTCTGTTGTCTGGAGATCAGTCGTAATCCCAGGAGATCTCCCCACACCACATGGAGGTTGGCCCCCTCCCCCTCCCGAACATCTGACTGGTACTGCAAAAGGCTCACTTGGCTAACACGTTCTCACTGACATTTCTGTGCTGGACAATGCCCTGTAAAGTTAATTTTTATTTAGGTTGAAACCAGCCAGGTTGGCCTATTTTAAGTCATAAACTCCATCCTGTTCCTTGTTACCAGTGCTCAGGAACTTCTCTGAAGATTCCTCATGGGTAGGGTTTCCAGTAGGGTTCTCAGGGGCCCCCTGGCCACTGACAGAGGATGGGGGCGTAGGGTGGCCAGATCCATCTTGGAAACTCCTGGAGATTTGAGGATGGACCCTGAGGAGGACAGGGACATCAGTGGGGTACAATGGAGTCCGCCCTCCAGAGCATCCATTTTCTCCAGGGGAACTGATCTCTGTAGTCTGGAGATGAGCTGTAATTCTGGGGGATCCCCAAGTCCAACCTGGAAGCTGGCATCCCAAGTTTCCAACCTCCAGGTGGTGGCTGGAGAACTCCTGGGATTACAGCTGCTCTCCAGGTGACAGAGATCAGTTCACCCAGAGAAAATGGCTGCTTTGGAAGGTGGCTTCTATGGCATTACACCCTGCTGAGGTCCCTCCCCTCCCCAAACCCCACTCTCCTCAGACTCTACCCCCCTGATCTCCAGGTGTTTCCTAACCCAGAGCTGGCAATTTCTCATAGGCTAGTTTATGGATCTCCCTGGAGTGATAAACATTTTTTTTTAAAAAAAGATAGATCCAGGTGATCAGCCATATTGGTCTGAAGCAGTAGACCTATGGTATCTTTAAGACCAAAGCCAGGGCTATTTTTGGGCAGGAACACACAGGAATGGAGTTCCGGCTGGCTTCCAAGTTGGCCACGCCTACAGCCTCCCCCCCTCCCGGTTCCCCAGGCGCCTTGCACACTGCGGGGTGCTTGGGGAAGCCCATCTGATCTAGGGAGGGAAGGCAGTTTAAACTGCCTCCCCTCCTGGGGAAGCCGATCCAGAAACTGCCTTCCTTCTCTTGGATTCCCCATGCGGGGCACTTGGGGAAGATGATCCTGGGAGGGGTGCGCTGTCAGGGGTGTGGCACTTGGGGAAGATGATCCTGGGAGGGGTGCGCTGTCAGGGGTGTGGCCTAATATGCAAATGAGTTTCTGCTGTTGGGTGTGGCCTATTATGCTCATGAGTTCCTGCTGGGCTTTTTCTACAAAAAAAGCCCTGATCAAAGCAGTAAACCAATGGCATCTTTAAGACCAAAGTGAAGGGCAGGGTATAAATCTAACTTCTTCCAGTTTGGTGTAGTGGTTAAGTGCGCGGACTCTAATCTGGGAGAACCAAGTTTGATTCCCCACTCCTCCACTTGCACCTGTTGGATGACCTTGGGCAAGCCATAGTTCTGGCACAGCTGTTCTTGAAAAAGAGCAGTTTCTGTCAGAGCTCTCTCAGCCCCACCTCCCTCACAGGGTGTCTGTTGTGGGGAGGGGAAGGGGAAGGAGTTTGTGAGCTGCTCTGGGACCCCAAGTGAAGGGCGAAGTTTAAATCCAATCTCCTCCTCCTCCTCTTCTTCTTCTTCCAGCAGCTCCTCCTCCACTGTCCATTGCCTATTTTAAGATTACTACCAGAGGAATCACAGTACAGGCAACACAACAGCAAAAACAACCACAGTGAAATACAGTGCTGTTACAATAAAGGGGAAAGTAAAAAGTGATTATATATACTAAATGTGTTATTATAATGTATTAATTATTTCCAATATTCCATATAAGACCTTGAATACAAAAAAAAATATTTATAGTTTAAGATTACAGCAGTTACATTCTGCTCAGGATGTAAACTGCTCCGCTCAAGGGGGCGGGGGGATTAGAACATAAGAACATAAGAGAAGCCAATGCTAGATCAGGCCAGTGGCCCATCCAGTCCAACACTCTGTGTAACACAGTGGCCAAAAACACCAGGGGCCATCAGGAGGTCCAGCAGTGGGGCCAAGACACTAGAAGCTCTCCCACTGTTGCCCCCCCAAGCCCCAAGAATACAGAGCATCACTTGCCCCAGACTGAGAGTTCCGATCTATACCTTATGGCAGGGGTGGGCAATTGTTTTGGCTCAGGGGCCACTTTGTGGGAGCGGAGGTTAGCGGAGGGCCGCACCTTTTAAAATGATTGCATTCATTAGTTAACTTTGCATTTCAGAAAAGGTGTAAATTGTATCATAAAAATCAATAAATATAAATTAAATAGAATAGTGGTAGTTTTATTCAATTTATTTATTGTGCTAATTTCATATCATCTATAGCTGCAAGCACATTCAATTTTAGAATCAGTTTAATGAGACGAATGTACCCTATCACACTTTTCTACAATTTTTTTTGAAATCAGGAGTGAGATTGCTTGTTGAGATTCTCATCACAGCCTGCAAGTTAATGTCTGTCAAAGAGCATCTATATTTACCCTTGTTGATCTTCATGCAAGAAAAACTTTGCTCACAAATATATGTGGCCAACTGTCTTGGCGGGCCACAAAAAACCCTGTGGCGGGCTGCATGTGGTCCACGGGCCGCGATTTGCCCACCCCTGCCTTATGGCTAATAGCCACTGATGGACCTAGGGTTGCCAAGTCCAGGTTGGAAAATACCTGGGGACTTTGGGGGTGGAGCCAGGAGAAGGCGGGGTTTGAGGACAGGAGGGGCCTCAGCATGGTACGATGCTATAGAGTTCGCCCTCCAAAGCAGCCCTTTTCTCCAGGGGAGCTGATCTCTGTCAGCTGGAGATCAGTTGTAAAAGCGGGGGATCCCCAGGCCCCACCTGGAGGCTGGCAACCCTAGATGGACCTCTGCTCCATATGTTTATCTAATTCCCTCTTGAAGCCAGGAACATTAGAGGGACATTAGAAGAACATTAGAGGACCATTAGAGAGAACATTGGCCACTGCTAGCCTGAGGAGACAATACGAACTTGATTCAGTAGACGACAACTTCACGTGTTCATGTGTTCCGGAGGGGGAGGAGATTGCACCCAAAATGCATATGGGCCTTCTCCCCTTCTAGAAGGGTTTGTTTCCAGTGCAAAATAATTTGTAAACGTAACAAGCTCCTGTTTCCTACAAGGGTCAGGAAATTGATTCCCCCCCCCCCCCCGTAAATAAAATAAAATAAAGCCAATCTAAGTCCAGCAGGAAAAACCTCTTTTCCTCCTTGCTCCATAAAAGAACCAGTTCATTATATCTCCGTTTGGTATTCACGATCCATTTCAGCCTGCTTCCCCGCCCCCTCCTGTCCTGGTTTTGAAAAAAGTAGAAAAAGAAACACACTTAGCAAAGCAGAAATATACAAACACAGACGCTGACACCGCCAGTGATATATTGTTACGAAGCCAGCCCAGACCTCTTATTTAATGGGGGAGAAAACACATTGCAAATGCTACAGAAAAATTATCCTCCTTAATGGTGAAAGCTGCAGACAAAAATCTCATCTACCATTCACACAAAACACAATAAAAGTCCAAATGTTACCGGGAGGGGGAGAAAGGCATTTTTGTTTCACTAAGGTGTACACGTTAAATAATCAAAGGATTCAACATGACAATATGGTTATAGATAGTTATCTTAAGTGCCTTCTGTGGCGAGAAACTGAAATTAAGAACTTGAACAAAACATGAGACATGAAAGTGAAGGTTCTACAAACACTAGGTTGCTTATTAAAACCACTTTGATCCGTCGCTTCTTTGATATCCTAGGTCTTATAAAGAATTCACTTTCAGGGGTAAATATAGGTAGTTCAGAGAGATCTTATGACATACTGTACGTACGCTTTTTCTTGAACACTTTTTTTAATTACTGGGTGGGGGGAGACCAAGAAGTGGGAAGACATATACTGATAGGTTTGCAAGGTTAATTTCAAAAGTGCTGATTATTTTGAAGGTAGTTTCAGGAGGAGGAGGAGGAGGAGGAGAAGAAAAAGAAGAAGAAGAAGAGGAGGAGGAGGAGGAGATTGGATTTATACCCCACCCTTCACTACCCAAGGGAGTCTCAGAGCGGCTTACAATCTCCTCCCCCTTCCCCTCCCCATAACAGACACCCTGTGAGGTAGGCGGGGCTGAGAGAGCTCTGACAGAAACTGCTCTTTTTCAAGAACAGCTGTGCCAGAACTGTGGCTTGCCCAAGGTCATCCAGCAGGTGCAAGTGGAAGAGTGGGGAATCGAACCCGGTTCTCCCAGATTAGAGTCCGCGCACTTAACCACTACACCACTCAGATTAGAGTCCGCGTACATAACCACTACACCAAATATCGTGGCCCCGGTCCCAACATCAGCACCAACACCAACACTAGTTTAATAACTAACAGCCTGGCAGGAGCCTGGATGATGGTGGTAGCGACCATCTGAGGGAACACCACCATCTTTTATTAACATTACGGTTTTAATTCAATTTTCTATGCTTTAACATATTTTGTGGTTTTAATACATGTATCCTGTGAGCCGCCCTGAGCCCGCTACAGCGGGAAGGGCGGGATACAAATCGAGTCAAAGAGTGATGAATACATGGAATTCACTGCCACAGGAAGTGGCGGTGGCGGCTACAAGCATGGACGGCTTCAAGAGGGAATTGGATAAACATCTGGAGCAGAGATCCATCAGTGGCTCTTAGCCACAAAAGGTATAGATAGGAACTCTTCGTCTGGGGCAAGTGATGCTCTGTATTCTTGGTGCTTGGGGGGGGGGACAACAGTGGGAGGGCTTCTAGTGTCCTGGCCCCACTGCTGGACCTCCTGAGGGCACCTGGTGTTTTTGGCCACTGTGTGACAGAGTGTTGGACTGGATGGGCCACTGGCCTGATCCAACATTGGCTTCTCTTATGTTCTTATGTTATGAACAAAACAAACAAACAAACAAACAAATAAATGATTGATTGATTGATTGATTGTACGGCCCATGGTGCATCGGGTCCTTTCACGGCACCAAGGAATCAATGTAGTTCCTTCCGGCCATTTTCAGGAGGCTGCATGCAGGATAATATGCTCCAAGGGTTCCACTGCAACTTAGCTGCAACTCTATTGTGACTTTTTTTATAGTCGCTTTGAGCAATTTTCCTGCAGGCACTGACCCTGTGGTCGACTGTTTCTGCCTTTGTCTTGCAAAGTTGACATTTGCTGTTATCGCTGGTCTTTCTGAATCTTGGCTTCCACGCTTTTCATTTCGAGGGCCCGCTCTTCTGCACCTAGAATGAACAATGGGGGGAGATCAAAGGCTCTCTGGGCCGGTGTTCCCTCTAAGCTGAGTTAGTGTGAGCTAGCTCACAGCTTTTTAGCCTCCGGCTCACGCATTTCTGTCTTCGCTCAGGAAGGATGTGGCTCCAGAGCAAACTAATTGATGCAGTGCCCAAATTGCTCACTCACAACTTGAATGCCAGTGGCTCACAACGTAGAATTTTTGCTCCCAAGACTCCACAGCTTAGAGGGAGCGTTGCTCTAGGCCCAGGTGTTTTGAGGCAAGGGAGGGGACAAAGAAGAGGGCGGAGCTTAACTCAAGGGCATGGGGTGAAGCAGGGTCTATGAAAAGGGAGGGAGGGGAAATGGGAAGGGAGTGGCGGGAGAAGAAGAAGAGAGAAGTAAGGGGCAGGTTGCAGCATTGGGGTGTTTCTCCTGTGTAATGCAGTATAATCCTGAGGTGACTGAAGTGAACCACACCTTCAGGGGTCTGAATTGGTAAATAAAGCAATCTTCATAAGGAAACAGTGACTGGGTTCATGGTCTCAAGACCCCATGGACTCTAGGTACGATGTCCCCCAGTTCCCAGAGGGCACTACAGCTTCCCTGTCCCCAGAGGGCACTACAGTTTCAAGTGGTCAATGCTAGAACAACATAAAGGTAAAGGTTTCCCTTGCTCGAAAGCCAGTCGAATCCGACTTTAGGGATGCGGTGCTCATCTCCGTTTCCAAGCCGAAGAGCCAGTTGTCTGAAGACTTCTCCATGGTCATGTGGCCGGCATGACTAAACACCAAGACACACGGAATGCTGTTACCTTCCCACTGAAGCGGTGCCTATTTATCTACTTGCAGTTTCTTGCTTTCAAACTGCTAGGTTGGCAGGAGCTGGGGCCGGGGACAGGAGCTCACTACATCACGTGGCATTCGGGTCTCAAACTGCTGAGCTACAGAACTACCTGTCTCCTTGACCTCTGAGCCCCCGTGGCCCTTAGAACAACATAGAAGCTGTCATTTTCCTTCATACCTTGGTAAATTTGGGAAAGTTTGGTGTAGTGGTTAAGTGCGCAGACTCTAATCTGGGAGAACAAGGTTTGATTCCCCACTCCTCCACTTGCACCTGGCTGGATGACCTTGGGCAAGCCATAGCTCTGTACCAGCTGTTCCCTCAAGGACAGTTTGGGAAAGAGCTCTCTCAGCCCCACCTCCCTCACAGGGTGTCTGTTGTGGGGAGGGGAAGGGAAAGGAGTTTGTAAGCCGCTCTGAGACTCCTTTGGGTAGTGAAGGGCGGGGTATAAATCCAATCTCCTCTTCTTCTTCTGGGAAAGTGGGTGAAAAGTGAGTCGGGAGATGAGAGGGTTGACTCTGAGCCATTATGACTGAAATGCCACGTGGCAGCCGGGCTCAGCGAGTATCAACTCTTAACTGGGAGGATTAGTTTCCTAGCCCACTCGTTTCAGAATTCCCCCTTCTTTACTCTCTAAAATAAAATTGTCAGCATAGGTGAGAATTATTGCCATGATCAGCCTCTCAAGTTAAAAATAATTTTGAATCAGAAGCCACATACGAGAAGCAACCGTAACACATGGTTTCTTGGTTGCTATTCCAGCCACACATCTGGAGATATAAATCTACAGTTAGAACTCTCAAGTCGATCGTACAGCTAGGAATCTGAATGAACTCTCAGTCTTAAACATGAACGAAGACACTGGCCATCTTCAGTGGAGCATAACGTCACAAACCAGGAAGTCGGTTGGGGGAACATGGGCAAAATATATCCAGTCTGTCTACACATTCAAGATGGGGTTTAACTTGGGCAATGGGAGGAAAACATCTTTTTAAAGAGAGTCCACGCCCCTTTTCCTGTTTGGGTCCTCCTAAACTGCACTCATTCTAGAGATGTAGATGAAGTTACTGACAAGCCAATAAGAAACCCAGGGTCTAATCTGGTTCATCTCTAGTTTACTTGTCTCTCGAATTTGGCAGCTGTGTACTGTCATGGCTGAGAGACTGAATTACAGTTCACATCGTTCCCAGTCTGTCTCACATTTCATATAACATGGCAAGCCGGTCTCTGAGTCCCCCCCTCTATGGTGGGACCTGAACCTTCTACCAGCTGGGTCTATTCTCAGCAAAGCTTCTAGACCTACTTGGGCAGCGATCTCCATTCTGGCATCTCCTGACTGTTGGCCATCATCACATGATGCCAGGGTCCAATCATGACATGATAGGGTTGCCAAGTACCCCCTGACCACTGGTGGGGGATAGGGGGATGTAGGGTTGCCAGATCCAGGTTTGGAAACTCCTGGAGATTTGGGGATGGAGCCTGGGGAGGACAGGGACCTCAGTGGGGCACAATGCCCATAGACTCCACCCTCCCAAGCCTCCATTTTCTCCAGAGGAACTGATCTCTGTAGTCGGGATAGGAGCTGTAATTCTGGGAGGTCCCCAGGTCCCACCTGGAGGCTGGCATCCCTAACTCAGGCTTTGGCTTTTAGAAAGCTTCTTCAATGTGGACAACCCATTCTGGGGAAAGATTAGGTTCAATTGTTCTGGACTTGAACCTTGCCATGCCTATTGGTGTCCCAGCAACCTGTCCATGTGCCAATCCTTGATTATGCCTTTTGCCTCTGCTCTTTGGATTGTGATCCCCTCAGCAAATTAACCTGCCAGATATTGACCAGATACTGAATGGATACAAGGAAGTCCTTCTTCTTCTTCTTCTTTTTAACAACAATTTTATTGTTTTTTTGTGTAAGTAAGCAAATTACAATGATAAAACATATAGCGAAATAATTACAAACGCTGTGGAGTAATTAGTTACTGCACTCGATAAAAAGACCAGTCAGGTGGTGCACAAAACGGTTAGATGTTGGTATCATTCTGTGCCTTTGCTCTGAGGTGATACTCGGGTTTGTGGTGGGTGCTGAGATCAGCCGTAGATGTACGTTTTGAACTTTGCCTCCATTATGTGTTCCCAGTTGAAGCTGTTAAAATTAATTTTATTTAATATTGGGTTCCATTTGTCGATGGGGTTTAATAGGTTCCTTTCATTGGAGGTCGCGTTAGAGTATACAGATAGTTTTTCAAGCACAAAGGAGTCCCATACTTTGTTGAGTCATTGCTCCAGGGAGGGAGTTGATTGGTTCTTCCAGTTTTGAGCAATGGCCACTTTGGCTGCTACTAGGAGGATGTGGATTATTTGGGAAGAGCGTGTAGGAATATGATCCGGAAGTCCTTCTTTACCCAAAGAGTGATTAACACATGGAATTTACTGCCACAGGAGGTGGTGGTGGCTATAAGCATGGACGGCTTCAAGAGGGAATTGGATAAACATATGGAGCAGAGGTCCAACAGTGGCTATTAGCCACAAGGGGTAGATAGGAACTCTCAGTCTGGGGCAAGTGATGCTCTGTATTCTTGGTGCTTGATGGGGGCAACAGTGGGAGGGCTTCTAGTGTCCTGGCCCCACTGGCGGACCTCCTGTTGGCACCTGGTATTTTTGGCCACTGTGTGACCGAGTGTTAGACTGGATGGGCCATTGGCCTGATCCAACATTGGCTTCTCTTATTTTCTTATGGCCTCACCTTATTTTCTGTAGATCTTTGTGTACTCTTCCTAAAGCCCAGGTAGCCTGACACCCACCCATCCACAATATTAGAGGAAGAGCCATGACATGCAAAACGTCAAATGCAAGCATGTGGACATGCCCTTAGTCGTGACAACGTGCATTGCACAGGAAGAGCACACTTCCACACTAACACACATTTCTTCAGGGAGATTAAAAGATGAGCAGCACATCTTTTTTTCCCCCCGCTTTACTTTTATGAATCGTTCGAGGCGAGAAATCTGTGATCAATAAGCTATTGTTCCAAGGCTTCAAAGCCAAGCTCCTTGTAATGATGCAAGTATCTGTTTAGCCACATGTGACCTCTGTTTTTTACGGCCTCACGTAACAAATGCAATTGAGCATCCACAAAGAAATAAAACAGGATCGCGAATCCTGCGCACATGTAACTGGGCATGTGTTTCCAGATTTTGAAGGTTCTGTATAAAATAGGTACACTTACAGTGGTATTGGAAACTGCCTTGAGGTTGCAGCCAACTTATAGTGACCCCATTGGGTTTTCAAGGCAAGAGATGTTCGGAGGTGGTTTGCCACTGCCTGCCTCTGTGTCATGACCCTGGTATTCCTTGGAGGAATCCCATTCAAATACTAACCAGGGCCAACTCTGCTTAGCTTCCAGGATCTGATGAGACCAGGTTAGTCTGGACCATCATGGTCCAACTGGTCAAAACTTGCTGGTGGTGGCGGTGGAAGAAAGCACCATCAAAGCACAGATGACTTATGGTGACCCCAAAGGGTTTTAAAGGCAAGGCATTGCCAGAGATGGAGTTCTGAACATCTCTTGCCTTGAAAACCTGTTGTGAGTCTCCATAAGTCACCTGTCACTTGACAGTGCTTTCCACCATTGCCAAGTGCTACTCGACTCAAACGTTGTTCAATAAGATCAGAGTGTGAAAAGCAAGGCTAAGCAGTTTCCATCCACGCGAAAAGACAAATTCCTCCTTTGGCACTTTTTCAGGACTCATCAAAAGGAGCCAACGAACTGGTCCGTTCATGAAACGCGGCTCTGAATTGTCTTTATCAGCCCCCAGTTACACCATCGGGTAGACCTGGTTGGCTAAGATCTCTGCGGTCTAATCTGAATGGCTGCATACCATGATGGTGTTTCCCCATTTAATGTGTGATCCCTGACTGGCTGGATCACTATAGAGAAGCTTCCATTTCCCCCCTTGAAACAGCAGCCGCAAAGGGGGAGTTGGTATTGGGGGTGAAGAGCTTCAAAGTGCATGCACTGAAGGAGTGTTTTGGAAACACACCCCCACCCCAAGCATCCCCCTTTTGTTCTCAAAATCTATTTTTTTATTTTATTTTATTTTATTTATTTATTTCTTGAAATTTATATCCCGCCCTCCCCGCCAATGGCAGGCTCAGGGCGGCTCACAACAAAGATTAAAATACAGTCAGTTTAAAATAGCACATATTCCAAAATAAGATTGGCGGCGTTACAATACTCCCACAGGTGAGTCCGAACAGCAGTCATATATAGTCCCTGTGTAAACATTCACAGGGTGGCAGATTGAATTGCCGACAGATGGGACTAGGCCGACAGATGGAACTGGGCCAGGGCTAAGATGTTTACCCTATCTGAAAGCCTGGTGGAAGAGCTCCGTTTTACAGGCCCTGCGGAACTGCATCAGGCCCCACAGGGCCCTGATGTTCTCCGGGAGCTCATTCCACCAGTGCGGGGCCGCCACTGAGAAAGCCCTGGCCTGTGTTGATGCCAGCCACGCCTCCTTCAGTCCAGGTAGGACCAGTCGGTTTTGGGATCCAGATCGCAGTGCCCGCTGGGGAACATATGGAGAGAGACGGTCCTTCAGGTAAGCAGGTCCCAGGCCATATAGGGCTTTATAGGTAAGTACCAGCACCTTGAACCTTATCCGGTACGCTATAGGCAGCCAGTGCAGTGTCTTTAAGGCAGGCTGTATATGCTCCCGTATAGGGAGACCCAACAACAGCCGCGCCGTGGCATTCTGCACTAGCTGCAGCTTCCGGATTTGGCACAAGGGCAGCCCCATGTAGAGAGCGTTACAGTAGTCCAATCTTGAGGTGACCAATGCATGGATCACTGTCGCCAGTTCATTGCGTTCAAGGTAGGGGACCAACTGCTTGATCAGCCGCAGATGGTAAAAGGCCAAAAATTGTCATTACTGTTTTGGCAATCAGAGTCATAAACAGCAATTTGATCTCAAAATCAGAATGGGGTACCATTCAGGGCAACCACTGCACAGAAGAAGAAGAAGAAGAAGAAGAAGAAGAGATTGGATTGATACCCCGCCCTTCACTATCCGAAGGGAGTCTCAGAGCGGCTTACAAACTCCTTTCCCTTCCCCTCTCCACAACAGACACCCTGTGATGTAGATGGGGCTGAGAGAGCTCTGACAGAAACTGCTCTTTTCCAAGAACAGCTGTGCAAGGACTATGGCTTGCCCAAGGTCATCCAGCAGGTGCAAGTGGAAAAGTGGGGAGTCAAACCCGGTTCTCCCAGATTAGAGCCTGCACACTTAACCGTTACACCAAACTGGCTCTGTTTAAACTATCTGCTAGAATCCCATGAAGTTTCAGCTCCCGTTAACATTTCAGAACATGATCCAAGGCTATGAGAGGCCTTCGCTGATGCAGTAATGATTTAGGCATTTGGTCAGAATACATCCGATTGGTGTTAAGAATTTAAAACTTCAGGGGCAAGTTCTGTAAGAGAAGGATTTTACCTCCTTGACAAGAGATTTCCCCGTGTTTCTTATCTGCCGGAGCAGACCTAAATCGGGCTGTCATGTAATCAATGGGCTATGATAGGCTGATTATCATGTAGGATAAGTGATATCTATTAGAAAAAATTGATCCTGACATAACTCAGAGAAAGGCGAAAGCGGAAAGCTAGAGACCAGCATCCCCGCGCTGGCCTTTGTACACAGTTAATGGCTGTCATTTTCCTGAAGGTGCCGGAAAACAGCGGAGATCTCTGGGTAAATCTATATTGATTGAATAATCCTTGTCATCTGTTAGGCCTAACAAAGCTGTCACTGCACAGCCACGAGCAAACAGATTTTTATTTGATAACTTTCTTTCCATTTCAATCCTGAAAGCACACAAGATTTAGGTGTTTCCAGGGAGCCGCTTCATATTTAGCCTGCGCCGATGCGGCTAATTCCCCCGGCAGAAGGCCTTGTTTTCTCTGTGACTGATTGACTACAGCGCATTTAATTAAACCGGCATCCTCCAAATTACAGTTTATGAAGGAATCAGACGCTATCTGCCAAAAAAGAACTGCTGGTTGTACATTGCGCGTGTTGTGTTAAGAGCAAGAGGCTTGAATGATTATAGCTGGGAGCTTGATAAAAATTGTAGGGGTGGGCGTGCTTCAGGCGGTCCCCAGCGACAGCATCTCCCTTTATGAATACAGAAAAATTCATCAAACAGAAATCATTAAATGGAGCAGATGGGGCCTTCAGTGCATAGTGGAGGCAGAAAAGGGGTTGGGGGACGAGGCACACGGCATGAAGCAGATCCATCAGATCAAAATGACATCCCTGAAAAGGTGCCGGACGGGGGGGGGGGGGGGGGGGGTTGTTTACCATTGTTGTCCCCGCCAGATAACTTGGTGGTGCAGCGAGTGCGCTGGTGTGTGTCTGTGTGCTGATCAGAAATGGGGCTTCACATCGGCTGTCAAAAGCGGCACCGATGGAAGGTCCCCTGAGTGTCACCCACTTACTCTGCTCTGTTGGCGCTGGGAAATAATGACTGGGGGAAGGGGTAATCTGTTTGGGCAAAAAGTATCACATCCCAACTGCATTATTATCTGTTTCAGGTATGTGGCCATGGATCTTTAGCAAAATCTCTCTTGCACTTTCTCTCTCTCCCTCCCTGTTCCCCTCTCTTTTACACTCTCTCTCTCTCTCTCTCGCTCTCTCTCTTTCTCAATTTGATCCTACCATCAGGGTTGACAACCTTCAGGTGTGGCCTGGAGATCTCCCAGCATTAGGGTTGCCACTCTCCAGTTGGTATCCTGCTATTACAACTGATCTCCAGATGACAGGGATCAGTTCATATGGAGAAAAATGGCCACTTTCCTCAGCCTCCACCCCCAAAATATCCAGGTATTTCCCAACCCAGAACTGGCAACCATCCCCAGCATTACAAGGGATTTCCGGATGACAGAGATAATTTCCCCTGGAGATAATGGCAGCTTTGGAGGGTGGCCTCTATGGCATTTTGCCCAGCTGAGGTCCCTCCCCAGGCTCCACACCCAAATCTCCAGGAATTTCCTAATCCAGAGTTGGCAACCCTACCTGCTCTTCCTCCGATGAATTTACAATGCGTAGTGAGGCCTCCTCACCTAGGTTGTACTTATTTGACTTCTAGGCCAGGTCTCACTTATTTGCAGTTCAATTTAATAAACCAAAGACCACCAGGTCTTCCTTGTAGAGTTGTCTACCTCCAGGTCATAGAATTATAACTGAGCTCCAGATGGGGTTGTCAGACCTCCTGGGGAGGTAGGGGACCCTGCCACCAGGCCCTGCCCCCCAGCTACCAATCAGCTAGCTGGTGGGGGATTTGACCAGTAGAAAGAAGATGGCCACATTGCTCAGGAAGGGACATCATCACATCAGCAACTTCCTAGGGACACTCTGGTATATCTGGGCAAAACCTCTATGGTAGAAGCCTATTTTTACCATAGAGTTTTTGCCCAATTAACATAGAATCACCCGGAAGTCACTGGCACGATGGTGTCACTTCCTGTGTGACATCGGTGATGTGGCCTAGGCCTTCCTCTTTTTACTGGTAAGTTCCCCCATTCCCTGCCAGGAGGGACCTGCCCATCTAGGGTTGCCAGCCTCCAGGTGGGGCCTGGGGATCTCCCGCTTTTACAACTGATCCCCAGCTGACAGAGATCAGCTCCCCTGAAGAAAATGGCCGCTTTGAAGGGTAGACTCTATGGCATTGTACCATGCTGAGGCCCCTCCCCTCCCCAAACCTCACCTTCTCCTGGCTCCACCCCCCAAAGTCCCCCGGTATTTTCCAACCTGGACTTCACAACCCTATGCCCATCCCAGCTCCAGACTACGGAGATCTGTTTCCCGGGGGGGGGGGGGAGAAACAGCACCTTTGGAGGGTGGACTCTACAGCATCACATCCCTGCTAAGCCCCCCCTCCCCAATCCTTCCCTCCCTGGGTTTCACCCCCCCAATCTCCAGAAATTTCCCAACCAGAGTTGGTAACCCCACTTGAAAATTCCAGCCGATCTGGGGGCAAAGCCTGGAAAGGAGGAATTTGGGGAGGGGGGCCATGCTTAGTGGACATGTGATGCCACCACCTTCTTCTTGTTCAGTCGCACAGTCGAGTCTGACTCTTCGGGACCCCATGGACCACATCACGCCAGGCCCTCCTGTCTTCTGTCGTGCTCCGGAGTTTGCTTAATTTCACGTTTCTTGCATTGATGACACTGTCCAACCATCTCAACCTTTGCTCTCCCCTTCTTCTTTGACCTTCAGTCTTCCCAGCATCAGGGTCTTCTCCAGTGAGGGCTCCCTTCTCATTTGGTAGCCAAAGTATTTGAGCTTCAGTTTCAGGATCTGGCCTTCCAGGGAACAGTCAGGGTTGATTTCTTTTAGGATTGACTGATTTGATCTCCTTGGAGTCCACGGGACTCTCGAGAGTCTTCTCCAGCTCCATAATTCAAAAGCATGTGTTCTTCGGTGCTCGGCCTTCTTTATAGTCCAGCTCTCGCAGCCATACATTACTACCGGGAATACCATTGCTTTGACCATACGGAGTTTTGTTGGCAGGGTGATGTCTCTACAGTCTATCCACCCACCCCCAAGCTGTGATCTCCTCCAGGAGACTTGACCTCTATAGTCTGGAAATCAACTGTAACTCTGGGAGAACTCCAGACTCCACCTAGAGCTTGGCAACCCAACTCATGTCTCAGCATTACAGGACTAAAACCCAGGCCTTACTTGTGGCTCAGCAGTACAGGCCTAAGACCAGGCGATTCTTCTTTATTTAGATTACTTATATACCTTGCTTAGTTGCAGAAGTTAGCTGTGCTGGTCTGAAGTAGAAGAGCTGGATTCGAGTCCAGTAGCACCTTAGAGACCAACAAGATGGGAGGGGGTTATAAGCTTTCAAGAATGACTTTGACCTGAGGAAGAGACCTGTGACTCTTGAAAGCTTATACCCTAAAAATCTTGCCAGTCTCTGGGGAGCTACAGACTCAGATCTTGCTCTGTATGCCTTGCTTCTCATCCGACAGTCAGGACTTGAGACAACAATAAGTATAGTCAGGTAAGTCAGCCATGTTGGTCTGAAGCAGTAGAACAATTTTAGAGTCCAGTGGCCCTTTTAAGACCAACAAAGGTTTATTCAAGGTACGAGCTTTTGTGTGCAAAGCAGATGACTTGCTTTGCATAGCTTAAAACATCTTCCTCATGTGACATGTTAATTTGCGGTTCAGCCCATCTATAAGATTGAGCCTTACCTCCCATTCCACTGTATTTGCAAAAGTGCGCTTTGCACACAAAAGCTCATATCTTGAGTAAACTTTTGTTGGTCTTAAAAGGGCCACTAGGCTCTAAATTTGTTGTAATAAATACAATACAGGTAAAGGTAAAGGTTTCCCTTGCTCAAAAGCCAGTTGAATCCAACTCTAGCAGGCAGTGCTCATCTCTGATTCCAAGCCGAAGAGCCAGTGC